>CM062816.1:876628399-876967611 GCA_031772625.1 Pinus tabuliformis
TTTGCTACCATCTGAGCTTTGTATTTCTCCACTTTTCCTTTTGTATTTGTCTTCTTTTTTAACAACCCATTTACTGCCAATGGGGATTCGATTTCCAGCCAACAATCATCACTAGATCCCAAGCCTCTTTTTTGTGCAAAGATGCCATTTCATCAACCTGGCCTCTTTCTAGAGTTTTCCATCATATGAATCCACTACTTCTTCACAGTTCTGGGATCATCATCAGTAACAGACAAAGCAAAAATTTGAATAGAAAGCAATGGACTATACCTTTTTGGTTGCCTTCTTCTCGAACTGATCTTCTCACAGCCGTAGTTTGTGGCTCTTCATCTTCTGATTCCTCCTCTGCTATAGAGTATGATTCTTCCTCCTTTATCTCAAACTCTATCTTCTCAGGTTGCTTTGGTTGGACTTCATGTTTAATAACATCTCTCACCTCTCCAAACACCACATCTTGGCTGTACATAGCCTTCCTTGTTACTGGGTTCTAAAGCTTATAACCCTTTAAACCATCCTTATACCCAATAAAGATGCACTTTTCAGATTTACTATCCAACTTTGTTTTTTTCTCCTTTGGAACATGTACATATGCATCACATCCAAATACCAGGTAACATGCAGTATCCACTGCCTCTGCCCAGAATTCCTGCCCTAACCCGGCACCACTGAGTATGCTTCTTGCCCTTTCCATCAATGTCTTGTTCATTCTTTCTGCAACTCCATTTTGCTGAGGTGTATATGGAGTAGTCTTTTGCCATGCTATACCACACTTCTTGTAGAATTCTTAAAATTCTTTACTACAAAACTCTTCACCATTATCTGTCCTTAGCACCTTTATCTTCTTCTCTGTCTGGTTTTCCACTAGAGCCTTAAATTCTTTAAACGTATCAAAGACTTTAGATTTCTTCTTAAGGAAATATATCCATGTATTCCTTGAGAAGTGATCTATAAATGATACATACTACACAGACTTACCCAGTGATGGCACCTTCACAGGTCCAAACACATCACTGTGCACAAGCTCTAATATATGTTTCACCCTCTTACCACCAGAGGGAAACTCACTCGATTCTGCTTCCCATATACACAATTTTCACAGAAATCAAAATCCAGAGAGCTATTACTCATACCTTCTACCATACCTTTACCATGAAGTATTCGAAGGCCCTTCTCTCCAATATGTCCAAGCCTTTGATGCCAAAGCATGGTCTTTTCTCCAGAGACCACTAGATTTTCTGCTCCACTTTCAGGAACCACGAAACTGTTGCACCCATCAACAACAATGCTACCTTGCAGCTTGTACAGAGTTCTAATCCAAACTCCCCAGATCAATACCATTGCTCCCCGAACCATCTTGTAGGTATCCTTTTTGAACACTGTTTTTACACCTACATCATCCATCTTACTAACATAAATTAGATTTTTGGCTAATGCGGGAATACGTAGAACACCCAAAACTTTTCTAAGCCTTCCACCTTGTAGCTTCAACTTTACTTTTCCACGACCAATGATTCGAGCCTTCTTGTCATGCCCCAAGAAGACATCACCACCATCATGTTTCTCATACTCACAGAACCACTCTCTATGGGGAGTGAAGTGAAAGGACACACCTGAGTCAATCAACCATGCCTCATGATCTACATGTGTACTTGAAGAAGCCAAGTACACATCCCCACCTTCATCTGAGGTGGTTTTTGCCTCTGTAGAAGAAGCCTCAACAGATCCCTTTCCTTTGTCAGGAGCTTTAGATTTACAGTTCCTTTTGAAGTGGCCTTCATTTCCGCATTTCCAGCACACCACCTTTACAGGTTTTCCTGGAGATTTAGATCTCCCTCTAGATTTAGATCTCCCACTCGATGACTTATTTTTGTTTTTGTTCTGGGACCATCCTCGTATAGACAAGGCGTCACCATTTTGGCTCTCCATATTTTTCCGTCTCATCTCCTCCGTCAGCAAGGCTGAGACTATTTCATCAAACTGCAAGGAATTTGCATTGCTACCTATTGCAATAACCAGACTATCCCACGAATTTGGTAGAAAACGAAACAAACTGATGCACTTATCTTCATCTGAAATTTTAATATCAACAGATGCTACTTGACTTACCATAGTATTAAATGCATTCAGATGCTTTATCACCGAGTCTCCATCTTTCATCCTTAGGTTATACAGCTTTTTCCGCAGGAACAGTTTATTCACTAGAGACATACCAATAGTTTATTCACCAGAGACTTAGATTGGTACAATTTACTATAGCTTCCCTTGATACATTCAACAATATTGAATCTAAGACACACAATCATATTGTGCTCTTTGCCTTCCGATCCAACTTCTTCCATTCTTCATCAGACACTCCTGTTGGTTTAGTACCCGGATCTACCACGATCCACTGATCTTTATCCACCAACAAATCCTCCATCTTGAGTTTCCACAACTCAAAACTCTGACCATTAAATTTCTCGATCTCTATCTTTCCATTTCTCACCATCTTCTTTCACCACCAGAATCAATCTCGGATATCTCCCACTGAATAGGGTCTAGCATAGGCCCGAGTGAAACCCCTCAGCAACAAAGGCGTCCCCTTGAAGCCAAATTTGCTCTGATACGAAATGTAGGTTTTAACCCCGTACAGAAATTACCTGCATACGAATTCCACAACACAGAAAATAAATAATGCGAAAGAAAAACACATAAAACACATATACACAGAGATTTTCCCCTGGATCCCAAAACCGAGACTACTAGCTTGATTTTTCATTATGCTCCTTTCAATGTTATAATACATATTTATACATGTGGAAGCATCCAATACCATGGACCAAAAACCATCGTGTCCAATACCATGGACCGAAAACCATCGCGTCCAAAAAACATGTGCAAAAATCATGCACAAAACCATAGGTGGGTCCGCCCAACCTAACATAGGGTCGAGAACAAAAACTTTCCCGGGCGCTGCCCAGACCCCATAAAGTGGGGTTACGGGTGCCCCTCAAACCCCCTGTTAACTACGTGGAAACAATATAACACAACCCAACAAAGTTGATTGGGGCACATGAAGGAATTGCAAGGGCTTAGGAAAAGTAGGTAGAGCTCAATGTAGTGATTCTATAAAGTATTTCAAAGTTATAGAAGCAAGGGTAGATGGGGATATCCATGATGTAGTGGGTTCTCTATTTGGATTTTTAATTGGTTCTCAGGTTTCCTAATGGTTGTGTGTTGGGATACAGTCTCTAGAGCCATGGAACAAATTGGGTTCCCTAGGAGCTATGGTTTGAAATGGTAGTCGTTTGAAACCCTATAACTATATGTGTTATGGTCTTGTTGACAATGCTCGACCTACCAATATTCACGGGATCTCCCTAATATGTGGTCCCAATCAGACCTCACACCATTTGTGATAGGATCCAAATCTAGAATATGGCCTCGTTACGATTTTATTAAATATTTTCCTCAGCTCTAATTGTTAGAAAGAGAGATTAATTCTTATATACCTTGGAAAAAGCAAGTGAGTGTGTTTGGCAAGCATTAAATTGTAGGTGCATCAAGTTTCTTCTACTACACAGGGGAAACAAAGTGAGACTCTAAAAGAGAGGTAATAATACCACCCTAGTAGAGACACACAGAAACATGAAAGATTTGTCTAACATCCAATGGAATAATCCACAAAGATGAAATGGTCATTGCAACCATTACAACACATGCCCAATAAGATAAGTGCTAAAATAACTGAAATAGTTCAACTATTTTTGCACAAGTGAAAACAAACATCAATCATAAACATTCAAAGAACGGTCTTACAAATATTCATAATTGATGCATGAAGAACATGTTGGCTATCGGTCTTTATAGATTAATTAAAAGTTCCCGAACACATGTAGACAACGAACACAACTAGCTCCAATAGTGGAGTTTTGGAGCCACTACTTGCTCCTCAAAAGAGCTAGATTCCTTCTTTGGTGCCTTCTGGGAGGGTCCAATGTGAAAATTACTTTTCTCATACAATGGAGGTGTATATATAACCAAAGGGGTCATTCTTAACCTCCCTTGTGACTCTTTGACTACCCTCAAATTACTATTTTACTTCCTATGATTTTCCGACTTTGCATGAGTCTTCATATTATGTACATGTCCTTTGGACTTCCACTTTTACAATTCATTTCAAATAGGAATTTACATAATCCACAAAAATGATGTGGAACATGATGACTCATGAAATGACATGACATGAAACTAATGCCATCGAATGTATGATGACATGGAAATTTCAAGTTATTTTGTTGCCTCTTATTGGGTGAATTTTGTCCACCTCCAGATGGATTAGAGATAAGGAGTCTTCAATGTTATCAGGTCTTGAGCTGCAGTAAAAAATTGGTGTCCCTTTGCTTTCTCCTGATTTCTTAGCTTGCATATTCAACTAGAAAGGTGTCTTCTATCATGTTTCCCTTCTCCCTCTCCTTCTTCATCATCCTGTCATGGTATGTTAGAGTAATTTCATATGAAATTTACTCGTGACGAGATGACATCAATCTGATAGACTCCTATTCTAAGATGCTTCTTGATGATAGACTAAATGAGCTGAAACTGGGGCATAGGTTGTGGTAGAGGCTTAGTAATTGTGCAATTACATAGCTCAAGTATTCAGTGGTGAAGCTTGAGCCTTAAGACTCTCTAGGCTGGTTGTAAGAAATTTTGGTGAAGTTGTGTAGGCATTACATCTCTTCTCAAAGATAAGCTACCATTATTCATGTTATTTTTTTTAATTGTGCCTCCCTCTTGGATCTAATCAACAACAATTTTCTCACCAATAATTTATATATGATACCTTGCTCATGGGCCACCCTTCCCCTCAGGAGGCCTTGGAATTTAAAAAAATCTTGGATGTATTCGTGGCAACACCAGGAACTAATATAAATAAAAGTAAGGCTCAAATTTTCTTGTTTAACACTCCACCTGTACTTAAACTCCCTATCTCTTGTATTATTATCTTCAAAAGAGCTCCCTTCTATCCAGATAATTAGGAGACCCCCAAGCAACAAATTCCCTTCGAAAATATTTTTGGGAAGAGATCTTACTTAAATTTGAAGCTAAACAATTGAGTTGGACCTTTAGAGCCTTGAATCTACCTAAACGCTTCACTTTCCTTGTTGCTCCTAAAGTTATTCTAAATAAGCTTTGAAACCTTCAATGCTCCTTTATTTGGGGAGGGGCCATGTTGGAGTGGAAATGGGCCTTAGTATCTTGGAACAAGCTATGCCTTCCCAACATGTAGGAGGCTTGGGCCTAATAGAGCCCTCGGTTCTAAGAAAGGCACTGAGTGCTAAAACATAGTGGCGATGGTTAAAAAATCCTGAAATTTTGTGGCTCCGAATGTGGACCAATGAATATGCACAAGGAATCCACTCATCTAAACTAGTCAAAATTTCAAATGACCTACAAGGGTACCATATTTAGGATTCATCTAGCAAAATAAACTTTTGATTCAGGATCACTATTTCTAGGAACTACGAAATGGTATGGTAGCCTTAATATGGGATTATTCTTGGAACCAATGGCGTAAAAATCCCTTCACTTGTCCACTCCCATCAAATTAGAGACAACATAAATCAAATAGGTCTCTTGTTGGTAGCTCATTACTAGGACCATCATCCAACTAACTTGGTTTGGCGCTCTTGGAAGATCTAATCAACTGATTATGAAAGGAATCAAGGAGAAGAGATCTACTTTCTGTTGCCAATTTTGGCTACTAGAAATATAACAATGTAGGTCGAGAATGGTATTCTGCATTAGGGATATGGACTATTAGGAAATTTTAATCTCATGAAGGCTTGTAGAATTTACATGTAACTAGAATAGTCAGAGCCCAATCACATTTGTAAACAACTCTCGAAAATGAAACACTCGATGAAAATTACTTTCTTTCTCTAGTTACTCTTGAAGAACAAGACTTTAACAATGGATAAGGTTCAAAAGCATGGTTTCATGGGTCCTTCCATTTGTCATCTATGCTAGACTCAAGTGGAATATCATAATCGTCTATTTCCTACTTGCTATTTTTCCTCTAATCTTTGGGATTGGCTTGATGCCTCCTTCAAAAGATCAAATATTAATCTGTAAATTATCATGGATATTCCAATGGATAGTTCGTCACAACTCATTTGATAAATATTACATATAAAATACAAAAATTCTACACTATTACAGTTTTATTAAATTTCTAGACATGTAGATTTTACTGTAATTAATGTATGCATGTGACTAGAAATTATGCAGAAAATAGAGAACAAAAATATAAAATCTCACACACACATAAGACACAAGATATGCTATATGAAACCCTTTCTAGGGAAAGCCCATCTAGAAGGCGAGGTTTCTCTGCTCTCTTTCTCTGTCTGGAAATATGGTCGCAGGTACAAAGAAGTAGTGTATGTGGCCCATGGGCTGCTACAATTCACAAACCCTCTCTATGCACTCTACCTCCTATCCCTCTCAGCTATTTTTTCTTAGCAATGGAACAAATGCACTCAAAAGAATGGAATTCCTTTTCCTCCTAGTGTCCTGATTATAACACAACCTAATAGCCTACTAGTGGTTAAGTTTGACTAAATCAACTCTTAACCAAAGTTACAGTACATACTCTTCTAGAGTCTTTTACATCACAATCATGTGGCTAGCCCCTTTTCCATGAACAATGGGGGGTGACGCAACATCCTCTCAAACCATGGTGGTGAAAATAGGAAGGTCAACTTCTGAGTGGTATAATTTTCACATACAAATTCTGATTGACACACTTCTTATGTTGCTAGAAATATCTCTATCTATAGAATAGCATCAAAAGATGTGGCACTAAAGAAATAAGTTTTTACCCCCAAAAAATGTTTCTTGATGCCTCAAAATACTCCTGAAAGGTTATAAAACCTATTTTCCAAATTCGGTCTCATCAATAAAAACAGTCTGATGAACTAATTCCTCCAATTTTTCCACTTCAAATGCATCAATATGGATGACAAGCAATATAATTGTCCCATTCTGATCAAAGTTGGTTCCTAACTATATCATTGTTGCATTGGAAAATCATACAAACTCTCCTTTCAGTAGCCCCATTCTCAATTGAGCTTGGCTCTGAATCACACGCTTCATTACCTGAAATATTTGTAAAGAAATAAATTCTTGAATTTTTTAAAAAGATTCATCTACCCTAGAGGTTCTCTGACCTCTCATCCTCTCCTAGCTTCAAGAGACAATTGCCTCCTCGCACTGGACTTCTAAGGATTGGGAATGCCCTCCTGTTGAGAAAGCTATTATGTGTCAACTTGGGATAAGCCCTCATAAGTCCCTTCAACCCTATACTTTTTCTACCTCCTATTGTGTGATGAGCCCCTTTACTTGGTCTCCCCCTGCTCCAGGATTCCTCAAGATTAATATTGATGGGGCTTCAATAGGAAATCTAGGCCTTGCTAGTTTCAATGGAGTATTCATAAACAACTTAGGGAATATTCTTGATATTTTTGAACGAGATCTCACCTTCACTAATAATAATGAAGAAAAGGTATGGGCACTTGTACATGGTCTAAGCACTCCCTTCAGGAGAAATTACAATCAACTTCTGATAGAAGGGGGTTCACTACTGATCATCGCCATTTGGAGGAAGCTTCAATGTGGTTCATCCATTTTTAAAATCTAAAGTAGTTGGTGCATGGAATATCTCATCTCTAGAGTTGGATCCTTTCCTAAGCACATATATGCTCTGAGGTTGTCTCGTATTCGTTATTCAGGAAATAATATTGTAAATCTCCTAGCCAATTATGCTCTAGACTAAGACAATTCTTCACTTGATGTGAGTTGGTCCCATGAGGTTCCCAATGAGTGGAGATCTTCCTCTCTCTCCATTGCAAACCAGGATCTTTCCCCCACAATGAGTGTATACTTCAGCCATATCTCTTAAGCATGATGAGAATGTGTTGATCAAGTGACCATCTAACCCATGGTATAAGTCCCTCTGTAGGATGGAATGCTTGGATTAATTCTAGTGTGATGGAAGTAATTACCTACTTTGGGATTATGTACATTGTCCATCTCATCACTTACAATCTCATTATGTGGCCTTATCATTATCAAGAGTGGCTCCCATTAAAGTTGTCTTGTGGTGGCATCATATTTTTCTTGTATTCTTCTTTAAATTTGTTTCCAAACATGGTGCATTGCAATCCTACTTTGTCACAAATGTTAGTTATTCTTAACGTCTCCAACATATCGATTCATGGTCACCATTCCCACAATCCTAAGTATGTCCACACACCTAATGGTTGGTCCATACATTGGTCTACAATGAACTTCATAGAATTGAAAATTTTTCTGTTGACATCCTCCCTTGGCTTGGTAATTAACATCCACCAGAGTGTGCATGGTGGATATGATGTCTTAGTGAGCAACCAAGGTGCTCAATGATAGTTCGAATCTCTAGGACAATGTTGTGCCTCATTTCGATCAACAAGAAATTTTAATCTCATCACAGTCTTCTCGTCTCTCCTTTAGAGGGATCCTGTGGCTTCTTCTATGCAATTTGGGTAATGGTTTTACATGGCTAGTTGAAAGTAGCACAATGTTTGAATCCTTTCAACATACTCATTTCCCCTGCACTTTTGTGGAAGTTCTTGGTGGTCATGTTTGTCGAGGAGGCATCGTCATGGCTCGTTGAGCATGCTTTGTCATGGCTCACCTGTCATGGTTACGTTTGCTAGGAAGACTTCACCATGATTCGTTGTGCATTCTCGATCACGGTTATGTTTGTTAGGAAGGCTTCACCATGTTTTGTTGTGCATTCGTTGTTCATTCGTTGTGGCTATCAGGGCTGATGGCTTGATGGCGGTCTAGTGATGGTGCTTCTAAGGAGATCTTAGGATTCATGACATAGTCGATGGCTTCTTCAAGCTTCTGGAAACTCCAATTTTATGTTTTAATAGTCAATGTTTAGTGAATTTTTGTTTTGTGTGGGCTGTAATTGCTCTGGAATAAAAGCTTTTATATTTTTCTTTCATGTATCTCCATGTTCATTGGAGTCGTTTTTGCTTTATGACTATGAATATGTTGAAACTAGACACATATAATCTCTAGACACTCAATATGTGTTACTTGGTTGGTTTCTTGACACGTAGACCAGTAGCACAGAGAAAAATGGCATGTAAAAACTCCTCTTCCCAAATAGAATAACCAACCTTACGAAAAAGAAAAAGCATTATAATTCCACAAAAAGAAAAATAACTTAGAGGAAGTGACTTATACAAATATCTTGGAATTAATCTTCATTACAAGCATAATTGAAAATATAGCATTAGAAAAGGGATAAATGAAAGGTTAAAAAGTTATTATAATCTTGATAAGTGTGAAGCTTGGAATTGGAGTTCATATTTAGAAAATAGTGGAGAATGATACAACAAATCTAGTAGCACTTTATACCATAAAATATTTAAACTAAAGACACTACATGTTACTCTATCCTCTTCCCTTGGTAGCATAGCAATGAGTAGATAATTAATATATAAGAACAAAATAAATTAATAAAAAAACTCCACCTATACCAAGGCTATGCTAAAGCTTAAAAATATCATTTTGTTTTAACCAATGTAAACTTGAAAATTAATATTATTAAAATAAAAATAAAAAACACCTAAATCAAGATAAATATAAATAATTTGTCACCTCAATAAAAAAAATACTCTTTTTTAAATTATTCTAATTACTTTATTTAAAAACTTACTTTATTTTAAACTATGAGTAGTTTTATTTTTTTTAATTGCTATACCAATTTTAGCTAACCTTTTACTTAATCATAATAATTTAAACATATTTATCTAAAAATTTCAACCCATAAAAATAAAATTTTAAAATAAATAAAATAATATTGTGTTAATTAAATAAAATGATATTAGCTAACCTTTTAATTAATCATAATAATTTAAACATATTTATCTAAAAATTTCAACCCATAAAAATAAATTTTAAAATAAATAAAATAATATTGTGTTAATTAAATAAAATGATATTTACTTTTAATGGATACTAATAACCATGATCTTCATTTGATATAAATGGATACACTATATTTTATGCTGGTTGACCCATGCTTATCTGCATCTATCAACTTATTGCAATTGTTCGACTAAATATGCTCTTTACAAATTATAAACGTAGGAGATTAAATTGACGAGTTGTCACCCTCCATCGCAGCCACTATTAGCGGACAGTCGTAATTTCCCGATTGCATATGGCCAGGAATATGGTTTCCAGTAGAGGCAGACGGGCACCTGCTTAATAGAAACAGAGAAGATTAGCATGGCCCCTGCGCAAGGATGACACCCACAAATCGAGAAATGGTCCAAATTTTTTTGGATCCATTTGACTTCAGGTTTTTGTAGGTATACTGAACTTAATATAAACTATGATATTTTTTCTCTCTGAAAAAAAAAAGTATCCCAAAAGTTCTGAGTTCACTAGAAGCCAGAAATAGCACTTTAACCCTAATACAGGGTTCTAGTTTTTCGGAACAACTTTCTTATATAAACCAACAGTGCAAAATACGGTTCAAAACTAGCATATAATTCGGAGGAAAACCAGACCATTCGGATGAGGTACGCTAAATGGCACCGGTGCATTTTTTGGAATCTGAGATTGTTCGTTTTCATATTAATGTTCTAAAATCGAATATCAATTACGAAAACAAAAGCAAAATAGCTACATAAAAGAATGACGAATAATAGCAAAGGTTAGAACATTGAAAGACCCCAAGATACTCAGAAAATGATTAGCTAAAATCAGAACAAATTTACTGCATCTGGTGTTAGCCTTAAATAATCATGTTTTAGAAAATACTCAACAGGGATTGGTCAATCGTAAATAGAACTCCTAAAGAAGTATATCAGAACAGAACAGAATTGTAGACAGATTACGCCATGTGTGAGTGAGGAGGAGGTAAGAAATCTGAAAGCAAAAGTGAATTGAAAGAATTACCCAATATGTAGAGTCGGTTCGCAATGCCTTGACAGGACGTGAGTGTTATAGTTTCCAGCAGTAGAGTGCCACGAGGCGCCGGATATTGGTATAGGATACCGATCACATGGATATTTTCCTCCCAGTTCCGACAACTGAAGCTGTTGTTTTCCACATAGCCATGGTATGGCGTAGGAACCACATTTCATCAGTTGAAGTCTTTGCAAACAAACTATTCCATGATTCATATCTTTGAAAGAACAATGACAATATCGAGGGCCTCCATTTTCCACCTACCTTCTTATGGAGCGACTTGTTTGCTCCCTCCAGTTGCTGCTCCTGCAGGAAATGTCATTCCCCGAACATTCAGAAACTACAAAGCTTCATATAACTAACCAACGACTTCATATTAAATAATCAAACAAGAACTAAAGAAATAGAAATATATAGATTCTCAGTGTTTAATGCTATTTTAAATTTTTTATTTGAAAATGGATCAGAAATAAAGAAATGAAAATATTATGCAAAATTTTTAAAATATTTTAAACAGGTGGAAATATATTTCAGATCTGATGATATAAGAGGCCTGTGGTTATTAAATTTTAAAAATATTTTAAACGGGTGGAAATATATTTCACATGTGATGATATAAGAGGCCTGTGGTTATTTTTCTCTGCAGTCATTTTCGGCTCGTTTCTCGCTAGGGTGGGCCACTTTCTACACATAGCACAGGCTTTTTCGGACTCATCTTGTCGTGAAGGACGAGCGGCTAGACAGCTCTGAGTCTCTCACCATCCACTATGAAGGTCATCAGATTTGGGCCTTGCCTAGATCGTCTGCTGGTACTTTTGACCCACCTCTGTGTCTTGTGTGCTATTGAGATTTTTATGTGGGTTGGGATAG
Source organism: Pinus tabuliformis (assembly GCA_031772625.1). NCBI lineage: Eukaryota > Viridiplantae > Streptophyta > Pinopsida > Pinales > Pinaceae > Pinus > Pinus tabuliformis. The sequence goes on from CM062816.1 coordinate 876,640,286, forward strand.
TGTTGGAGAATTTAATTCCAATCACCAGTTAAGTGTTAAAATTGTCTATCTAATTGTCTTAGTTCAGTTTCCGTTAGTCCAGTTTACTTCAGTTTATTGTTGATGTCCTCATTGTAATTTTATTTAACTGATTAGTAATGTTGAAAACATCAATCTTTCGCTTCAGAGTTTTCAAATTTTATCATGGTATCAGAGTACTAGGTCACATAAAACTCCAGAAAGAGCATCACAAAAAAACAAAAACAAAGGTCGTGAGAGATGGAAGAGAAAATACAAAATCAAATTCAATTCCGTACCGGTAAAAAATAAATACATCAATTACGCATCTGTCCAGAAAGATCACTGCTTCAGTTTTGCATCTCAACCCAAAAAAACTCGGCATATCTCCGCACCCTATGCGATGAGGAGTGCGCAAAACTGCGCAAACGAGGATTCGGCATTTTAATCATCGCAAAACTGCGTAAACAAGGATTCGGCATTTTAAAAAAGGCAGAGGAATTTTCAAAGGTGTCGTAAGTCGTTTTTGTTGAAGAATCAAAGAAAGTCATTTATATGAAAAGTCAAATGAACTAAAATCCCTCCACCTCCACGATAATTCATGAAAATTGTTTCAATGGTTCATTCGTGGTGTTTCAAATGGTCATTCGAAATCTGTTTCAAAGGTTTATTCGTGGAAAGGATTTATTTAAAGGATATTTTAAAAGGCTTTGTGAATATTTGGATGCATTATTTTTTTAATGCGAAGTGGGATTGGTATAATACACAAAGGAATAGGGGTTTCGTATTGTATCAACAGATCATTAAAATTCCCTTCTAAATTTCAAAGAGGGCTTTGAGAGTGGTGATTTTTAAATGGACTTACAGTTTTTTTTTAAGTGGACACTGTAATATTAAAAGAAGCGTTATTCAAATTAAAGTGAGTATTTTCATATTTAAAAAAAACGGGTGTGTTAAAGTATTTTTTGGAAGTATTGCTTTTGTGAGTAATTTAGATAAAGATTATATTCAAGATGAATCAATTTGAGATTCTTGAACTACCATTGCTACATGTAGACACAATGAATGAGAGCCAAAGAAATAGATATAGTTGACTGTCTAATTTGTTTGAAGATGTGGCCGTAAAGATGTTTTTATTGCATGCAATCACTATGTCTATAAGATGATTGCCTTGTTGAGGTGAATTCATCCAACACAAAAAAAATGGGAAAATCTAAGAGGCTAAGAAAGTCAAAATAGCAACAAGAGATGTTTGAATTTTTGTTTTTGATGATGAGAAACAACAACTAGAATGAATGAATCAAAGAAAACCAAACAGGCATGGGATATCCTTAAGAGGAGTTTTCGTGTAAGAGGTAGTAATCAAGTTGAAGATAAAAAGTTTGTTGAATCCCACTGTGGTAAGCCGCAAGTGGACGATGATTCTGATAAAAAAGAAGAGAAGGAGCACATTGATGCTCGTGAATCCCACTGTGCACAACCCCAAGTGGATGAAAATTTTGTGATTCCAACAACGAAACTTGTTGATTACAACTTGGTGATTCCAACAAAAAAGCTTGTTGATGACAATTTGGTGAATCCAACAACAGAGCTTGTTGATGACAATTTGGTGAATCCAGCGTCAGAGCTTGTTGATGATAGTGAAGTTGCCATTGGAGTAGCCATTGTTATGGTTAATCTAGCAATTGAATTTGCTGATATTAAATTTGATGAGGAGTTGTTACCTCATGATGTATGGTTGCAAATGATGCAACAAAAACATTATATTGACATGATTCTATTTGCGGAGATAATCCCAGTCAAATCTAAAAACCAAGTGGAAGAGACAAAGACAAAGAGAGACAGAGATATAGGCAAAGGAAAAGAAGGAAGCCCACAAAGAGAAAACAGAGACAAAGGAAGAGGGAGAGAGGGAAGCAAAATAAGAGAAAGCTCTCATTACAGATCATAACGTCCACAACAAATGTGGTTTTGTAGATGCTTTTACACTTGCCATTGATTTCTAATGTTCAGGTAAAATAGCCAATTATAAAAAAGAGTTAAAGTTCCTTGAAGCATGGATTACAACACCATGCCTTGATGAAGTCTGCATAGAAGTTGCAGAAATGAATGTTGAGGACAACATCGATGGTGAACAAATTAATGAATTTTCAAGTATTGCAGTCTTGAAGAAATATATTTTTGTTATAAATTCATATAGCAACAAATTTATAATGAAGATTGCAGAAGAAAAGATGGCATGTGGTGACAACCCACATACAAGGCAACTTTTGAAGAAGTTTTGGACATGCTTCGACAACCTGTAACAATGGAAAACCTCCACCAACAAATGAAGAAAGTAATCTTTGAAGGAATACAACAAGAAGAAAAAACTGAAACAATTTAGAGGCTACATGATCTAGAAGAAGAGAAGAAGAAAAGTAAATCTAGTTGAAGTCAATTTTTTTCAATTGTAAGCCTAGTTGAGGGATAGACTAGCAAACATCTTGATTAAATTTTTATGTGGTTGTAATTAAGGGCGAGTGTTGGAGAATCTAATTCCAACCACATGCTATGTGTCAAAACCATCCATCCAAGTGTCCTAGTTCACTTTCAGTTAGTCCAGTTTCATTCTGCCCCACTATAGTAATTTATTGTTGATGTTCCCAATGTAACTTATTTTGCTAATTCGTAATATTGAGAAGAGAAATTCTCTACTCGACCTTTTCTCTTAGTTTTTTGTTAGAGAGGGTAACAAGTATGCAATTAGGCTTTATCCTGGTGACGCGAAGGATGAATGGGTAAATAAGGAAACAAATATAACATTAAATCATATATGAGTTTGGTATAAACAAAAATCTTATATTTATAGCAATGGGATCACAATAAAATATAACCATAACAAAGTTCAAGAGATAAGGACTCTTACTTAGTGCCAACTAAATTTTACATTGGAAATCCACATATTTTAAAATATATCCTTGACACTCTAACAATCTATAATATTCATTTCTCTATTATCTCTAACATTTCACCTTAATGGAGAAATGAATTATTTACCATACCTAACTTGATTTCATTTATAGTATATGATCCTCTTGATTAGCAATGTCTATACCTGGTTTAACCTAGCATTTTCATCATAGTTTTATGATGTTTATGTCCATATAAAGGAAGAACCATCCACTAGATTGCATGGGTACGTAGTTGTTGCAACTGTCAAACTACTAGGATGTCCTTCATGTACATGATTCATTCAACCTGCATACTTGTACTTGTGCCTATAACCCCCCTACATCACCACCGCCATCATCATATTGGGTTTTATCACATTACTTGTAACCATGCTCTAATTTTTTTCATCTTACCCTCAACCATGCTTTAGGTTTTCTTGGCCAACCCTTAACCATGGTACAAGAATCCCTCTACACTTCCCTCTCCTAACTGGTTTCTAGATTACCACAAACCTACACTACAAAGTGGTATTAAGATTACCACGGATTTCACATGGGTATACATGCCTTATTAGGCTTACATCACAACTAACTTAGGTACATACACATTCGATTCATGGAGATACCAAGTAAATATTTTTCAAGGACCTTTAAACTTTCTTACAAACACATGTGACTCACATTACAATACAATATTTGAGTCTATACCACAACACTCAAACTTTTAACATCAATTTGTCCTCCATCCAATTTCAACAACTACTCCATCCAATATCCTTTACTACCATACTGCCTCCAAAACACTATCTCTAGTACAATCACCTGCTTCACTTGGGATTTCTTCATAATAAAAAAATGCATTTTCCCTCTTGTACATGCATACTATTGATTATTGATGTTAACATAAAAAGAGATTCATATACTGAGATACATATGTTCTAACTATTCTACTCACCATTTTTCGAGGAATCCTCTTCACCTACATGGTTCATCAACGTGTTAAATTTTCTATAATTTTGTCCCTCACATTCTCTAGCTTTTGGGTCTCACTTGCTTAAAGTAGTGGAATTCTCCAAAAACCTCCATATCGACTCTTGCTTCCTTTAATTTTACTTTCATCACCCTTATTCCAAAATCTAACAAGCCATCTTCCTTTGAAAAATTTAGGTCAACTCTCTACAACTCCATCTACAAAGTCATAGATAAAATCATTTTTGGTTACCTCAAGGACATTCTCTTTGACCACATCTCCCTAGAACAGTTTGGAGTCCTAAGGGGAATACAAGTCGATGATGTAATTAGACTTGTCCAATGAAGGACCATAATCCATTCATTCAAAGAATAAAATATAAGTTACATATAAGGCTTATATCCCATAGGAATTCATTTAAGGGATCTAGTTATACATCCAATTACTTCAAATACATATGCGATTATGTCACCATTTCATGTCCTTGATTATGAATTGTATTATATTAGCGTCTTTTGCTCTAATAATCAGTAGGAATGGCATTCCTTTTTTCGATGTTGAAAGGGGTAATATATGGATTTTGTTTCTCTCTTCTCCTTCTCCTTGTTGTGGTATAAGGGCTCAGTACATTGATCAAAAACACTTTGGATAAAGAAAACCTAAAAGGAATCTCTATTAGAAAACCCTATCTCATATCTCACATATAGTTTATTGATGAAATCCTAGTTTTCTATGAAGGAGACTTAAAATACATTGAACATTTGGAGGCACTTCTGAATATTTTCTACAAATCTTCGAGAATGTGGATAAACAAATCTAGATCCTCCATTTATGTATAGCTTGGAAAAACATACTCTTCCACCTGTTTTTACATTATTTGCTTATGATAAGTTAGTATATTAGTCAACAATAATTTTAAAATGTTAAGTTAGGATATGGATGAAAAATAAAGAAAAGTTAAAATGTTAGGCCAATTCAATGTTTTAGAGGAATCCATATCAATAAAATGTTAGGTGTTAGCTGCTATAAACAAAGAAAGTGTTAGTGTCAGCCTTTGTAGCCTTCCTCCAGTGATCAAATATGCTCTTACAAAGTGATTTTAAGGTGTCAAGGTCAAATTTTGTCATTTCAAAGAGTCTTCAAGCAAAATTTGGTCACTAGGCATTAGGTCTAGGGTTTGTTTTCACTCTTTTCAAAGTTGTCCAAATGGCAGTCCATGTCATCATTCAGCTGAGTGTATCATCATTCAGAGGGTTGTCATCATCATGTCAAGTTCCATTGGGTCATTTTACACCTTGTTCATGCTTCAGTTGCGCCTAGGCAAGGTTCATTTCCCTCTCCTAGGGTTTTGAAGGCAATTTCTCTTGAATGGTCAAATCATTAGCAAAACTTGCATCCTGATGTTCATACACCTTCCCCTATCCTTAATGTACCTTATTAAACACTTCCCATCACTGAGATCCCCCAAATTCTTCATTTTCGCACAAACCCTAGTTTCTTGCTACAACCTGGCAATTTTCTAGGTTGGGCCTGTGTTTTGCCCTTTTGGACCCCTTCCCCTCACTCGATCTTTGAGATTCCACTTTCCCCTGCTTCCTAACATCCCTCCCTACTTCCAAAAATTTCCCCAAGAATTTAGAAGCCCCTTATCCCCTTCATTTCGCTTCATTTCGACAAAATCCCTTGTTTCACACATCGGGATAGGTTTCACTCAAATGATGTTTCTGAGCAATAAAAGATGAATTTGGGAAAACTGAGAGAGGTTTTTGTCCAAAATAGGCCAAGGAAAAAAAAACCTCCTTCACTTTTTACACAGGTATAATGGTTTTGGAGAAATGTCAAAAATACAATCGCCTCGAGAGAATTGATGCACCTCTGAAGTGACCTTGGGAAAATCAATTTTTCTCCTAGATTGGTTGGCCAAATAACTTTCTTGATGAGTCAAAGGATAACTAGACAAAAAGATCTTTCCAATGAGCTATCATGAGCTCAATTTGGAGTTGAGGAAGGCATTCAAAAGTTGACTGCAACAGCACTCTGCCTTGAGGCAGCCTCATTTGGCACATTTTGACCAGTCTTGGGAGATTTGATTTTTGACAAGGAAAATGAACTCCAAATTGAAAAATTCCAATTGGGTTGGAAATTAGACTCAAATACCTTTCCAACGAGCTATCACACGCCTAATTTGGACACCGGGAAGGCCTCCAAAAGCCTCCTGCAAAAGTGCACTGCGCATAGAAAGTGTGCGCTGCGCATTGGGCAGTTTGGGCCAGTGTAAATTTACATAGGCGCTGCGCATAGGAGTGTGCGCTGCGCACTGGGTTTGCGCGCTGCGCATTGAATATCAGCAACACAGAAATTTGGTATATGCACCCGGAACACAACCAAATTCATTCCAAGCTTGCAAATAGGTATGTTATTGCTGCCTAGTAATGTTAGGGTGTTTGATATATGTTTCAAAGATGGGATTTGATGTATTGGGTTTTGGGAAAATGAAACCCTAGGTTCATAACAAAGGCATCCCTTGAGTTGTTTTAAAAATATGTGGGTGGTTTAGTAAGATGTCCCTCATCCTCCATTGATGAAAAAACCAGCTCCTTGCTCATTTGTGCACCCTAGTCAAACATTCCAAAGAGCACACATTGTATTTTGCTCATTTGTCAAAAGGTGACTGTTTTGTGTCAAATCATTGAAAACAGAGCATTATTATTATGGCATGGTTTGTTTGATGCTGTGGTAAACATACTAAAGTTTTGAGTATACATTGAAATTGACTCCGCCACACTTATATCACTCTATATATCATAGACATCTTGACACCAAAGCCATGTCAGACACAGATTCAGTTTATGAGCAGGAGGTAGAAACTGACCGGGAGACTTGGCTCGAGAGGGTCAACATTCACTTAGAGAAGTTGTTGGCAAAGGCTAATAGAGATAAAGATATGCTCCGACACATGAAACATCATTATTGGGCTCGCATGCATGTCAACAAAGCAAAAGTGAAGATTTTGAAAAAGAGGTTGAGCCAAGCACTAAAACGGCGGAAGAGGTCGGATCCACTTCGAGTTTTGGCCGAAGCATCGTTGGCTGAGCATAACACATGATAGAGGGTCTTCACTCTGAATTTGAGCGAATTCGGAGAAAATTTTGTCATTTTGAAAATTTTGGTCCCCAAAAACAGGTTTTTTGGTTGTACGCGCAGCGCGCATGCGCGCTCGCTTTTGATTGGGACACTTGCTGGAGGAAAACTTTATATTTTTGGATTTTTTATAGAAATTTACGCATGCTCAGATATTGCCGAAGCATTTCATCAAGTTCTGGATGGTCAAAAGGCACAAAAACACCATGAAAACCACCTTGCTGCCACCTTTTGCAACAGAAGGAAGTACCTCTGGGAGAATACAATTTTTAGGGGGAAAATGAGATCAAAATTGAAAAATTCGACTTGGTTTGGAAAGTAGACATCCAGGGCTTTCCAACGAGCTATCGTGAGCTCAATTTGGATGCCGGGAAGTGCCTCAAAATCAGCTAGAAAAGTGCGATGCGCATAGAGGAATTTGGCCAGTTTTTCACCTTCAGCTCAGAATTTCGGCCAGTAATTGTCAGTTTCACCTCTTGATGAAATTTTTGGTTTACTTTGATGTAATTTGATGTATCTAATGTAATTTTGGCACTATATTACTTGTTCTAGAAGATTCATTCACCAAAGAAGTGAAAATTTAATGAATGAATCAGTTTCCTAACATATAGGGGTTAGTTGTTTGACTACCTAGTTTTCAGTTCCTTGTTTAGAATTGGTTGAAGCAACTCCTAGAAGGAGGAGCTCGACCCCTAGAGGGTAGGGAATGAGGTTAGCTTGGTCTATATATGTAAATTTTCATTCAGTAGCACAGGTTGGACTCTTGGGAAGATTTTGGCACACTATTGTACATATTTTTCATATTTTGGCTAAGGAAAGATCAGAGATTTTGCAGAACCTGTTGGGATCCTTGTGGCTTTTAGTTCTTGATGGTGTTATCTCTTAGTTTATTGTAAGTTTGTTCATGTTTAATGTATGCCATTCCTTTTTATGCTTCTGAAACTAAATGAATGAGTAAATGAGGTTGAATCCATTGTTTACAATGCTCTTCCTTTAAATTTATTTAGTTTTACATGTTTTCGCCAGTTTGGAGAGGATCCATGTTCTCCTTTGCCCTCTTCAGCTCCTTGACATTCTGATCCATCCACACACCTGATCAAAGACATCAAGACTATTGCCTACCTCGCCCCAACTCGAATTCTGCAAAGATCTGACCTCAATCCCCGCACCCAAAATTGGTTTTCCCATTTCTCCAACAAAAAAAAAAAAAACTTAAAAATCTAAATCAAACTTTCCTATCTCTTTACTAGCCTAAAATCTGTATTCCTTATCAGTCATCTCAGCCCCTTTGAAAACTTGTTTGTCGAGATAGACCCGGAGAGAGCCCTCTCCTGTCCTCGTAGGGCTAGCTACGAGGCTGAGCGTGGTTTGATGTGGCCTCGATTTTTGCCTTCCTTAGCCTGAGGCAGATTCGAGTGCTAACAGAAAGTAAGAGAGAAATAAAATGTTAGGGAAGAAAAAAGAAAAGAGTGGCTTCATTTCATATTTTTATAAATGCACATGTAGCTAGTCAAAAAGCACCACATTGGTAAATGTCAAATGTTAACTTCATGTGCAGAAGAAAAGGAAAAGGAGTAAAGGTTTTGCTCTAAGGTTTTATGCTTCAATTAGTTTTGGTATTAATCCATATTCCTAAGTTTTAAATCCCAAAATCACCCCTCCGCTCATATTACCCTCCACCCACTTATTCCTAAGTTTTAACACCCCTCTCATACATCGCAAATATTCCCAACTATGGTAAATAATTCCCGTCGGCCCCATTGGGTGTCCTATCACATCACGATAACTTTCTGCCACCTCTCACTCCATCTTCACCCATCTCCTAAGATCTGACGTCTTTCATAGCATTTTGGCCCGCCCTCAACATCCAAAATTTACCGTCGGGGGGTGGATCCGAAATGGGTAGTATTTCAAATCGCACCTGCCCCTATGTGTCAACATCATAGCTTTTCGGACCCCCTCGAGCGAAACTACTAACCACTACCCTTCCTATCTGAAAATTTGTTTCCCTCACTCCCGATACTTCTCTCCTACCCGTTGCACTCCTTCCATTCACCTTTCGCCACATTATTTTCCCGTTAACCCCACCAATTTCATTTGATCCCTCCAGAATTAAGTCGTTAAGCAATCAATTGGTTTAATCATTAAGAACCACACTGTTATATAAACTTCCCTTTCATTCATTAATTGGTTACTGAATTCATGCACTATTACTCTTATTGCTTTGTTACTCGTTTGCTAGACTAAACTTCGAGATTTTCACCCACCAGTGACACTGTCTGCTAAATTGTTTTCAGCATATTGCCCCTATTCTTGCCCCCAAAACCTAGCTCCTCTCTGTGTATTGAAGCTTCAAATCCAATTTTCCCTCTTGTCCTTAGCTTTATTCGAAGATGCCTCCAAAGGAGAAAGGACCAAAAGAACCTGCAAATCCCCTAATCTATCCTCCCATTGATTTTCACCACATCCCTTTTGCTGACATAAACCTTCAAAATCCATGAAACTCTTTGTGAATTTGACCTCTTTGAGATGTATTACTGGCTCGAGGACAAATACATTGACAAATCCAATGACATTCAGTTGTGGGAGTCCAATTTACCCGAATATGTTTTTCCTCATACCCACATCACCCCAGAGTTTGTTAGGAAGTCTCAAGCATCTTATTTGCCAAGCCAAAGGGCCATCATTACCCCTATTGGAGAAATTCTATTTACCATCACTCCTCAAGCCATAGGCCAGATGATGCAAGCCCCCACAGTAGAGAATGCCACCCCCTTTTCCTATGAAGCACTTGTTGAACTGTACTAGAAATTAGACTTTGTTAAAAGGGCCAAAACCATGGAATGTTTCTTGACAGAAGATGCCTCATTGCCAAAGAAAAATCCTCCCTATCCCTTGCCCATTTTCGTTGAGAGAGCTAAGTAGATTATCACAGTGGTCTCCTACCTCCTTGGCTACTACTCTGATCAATGGGTAGATGAGGCCATCATAGGATTTCTATCCATTTTCTCTGGTGATTCTAAGCCTCGCTTCATGTTTAACTTTAGCCAATTTCTTGGAGATTCAATTCATCAACAAATTATCAAATTCCCAACTGAGGAGGTGTTCAAGTATTCTTATTTGTTAGTTTATATGTTCTTATACTTTTAGGGAGACATCATCAACCTTTCTTTACAAAAGCTGGATGAAAAAGGAAGCCAATAGTCAGTCATATTCTGGACTACTCTAGTCATGAAGGAACAAAAGGAACACACATATAAATAGTTCATAGAGATGTTTTGCATCCAACAATTAGTCTCCTAAGCAATAGAATAGAACCAAAGATCAGTGGGGAAATTAGAAAGGTGCTGTAGCTATCAAACCAAGTTCAGATAGGGGATTGGTACCTCTACCATAACTATATAGAATTGAGAATCTTTGGGTGTGAGCTTGCACCTTACAAGCTTCCTAAATTCCTCCCAATGGGGATTTTTTCTATAGAGTACATAAGGCAGATGTTCAATATGCACTAGATCCACTTCGTAGCTGCCAAGAAGAAGTCCCAGTTCAAAATTAAAGCATAGATTGGGCCTTTCACTTGCAACAGTAGAGTAGTAGGGGAAGAAGCAAATAAGCTATTAAAGTAAATGTCATTCAGCCTTAGCTTCACCTAGTCATACGATCCATTAGGGATCATTTCTAAATGAAGAGTAGAAAAAAGATCTACTCCTTATTTTCACACTGCCAGACCAGAGATAGAGAAGTACAAAAACCAATAAGAATGGGTTGAGGATACCCTACAAGAGGCAAAGCTGTAGCTGGTATCATCCTCTACAATACAAACTCCTACCATGTAGAAGAAAACAACTAAGAGAACTAGATAAGAAGAGTCCCCTTTAGGGACTCAAATTTTCAATGAAGGATTCAAGATTATGTATAGGAAGAAGGCCAAGCTTAGTTCCAAACTAAGCCTTAGCAAGGACTCAGAGCAGGAGAACTTTATCAGCATTAATGAGCCACTTGTTTCCTCATTAGTGGGCAATCAGACCACACTGTCTCCCATTACCTCCACGACTTCACAAGTGTAACACCCCTCCCTTGTGTGAATAATTATTGTAAACCTAAGCTATGTTAAATCTAGGTGTGATATCCTCCCTTGTGTCTTAAATGTTTGTAAGCCTAAGATCAGGAAAGATAGGTTTGATACCCTCCGTTGTGGGTTAGACTATTCTAAACCCAAGCTGAGGAAAGCTAGGTGATATATAATATGAAAAGAAAATGTGTTATTAAATAAATTAATAAAATAAATCACTTGGAGGGTGGAGCACCAAGACAGAGGAGATGCTTGCCAAATCCCATGAGGAATGGGATAGAAATGAATCTTTCATGATAAAGCTTTTAGATTTGATTCTAGATAAGCTTGGATGGGTTGGTTATCCATCGGATGGATGGGAGATAAAGATCCATCGGACATAAAAGCTTTGCGGGAGATAAAGGCAAGCTTTTATGTGGAAAAGCATCATGGTAGATAAAGACGAGCTCTTCTGGAAAAGACCTAGGCAAATGGAAAAATCCATAAAGTGAGACACCGCTAATGGTAACTAAATCATGAAAGAGGGTATTAAATACCCAGTGCATCGATCAATTAAAGATAGTTGATCCTTGGCAAGATCTTCGGCTCAAGGGGAATCAAAGTTGATTCATGGCTGGGTGGTGGTCCTTTTCCCTCCAAGTGAGGTTTATTTGGTGTCAGATGCGTGGAATGCATGTATGATGATTCTTACTCTCTCTCTCTCTATTATCATTCCAGTTGTTTATGAGAAGAGTTCTTAAATTTCTTCTCCATGAGAATGCTTGATGAATAGTATATGCTTATGTATTAACAAATTTAATGATGTTTCCCTCTAATATGATGAGATTCACTTGTATGGTATGTGTTTTCTTACTTGTTATGAGATTAAAATCATTTAGCAAAGATATAAGGATGGTTAAATTTATCTCTACTATGGGAATGATGGATTTCTTATGCATGTTGCATTCTAGTGTGAAGTTAACTGTAGAAGCATGTTCAATGGATAACAGTTCTAGGACCCATTCATGGTAGAATTTGCATGTGACAAATATTCATAAATAGATTACTGATGTTAATGTTTTCTTATGTAATGACTGCAGCTATTATGGGCTTGAGGTGCATGTCAATATTCCTTTGACCATACTTAAGGAGTTGGAAAATGATAACTATAGTGTGTGATGTTAATGATTTCCGTAATGTCTCCTTGAAGTCATTATTATGAAATGGTCATATAATAGTGTTAAGATAGTTGTTACATTTAACATCAAGTGGTAACTCTAGTGCATGTGGGACACTTAGGGGATCATGTTTCTAATTGCATAAGTAGAGGAATTGCTTCTGATAAGGGTAGTTTAATTAGTTAGTTATGCATGTTGAACCAAGGGTTGGTCAGATCACCTTGATGATGCTTAATTATATTAATGATGCATGGTCAATTCCAGCCATAGTAAACGTAAGATAATACTCCATTAATGCCAGTGTGGATTAACCAGAAGATTACATAGGTTGCATGCCATGATTATTCCTTCACACTCAATGACGATTCTGCTATATATAAGTTGTTTATATGAATCTAAGGGTTCCCATTACGGATCCGATAAAGCATAAAATAATGATGCAATATTATGAGATTGTATAAACTGTTAAGAAATGAGTATAGTAATAGGAATAATACTTGTTCCTGCCACGATAAATATATTACGTAAGACAATAGTTAGATCTTAGCTTCTAAAAAAGAAAAAATTATAGAATTGGGAGCCTAATAAGCTATTATTCTAGGATAGGCCAAAGGGGTACATTACAAATGGTATCGAGCACAAGTTCAAGCCTTGTGACCTATGGACTCATCTCCCTCCATAAATTTTCATTGGTTGGTTTGATTATAAAACTCCTATAAGAAAAATTACCCCAAAATTTTTGAAGGGTGAAGTTCGGAACATAGAACATGATTCCATAATAAGGAATTCAATGGAACGATTATATATATATATATATATGTATATATATAATGTTAAAATTAATGAGGGTTTTTGTACATATAAAGACGATAAGTTGCATGTTAAGGTGTGAATGAACTTTTCGCTGAGGCCCATGCCTCATTACTTGTCCATTACCTTGACTCGGACCTAGAAAGGAAAAACTCAATCCAAGACTTAAGGATTAAAGGTCAACCTTAATCACTATCTGTTCATAACATATTGTGTCTTGTCTGATTTATTCATGGGTCGACCGATTCCTTGTGGAATCTTATGAATAATCTCCATTAATAGAAATACAGAATAATGACTCCCATTTAAAGTCAAAAATTAAATAAAAATGATTGGAAACCACTCGGCTTTGTGTTAGTCTTGACCTATTTCCTATGACAGAGACTAAAAATACTCCATGAGAAATTGAGTTGCCGACTAAACTACGAGCTGATACCTAGGGTGGGAAGTATGTATGAAAAGAGCCCCGAGGGCAGACATGTGTTGATGGGATGGAAAGATTTTGGATAAGTGGTAGCTCATGAGTGGAGCCCTTTAAGGCGAAGGGGTGAGATTTTTCGACACGCTTGAGCAACAGGAAGTCCGTGGTGACTTAACCATATTAAGGGGTGACTACGTTTGTATACAACTCAAGTGAGAAAGGGTTGGGTTGACTACGGTTTGTTTCCTACATTATAGCCATCGAATCAGAATCGTTGAAGATGCTTCTTCTTAAAAGGCCAGAGCGAAGCCCATATCACTGGTTAGTTTCATGCAGATTTCGATGTACAGTGCAGACAATCTAACTGGCATACAAATTCCCAACAATGATAACATTCCGTGGCCACTTATTTTCTTCCTCCATAGTTCATCTATCAAGGAACAGAAAAACAAATCAGTCATTCGGTTGGGGGGCCACAAAGAAGATTCATAGTTCCATAGCCATATTGAAATAAGCATACATGTGCCAGAACCTAAACGCAAGAAATTTATGTTAAGGATCATTTCATTTTCTCCAGACATGCAAAAATAGGATGGAAAGAATACGTATATAATGGAAAGCTATTGTATACATAATCGGTAGCACAACCTTTGAAAACAAAATTAAATGTTAAAAATAAATAAATAAAATCTGATATCAACCATCAACGAGTTTTCCACGTTCCATTTAGAGATGAATTTATTGGCTAAGCACTAGCCAAACAGGAAACAAATACATAGTCTTCGCAATCCTAAAATGTTAATAAGTATCCACAAAATAGATATTGTTTTATATGTGTGTACATTAATTGCACCGGGCATGCGAATAAAAATTTACGTTATGGGCTGTGTTTTTTATGGTAATATTTTCAAAAATTGTTGATAGCCTGGTGTTAATAGGGAGTCGAGATCCCTTTTTCCCTTTTTGAGGCCGGAGAAAGCAACGATGTATGATGATGAAGTTGACTGTAGACCGTGTTTTTTAGGATAGTGTGTAAACCACAACACAATATATCGACTGTTGTTGTTTCCTCTTTTTGTAATGGTATGTTTCTGGTGCTTTGTCACATGTTGGAGGCATGCAATATTGGCATCAAAGCCAACAAAACTGTTTTCCATGGAAGGATTGGGGAAAAACTGAAGCTGGGCATATTTCCTTCTGTCGACTATCCGCATACAATCATTGACAACACAACTTCTATACTCTCGAGCTGAATGATTTAACCATTCTAACAATAGGAAAATAAATATAGAGATAAGAAATCAACCATTAGCATATTGGTTTTAGGATGACATGTTGGCAAAAGCCGCAGTATTTCGAGTCATTGAATTAGGAAAAGGCTACTGTAACGGCAGCGTTGTTACTATAAAAACTTCACTTAACAATTCTATTATTGGATTCTCCATTATTATGTTTCAATTTTAACATTGGTCATTTTCTCAGTGACTGATTTGATTCCCCTATTCTGATTTAACTGAAATTCTCTGATTGACTATTTTGATGGCAATGTCGTAGCTTTCAAGTCAGGTCAACAGTGGAATAAATAAAAGGCTGCTAAGGCAGCATGATTACTATAAAATTCCGCAAAGCTCGCCTTCCTTAGCTTTAAAGCATCATCCCCTCGAAAAAACATCTGATTTATGTTCCTTTGTGCCAAACAGATTGGTTTCTTTCCACTGCATGAAAATGCTCTTGTTAAGAATTCACAAATCCTTAATCTCGAGGAAAAAGAAATTCAGAAGGATAAGGGTTATCCTGACATTCCGTGTCAATATACTTTCCTATGCAGGGGAGGTGACTGAGAGATGGGAGTGACAGATCATGTTAGGTTTCTCAAACCCAAGCACAGAAGCACACACACTGTCTTAGGAAGTACAGAAGCAGCATGGCTTGAGCAGATGAAGGCAATGGATAGAGAACCAGAGGATCTTCAATTCCTCTACATCGCAGGGATTGTTGGAGAAGCTTTCAAGATCCTGCACTCCTGCGCTAAATTGCTAGGGGTTCTCATGCTCACACTTATCTTGCTCTTTATTTCACAATTCTTCTGAATGAAATGCTAGATTCTCATTTTTTTTCATTAGGCTCTTGTGAATATGCAGAGACTACGCATTGGTAAATCTTGTACTAAAATATCTAAAATATCTAGTGTTATTGCTGATTCTTGGGTTGTGTGACTATTCCAAAAATCCTAACGATTGTTCTTTCCTCCAGAAATCATTTGTAAGCATACAGCAAAGGAGTTGTGCTAGTGTTTCCCTCCCTCGTTTTACACTTTAGAGTTCATACGGATAGAGTGGCCAGATTTGACTATGGTATGACATAGATTCTAAATAGAGGATAGAAGGCGAATATCGTCTCATGACTTTGCCTTCTGAGTTCTTTTGAGTAGTTGTCTTGGATAAGTTTGCGGGGTTCGAGTTGCAGGTACTATATATATATATACATATATATATATGTAATAATTCTGAAAGAATACTTGCTTACAGCTAGTTTTTTTCACTATTGTTGGGGTTCCATAACTTGCATTTTTCTATAGCGAAATCAATGTTTGAATGTCTTTTAGGTTAGATCCATCTTTAATGTGCATAGCTCTCATACTAAAGAAACTCACTAAAAAGGAGTAGTGACAATGATTGTGTAACTTTATTGCTGCAACTGGAACAAACATTTGATGTATATTGCATTATACAGTAAATACATTGTAATTCACGATGTTGTTAGCAATTCACTCATAGAACACGACATAATATTGATAAATTATAGCCAATGCTATCTTGTTTGATGTCGAATCTATGAAGAAAGCTCAATACTTAGTGACGAGCATGGGCTAATCATCATAATAAAAAGGCCATTGTTGATATGTGTCACAATAATTCATTATTGAAATGACCCATATGTGTTATAACAATAATTCATCGATAGGAAAATTTTCTACCTACAATTCAAGTTTATTTTAGTGGGTTGAATTTCATGTAAATCTCCAAAATAGTCATGCTTGAGCATGTGGAGATTGTGGTATCGAAAGTGAAGGTAAAATACATATATATGCATGATAGAAACTAGATGTACATAAAAGGAAACTTGGGAAAAATTGGTATTGTGAATGATGAAGAGAACTTAGAAAGTTTTGCTTAAAATCTTTAACACAATTTCTACCATTGGATCAACATCCCAAACCATGACATGAACCGATTGATGAATTGTGTGGAAAACTATAATGGAATTGATTGTTCCAATAGATAAGACATTTAAATGGTGATTGGTACAATTGCGGTATAGATGCATGGCTAAATAACATCACCTAGCCCTAGAAAAGAGGATTAGATAACAATGAAAACCATGGTTGTATCATTGTTGTATTGTTGTGTAATGATACATATACCCATCCATTGTCATGAATTGTATGTGTTACCATAGTCTAGCTGAGTGGTCATTCACATAAAAACATTTTAAAATGCTCATGCTTAATATCCATGCATAGTAATGAGTCATATGAATCTTCCATGTAAGCACTTCTTGATGAATCCTAGTGTTGATGGTCTCTTATAGGACGAAAGAAGGTAAAAGTCATTGCTCAACAATCATAAAGATGTTGGTTACATCAATGCCTATTAAGGGGTAGTATGTTCTCTAGAGGAAAAGAGTGTGATTGGCCTAATGATTATATTGGTAGAGTAGTGTGGAGTTGTTATTGTGTTGTGATAGAATGTAGGTTTTGTTGCCTAAATGTTGGGCATAGTTGTGACTTGTAGAATCAATGTTAGACTATTATCAATGCTTACAAATATGCATAGCATGTATAAATTTGGTGTTTCCTCCATGCAGTGGATTTGAGTTGCTTATTGAAATTATATTTTGTTAGCATACATGCATGGGCTGTTATGTGCCAACAATAAATAGGAAAAATATCCATGACTATGTTTAAGAGTCAGGTTGGACAAGGGAATTGAAGGTTATTAGTCTTACAGGAAATATCTTATAATTAAAGTTGTTATAGAATGCAATAGGGAACAAATGCCCTAAAAGTAAGTAATGCACATGGGAGGAAGATATCATTACTTGAAGTGACCCACTTACATATGTTGCCTTCATGAATGCAAGAATCACAATTCTCATAAAACTAGACTATGATTCTCGACAGAGATTAAACTATGGTCATCATGCTATAAAAACAACTTATAAATGGTATAATTGCGATGAAAGTATTATACCAAGGTAAAGGATGGTGAGAACATGTTATAGTAGAGGACTATATAACCTGTACAAATTGTCATTCAAATTAATCCTTTGATTAATGCATCTACATACAATGTTATTTGATCTTTAGTTGGAAGAAAGTAAGATTAAGGGGAAAATGAACTTAAACAGATTTCCAAGACATATGCATCTTCGAAGGATATGCATAATGAAACTTATAAGTATTCTTGAGTACAAACCATGGTAATTAATAAGTAGCACAAAATAGTATAGACCACTGGGTCAATTAAATGGTATCCAATAATCTATTTAAAATAGATTGATATCATATAAATAAAAATGCATAATTTCTATCAAGCAATTTTGAGAGGTCCTCTTATTGGATTGCATTGATAAGGCCTCTGGAAAACATAAGGAAATGTTGTGTAAATCAAACAAGAACTCATAAAATAGTTAACTCATCCTTTGGTAAAGGGTGACTTAATGTTAAGGATGAGCTAACATGTAAATACTGTGATATCATAAAAGCTTACAACTAAAAGGAGTGTTGGATTGAAAATAGTAAACAATTTCATGTATAACTACACTGAATTATGCATTCCCAATAAGTTGTTGAGGCATACAAAGTGAAATAGTAAAGCATATGGGATGAATTATGATTTGATAATCCATGAGCTAATAGTCTTCTTTAGGACATTAAGCAGAAGCTATGATGAAAATATGCATGAATACAGTACTATACTACTGATATTGTAACCAAATGAAATCTAGAAATGATCTGCACTTGACAAAACTCTCTCTGATTAGAGAGATGAACCATACTTATACAAATTTATTTTCAACTGAGCATAGTTTTTTGGTATGATACTAACATGGTAGGAAAATATGTGGACAAAGTTTTTTCATGTAGGTGATACCATGAGGATGGGATTATAGGGTGTACTAGAGAAGTACTATGTACAACATTACTTATGGGACCGTAGGACTACATATGCTACAAGGTCGAAAAATGAAATGTGTATTGGTGTGTATAACATACCTTGGTTGCAGGTATGCATAGAGTCATTGGATAGAGGTCTGGCCAGGTAAGCCAACCTGGAGGTTACCAATAAGAAGGAAAGTAAGTTTGGTATAAGTAACTGTGGTTAATCGTAGTTTGGCATACATAAAATTATGACGAATATATATACATATATATATATATATATATATATATATATATGATGAATATATATTGTTATGTGAACTAATCTATTATGACCTTACATGAATATTAATGTGGAAAATATGCTAACTGATGTATTGTATGGAGATAGACTGCAAGAAGCAGGTGCTCGAGAAGAATACAAGGGTTGAAAGAATGCAAGCAGAGAACATGCATTATTTAGATAAAATAAATCTTACGCAATAGCTTCTTTAATAATATTAAGTAACAGATTATGATATTTATCATAGTTAAACTTTTGCATCTATAAATTCTCACAAATGGTTTGAAAAATGCTATAGGTAGCTATGAAAGGAGAGCACTCCTTGAGACTAATGTAGCTATGGAAGGAGAGGTGCTCAGACCACTCCTTGTGACTGATGTACATCGTGAAAATTGCATCAAGGGCAGAGTCATGAGATCTGTTGATTCAAAAACCAGCTACCTGTGAATGAGAACATGATGCAGTGATACACTGAGGATGGTGTAAAGTTTAAGGGGGGGACTATGTAACACCCGTCCCTTGTGTACTAAATTATTATAAACCTAAGGTAAGTTAAAGCTAGGTGTGATATCTTCCCTTCCATGTTAAATGTTTGTAAACCTAAGCTGAGGAAAGATAGGTTTGATACCCTCCTTTCTGGGTTAAACTATTCTAAACCTAAGCTGAGGACAACTATGTGATATGTAATATGAAAAGAAAATGTGTTATTAAATAAATTAATAAAATAAATCACTTGGAGGGTGGAGCAACAAGAGGGAGGAGATGGTTGCCAAATCCCATAAGGAATGGGATAGAGATGAATCTTTCATGATAAAGCTTCTAGATGTGATTCTAGATAAGCTTGGATGGATTGGATATCCACCGGATGGATGGGAGATAAAGATCCATCGAACATTAAATCTTTGTGGGAGATAAAGGAAAGATTTTATGTGGAAGACTATCTTGGGAGATAAAGATGAGGTTTTCTAGAAAAGACCTAGGCAAATGGAAATATCCATAAAGCGGGACACTGCTAATGGTAACTAAATCATGAAAGAGGGTATTAAATACCCACCGCATCGATCAATTGAGGACAGTTGATCCTTGGAAAGATCTTCGGCTTGGGGGAATCAAAGGTGATTCGTGGTTGGGTGGCGGTGCTCCTCCCTCCAAGTGAGGTTTAGTTGGTGTCAAATGCGTGGAATGTGTGTTTGAGGATTATTACTCTCCCTCTCTATTCTCATTCCATTTTTTTATGAGAAGAGTTCTTAAATTTCTTCGCCAGGAAAATGCTTGATGAATAGTATATTCTTATGTATTAATAGATTTAACAATGTTTCCCTCTAATCTGATGAGATTCACTTGCATGGTATGTGTTTCCTTACTTGTTATGAGATAAAAATCATTTAGCACAAATATAATGATGGTTAAATTTATCTCTACTATGGGAATGATGGATTTCTTATGCATGTTGCATTCTAGTGTGAAGTTAACTGTAGAAGCATGTTTAGTGGATAATGGTTCTAGGACCCATTCATGGTAGAATTTTCATGTGATCAATATTCATAAAGAGATTACTGATGTTAATTTTTTCTTATGTAATGACTGCAGCTATTATGGGCTTGAGGTGCATGTTAGTATTCCTTTGACCATACCTAAGGAGTTGGAAAATGATAACTATAGTGTGCGATGTTAATGATTTCTATAATGTCTCCTTGAAGTCATTATTCTGAAATGGTCATATAATAGTGTTAAGATAGTTGTTACATTTAACATCAAGTGTGGTAACTCTGATGCATGTGGGACACTTAGGGGATCATGTTTCTAATTGCATAAGTAGAGGAATTTCTTCCGATAAGGGTAGTTTAATTAGATAGATATGCATGTTGAACAAAGGGTTGGTGAGACCACCTTGATGATGCTTAATTATATTAATGATGCGTGGTCACTGCCGGCCATAGTAAACGTAAGACAATACTCCATTAATGCTGATGTTGATTAACCAAAAGATTACGTAGGTTGCATGCCATGATTATTCCTTCACACTCAATGACGATTATGCTATATATAAGTTGTTTATATGAATCTAAGGGTTCCCATTACAGATCCGATATAGCATAAAAGAAAAATGTGATATCATGAGATTATATAAACTGTTAAGAAATGAGTATAGTAATAGGAATGATACTTGTTCCTGACACAATAAATATATTATATAAGACAATAGTTAGATCTTAGTTGTAAAAAAGGAATAATTTACAGAATTGGGAGCTTAATAAGCTATTATTTCAGAATAGGCCAAAGGGGTTCATTACAGCAAGAGTAGCAGAAACTTATGCACACCAGCACATCTACTATACGGGAGACATAAAATAGTATAATGGACATTTTCAAGGAGATAAAAGTAAGAAATGAGGCCTTGAAGATTAACACCTACAATGAGTTTTGGAAGCAGACTTCTGATTCTCAAAGAAGGTTGCTGTCAGCCTCTGATCTAGAAAAAGAGAAAATGAAAATGGCACTCCTCCAGGCACAAGTTCCTTAGCCCAAGGAAACATCAGACTACAAGAATACATCATTTGAGTTTGATGTAAAACATATACATCCCATTGACCAAATGGAGATGCATAAGAAGTCTAGGGAAATGATATTTTCCACTATCACTAACACTGCTATGAGTTTGTCTAAACTGCAGGTTACATTGGCTAATGTTCAATCACAACTGAAGATGGAGAACTTGGTGATCAAAGTGGGTTATGCCCTTCAAACATCAATGCTACAGAATAGCTTATAAAGAAAAATAATTTAGACATAGCAGCATTGAGGAAGCAGTTAAAATTGCCAACTACAGAAGATCCTCTGGCCAAGGATATTGAAGAGACAGAGACACAAAAGGAAGATATGATGAAGCTCATCATGGAGCAGAGTGCAGAGTTGAAGAAAATGGAGATGGAAAGGGAAAACTTGATTAAAGAAAAGGAGAAAAATCCCAAAATGACTCTTGTCCCTTTAGAAGCACTCCCTATCACAGCCATCGCTACAACCATATATTCTACAAAAAGTACAGGGGATGCTGCAGATTAGTTGGCAAATATAGTACAAAACATGTCTCTCCAGACTTAAGAGATCAAAAAGTTGCAGGATCAAGACAAACTTCTACAGAATCATCAAACGAAGACTGAGACTTTTCATGCAGTAGAGCTACAGAGAGCTCAAAATCAAATAGAGGTATGGAAGAAGTTAGCAACTGAGTCTTCTATTGGCTACACACTAGGTCATGTGAAAGAAATCATATGGAACAATATCATTGAAGAAATAGATGAAATCTAGCCATGTATCCAGATTATATTTGAGCAGAAGGAATTGATGGAGAAAGCCAAGCAAACCAATTCTATTATCAATGCAGAATTGGGAGAAATGCCTGCTACAGCCAACAACAGTATAAAGCTCCTTAATTCCAGAAACATATATGAGTTGGATAATCTAGGAGTGGAAGATAGAATAGAAACTATTTTGGAGGTAAAGAAAGTTCTAACAAAGAAGAACTTGGTTGTACATCTGAAAGAAGAGTGTCACACTTTGGAGGAATCAGATACTAGTTTTTTCACTAGAATAGATGCATTGAACAAGAAAGGTCTGCCTTCCTTATTTGTGATCAATGAAAAATTAATGACCAAGGAAGACTACATGAAGAAGCTTCAGGACATTGCCAAGGATACAGCTAAGTCTTCCAACATCAAAGATTCTATGACATGAAGAGCTTTTTACGAAGCTATCAGCAACATAAGTTTTATCCAACACGCGATAAAACACATTTTTGCAGTAAAACCCATTTTTTCTCGGTATAATGAGGTAGATGAGATCTACCGCAAGGTGACAAAGATTACTATTCCAGAAGAAGAGTGGTGGGAAAATTTGTGTGAATTCCAGGATTGAAAAGACAGGCCAGCTTCATAAGTGCAGCACCCGAATAGTGGCCACTCATCAATTGTTCTCCTCCAAAGCAGGGCCAAATGTCCGGATCAGTTCACCAGATGCATTCCTTTTGATCGCATTATTTATTTTATGTTAGTTCTAACTTAATAATAGAAAGTCGTGTCACTCAGGAATTAATTATAATCTTTTTGTAAATTTTGTTGAAATTCTTCATTATGTCGAGGTATTCAGTGGTTAACCCTTTGATCCGGATTTAAACAGGAACGCAATAAAATACAGAGATAACCATAAAGACAGATATGCAGCGGAAATAATACTTCATTTCATTACTGTAAAATACTGAAATATGCTTACAAATAGAAATAGAAATAACCCAGCTAGGGCGATGGTAGCTTATCTCTGAGAAGAGATGTGTCGGCTACATGCTTCTGAACTGTCTTACAATGAGGCTCGAAGGCCTATTTATTGTTGAGAAACAATGGGAAACCCTTAACATTCCAAAACCTAACCCTAGAAGATGAAACGCCAAACTATGGGCCCCGTTTGGGTAAATTGGTACATCAACTTCCCAGGGTCGTAACTTTGGCATAAGATCTTCGTTTTATGCGCATGATAGTCCGTTGGAAAGATCTCTCTGAGGACTACAACATAAAAGACGATTTTTTATCTAAAAAGTCGTGGAGCTAGATTTCCCAAAAATCATCGTTTAGGGCCTCAAAACGGCTCCGGAAGTTTAGGACCCGAAAAACTGCTAAAAATAGTAAACTGCGCTATAATTAAGGAAACTGAAAATGTTGAGAGGAACAATGGTGGGGGTCCAGGTGGACTTGGCAGGTGGCCACCAATATCCACCTGGATCACCCTTGAACAAGTTATCAAGCAGATTTGTACTAAGTTGGAGCATTTTTTATTTAATAAAAGATTCTGGATTTGCCGCATATGGTTTGTCACTCAGTGAGTTTTATTTCATCTTGTTTATTCATTATGTCTTGTTCATATAAATCATGTCTTTTGCAGTTATCTGATTTAAAATTTAATTTAATTTCAGTTTCTTTTTGGATCCTCTATGAAGTTGTAATTTAAATAAGAGATCAATTTACAAAACTATCTGTTATTGTAATTTCCTCTTTGAGAATAAATTGCACTAGATCTATCTAATAG
Source organism: Pinus tabuliformis (assembly GCA_031772625.1). Classification (NCBI taxonomy): domain Eukaryota; kingdom Viridiplantae; phylum Streptophyta; class Pinopsida; order Pinales; family Pinaceae; genus Pinus; species Pinus tabuliformis. The sequence continues at coordinate 876,664,310 of CM062816.1, forward strand.
TCTGTTTATATCTTGTTGATTAAGAAAACATTGTTTTCTTAATTTATGCTTATAAATGGTTAAATACTCAGTTTGAATATTAAATCAATTATACTTCGTCATATTCTACTTATCCATCCCACTAAAATAAAAATAACCATGTGTAGTTAAAGAACAACCTTTTATTTTATTAAGAATCTATCTAAGTTTAAAGCACCTATTTATAAATAGTTCACTGGTCATCCAATCATTTAAAACAACAAAACATTATAGATGCTTTGGCATAACTAATTGACCTTAGGTTATCTCAAAGGACAACATTAGATTGGCGTCGTTGCTAGGGAGTGAAGGATTGAAAGCTAAATTTTCCCCAGGGAAACGATTCTCCCTTTCCTTTAAGGTGAATAAAGGATAAGGATATAGGTCAAAATATTTCACATGGCGATTACAGTGGTCCAAGCTGGCTCCTTTTAAGCACACTAGATCATGTTCTAATTTTGAGATTGTTAACTCTCTACCAGATCCAGAAAGACTTATTAGGGGTGCCTCTTCAAGGAGAAGACACATAACCCCTTCTTCTTCTTCAGTTTTACACCCTTGATACATCTCATCCGTAGATCCTTTTTCATATGTGCCATCCCATCCTGATTGTACTGAGCTACCTCCTAGGGTTTCCAAACTCTATTCTAGAGGAGTAGATCTTCCATCAACCTTTTTAATACAATCATTTGATTCATATCAAGTCCCATCCATTCCTATCAAATCACCTTCATCTGAGGAAGAATTGGGCTTACATTTACCTGAATTCAAGCCTCGAGATTTCATTACTCCAACGCCTTATTCTATTCCATCAACCTCTACTAATCGTGAAGAGACATTTTCTGTCTATTTGAATCCTTTGTTTGATAATAAGGAATACTTTCCACCAGGAGTTCAGAAGTCGGTTGTTAAAACCCCTTTGAAATGCTCAAAAATGTCTCCTCCCTTTTTCTCTCCTCCACATACTAATACCCCTACCAATTCATCTTCATCTCCTTCATCTTCATCATCGTCATCTTCGTCTTCCTCATCATCATTCGCTCAGTCACCCTATCCTCCTCCTATTGTTATGGCTTTTTGACCCATTGTGCAAGCAAGGTATGTTGCTCTAGCTCTCCCTGCAAACTTGGGAAATTTTCGTGATGGATATCTAAAACGTGTACCAAGATTTAATGGAGAAACATGTCCCTCAGCAGAGGATCATGTATCAGCTTTCTTAGATTTTCCTGACAATATGAACATAGAACATGAAGATGTTTATATGAGATTATTTGTACAAACTTTAGAAGGAAATGTTAGGATCTGGTTTAGGAAACTTAGAGCTGACTCTATTAGAACATTGAATGACCTCATAGCTATATTTAAAAACAAATGGGGGGTAAAGAAAGGTCATGTTTACTTTCTCACTGAATTTGAAGAGTTAAAGAGAAACCCTGTTGAACCAGTTGAATTCATCAAAAGATTTAACAAAATCTATCATAAAATTCCTATTGATTGTAAACCACCAGTAGCAGCTGCAAAGGTCAGATTTTCCAAAGAATTTGAAGATGACTTTGTAGTGCTACTAAGGGAAAGGGTTTCCAATACATTGCAAGACATGCAGACAAATGCTATAGAGGTAGAAGCTAATAGGTCAGCTTCTGGAAAACTTACAGCTAAAGTAGAGAAAGAATAAAGGAAACTAAAAGCTAGGGTTGATGATTCATCTTCTTCCAAATCTAAACTTGAAGATCAAAAAATTGATGAAATTAAATCTTTACTTAGAAACCTTTCTAATATTGAAACACAACCTAAAACTGCTAAGAAAAGTACTATCAGACCTCAAACTCAAACTCAATTCTGAAGAACTCCTCAAATGCAGATTCTTCAGAGACTAAGTTCTGATCAAAATTTTCAACCACATGATACATGCCCTTTAATCACTGAAGATATCAATAATTTTGATTCTTTAGGAGTATTAATGGCAATAGTTCCTTCATCTTCACCTCAGTCTTTTCAACAAGAACAAGGAGATGCTCAATGTTCAAAATACCTAGCATTCTCTGAATTTCTGATTGCAGAATTGAATAAGAGGTATGATCTATGACTGAGATCAGGTCCTAGTAGACCTTCAAAATCTACCACTATTATTGAACTTGCAATAAAATCCATTCAAACACAAACTCCAACACCTTAGACTACATAGTCATTCACTAAAACCTTTTCATCTGAGAAGACCATTTTAACAACTTTTAATATTGAAAAGGAATTGGAAAGGGTCAAGATTCCTATACCTTTAGCTGAACTTTCCAAAAGCTCTGGTTATAAAAATCAAGTGTCTAAATGGATACAGTCCTCTAGTGTAGATGCTGAGGGATATGTTATTAGTTTGCAAGATAAAAATCCCTCAGTACTATTTGGCCCTAGTTCTGATATGATTGATGAAATTGTTCCACCATTTATGTAACTTTAAAAGCTCATCACTTTCTTTTGTATAATTGCATGCTAGATTTTGGAGCTTCTCATAACCTTATGACAAAGGTGATTATGGACCAGCTTCAGCTACAAGTTGCCCATTCCTATCATGATCTTTACACCTTTGATTCAAAGAAATTACCATGCTTAGGATTGATCAAAGACCTAGTTGTGACCTTAGCTCAAATACCTGTCAAGAGTATAGTTTTAGACATAGTTGTCACTGATATTCCTGCCAAGTTTGGCATGCTTCTATCTAGATCATGTTGTACTAAACTTGGAGGGTCACTTTAGATGGACATGTCTTTTGCTACTATCCCAGTCTACCGAGGTGAACATTTAAGGTTATATAGGGAAGTCATATTCCTTCATACTATTTGTAGGTCTGATCAAGAAAAAAACCACCCTATCTATGCATTAGATCAGAATTATGGTTTCTTTCAGTTATCTTCACAAAATGCATGAAACACTCAACTTTGCATTGAAAATATAGTTTCTAAACCTAAAGTTTTACAATCAGACGTCTGGAAAAATTATTTTCATGGCTCTTGCTCAAAAGAAGGAGCAGGAGCAGGAATTGTTTTAATTTCACCAAATAAAGAAAACATAACTTAGTCATGTAAACTTGAATTCGAGGTTACCAATAATGTCATTGAGTATAAGGCTTTTCTTCTTGGTCTTGAGCTAGCTAGGAGTTTAAAGGTTCAAAACATGAGTGTCTTTTCTGATTCTAAGCTTATAGTGAGCTAGGTTAGAAATCTATGTCAAATGAAACACCCAAGGCTTAGGTCCTATACAAATGAAGCTTGGGACACAATTGAAAATTTCTTCCAAGGATTTAACATAACTGTTATTCCCAGAGATGAAAATATGCATGCTGATTCACTAGTTGTCTTAGCAAGCTCTTTCAAAATCCCTGAGCCAATATTGTTAGAATATCAAATTCAAGTCAAGTATAGACAATCAATTCCTAATAACCTTAAACACTGGCAGATTTTTGAGGATGATGAAAAATTAAAATCTTTCCTTGAAGTCATTGATGAATTCTCAAATATGCAAATTGAAGAAGATCAAAACAATGTTCAAGAATCAAATAACCTAAATCTAGAAACTTCATTCAGTCCTAAAATTCTTAATCATGATATCATCCAATTATCTAATAACTTTATTCCTAAAGGATTAGTTCCATTGGAAAAACTATTTGATAATAATGATGTCTCTAAAAACCCCTTGTTTAACTTTCCTTAAGAAGAAATCGAAGAATGAAATATTGAGACTTTGAATGATGTGAGAAATTTTAAATTGTCATCAACCTTACCTTCGGATGTTAAATTCAAATACTTGAATCTTCTTAAAAATTACAAAGATGTTTTTTCCTGGTCCTATAATGAGTTAAAAACTCATGATACATCTTTGATTGATCATAGGATTCCTTTGAAACCAGAAGCAAAGCCCTTTTTAGCAAAAACTAAGAAGAATGCATCCCATACTACTTCCAACCATTCAGAAAGAACTTAAAAAGTTGCTTGATGCTCATATCATAGTACCTTTAAGGTATTCTAATTGGGTAGTCGACCTAGTTCCTGTGAGAAAGAAAAATTGTGAGATTAGGTTATGTGTAGACTTTCGAAATCTAAACAAATCATATTTAAAAGATAACTATCCATTGCCTAAAATGGATCATCTACTTCAGAAAGTTACAGGTACAAATATGATTTCTATGCTAGATGGTTTTTTTAGTTACAACTAGATCATGGTAAGTGAAGCTGACCAAGACAAAACTACTTTCACCACACCTTGGGGTACATTAATGTATGCTAGAATGCCATTTGGGTTAACCAATGCTAGAGCCACTTTCCATAGAGCCATGGATCTAGCATTTGTAGGTAAAACATCTAAATTTACTATCATTTATTTAGATGATTTAACTATTTTCTCTGATTCTGATGAAAATCATTTAAAACACTTGAGCAAGGTTTTAGATAGGTACAGGAAATTTGGCATATCCATCAGTTCGAAGAAATATTTATTTGTTGTAAAGGAAGGAAAATTACTAGGGCATATAATCTCCAAGGAGGGAGTTATAATTGACCCAAATAGAGGTTCAGCTATTCAGACCCTATCTCTACCAAGGAATAAGAAAGAGATACAAACCTTCCTTGGAAAGATCAATTTTCTCAGAAGGTTCATCCCAAATTATTCAAAGATAGTTAAGGATAAAACTAATATGCTAAAGAAAAACAATGAAGTGAAATGGATAGTTTCTGCTAGATATGCTTTTTATTATATCAAAAGGGCTATATTTGAGGCCCCTACATTAGCTAGCCCTGATTAATCTTCACCTTTTAGCATATTTTATTTTGCATTTGAGACAACCTTAGCTGTTGTACTTTTACAGAAGAAGGCAGATGGTGATGACTAGCCTATAGCCTTCTTTTCCAAAGTTATGAGGGATGTTGAACTTAGGTATGATATTATTGAAAAATAAACTTATGCCTTAATTCAAACACTCAAATTCTTTAGAATCTATGTCCTGCATTCACACATTACAACTTATGTCTCTAATCATGTTGTTAAAACTGTTTTCACCCAAGCTGACACTGATGGAAGAAGAGGGAGATGGATTGCTAAAATCCTTGAATTCGACCTTGAAATTAAGACCACAAAGCCAGTAAAAGGCGAAGGCCTGGCCAAATTATTAGATGAATCCAACTGCAAAGTATTGGGAATAAGTATAGTTTCTGAAATTTCATCTAGGGAGAATCCACAAGAACCTTCCTTAATATCTGAGGAGAATCCACAAGAACCTCCTCCTCTTATAGAAGGGGAGAATCCATAAGAACCTCTTTCTTCAAATCAAGCCATTCTTGTTCACATAGATCAGAAATATCTACTCTCTAATTGGTACTATGATGTTGTACAGTTTCTTAGGGATTTTCAATGTCCAGTTGATCTTAACTTGAAGTAGTGCAAATCCCTGAAGCTTAAAGTAGTAAAATACTGCATTATCAATGCTAATCTATACTGGAAAGACCCTCTTAATATCCTTCTTATTTTTTTAATTGAAAATGAAATAGAGGAAATTATAGATCAGTTTTATGCTGGGTTTTGTGGTGGACACTATGCCCGGAGAGCAACAGCCTACAAAATTTTAAAGGCAAGTTTCTATTGGCCGACACTTTTTAAAGAAATTGGAGCAAGAGTAAGGAGTTGCATACCATGCCAAATATTTGTAGGGAAACAAAAACTGTCAGCACTTCCTTTGGTTCCAGTATTGGTTCATGCTCCTTTTCTACAATGGGGGTTTGACTTTATAGGGGAAATTCATCCACAATCAAGTAATCAACACAGATGGATTTTAACTGCTATAGACTATTTTACCAAGTGGGTAGAAGCCATACCTATTAAAAATGCAACTGATATTGTTGTGATTAAATTTCTTGAAGAAAACATCCTATTAAGATTTGGATGTCCCCAACAGATTGTTACAGACAATGCGATAGCTTTGAACAGTGTTAAAATGATTGAGTTCTGTCAAAAGTATTCAATCCTATTACACCATTCTACACCATACTATCCACAGGGTAATGGGCTAGCAGAGTCCTCCAACAAGAGCTTAGTTAAGGTCATTAAGAAGACTCTTGAAGACCATAAAAAGATTTGGGACAACCACCTAATCCATGCAATTTGGGCAAACAGAGTTTCTCCTAAGAGATCAATAGGCAAGTCTCCTTTCCAATTAGTTTATGGCAAGGAAGAAATTTTCCCTACTCATTTAGCTTTACCTGTTATGAGATTCCTTCAGGAAGCCTATGAAGAAAAAGATGATTTCTCAAGAAGGATTAATCAAATTATTGAGTCGAATGAAGACACGGATGAAATTTAGTACAAGCTAAGCAAATACCAAAATAAGATGAAATAATTGTTTGAAAAAAAGGCTAGAGAAAGAAATTTCAAGAAAATGGCCTAGTGCTTAGATGGGATACAAGCGGAGAAGATAAAGGCAAGCATGAAAAATTTGACAACCTCTAGTTTGGTCCATTTAGTATTGCAGAAGTCAAAGGGAATAATACATTCATCCTATTGAATTTGCAAGGAGAGTATTCCTCATTTCCAGTCAATGGGAAATACTTGAAACATTACATTGAGTATTAATTTTTCATCCTTTCATTCATCATCTGTAAATATCTAGAGAGTTTGTTTTATTTTTGAAAAATTTGCAAGTGAGTATCTGTTTCAGCAAAGACTCCATAGATCGAGGAGAAGGCACTTGGATCTTCTTATTCTCTGCATCCCACAGGGGGAAGCAGTCCCTAGCTGGAGCCAATGTGGTAAGATTATTTGGTTCTGATAAGATAGTATATTAGTCAAAAATAATTTTAAAATGTTAAGTTAGGATATGGATGCAAAAGAAAGAAAAGTTAAAATGTTCGGCCAATTTAATGTTTTATAGGCATCCATATCAATAAAATGATAGGTGTTAGCTGCTCCAAACAAATAAAGAAGAAGAGAAATAAAATGTTAGGGAAGCTAAAATAAAATAATGGCTTCATTTCATATTTTTATAAATGCACAAGCTGCTAGTCAAAATGCGCTGCATTGGAAAATGTCAAATGTTATCTTCATGTGCAAAAGAAAAGGCAAAGGAGTAAAGGTTTTCCTCTAACATTTTATATATCAATTAATATTGGTATTAATCCCTATTCCTAAGTTTTAAATCCCAAAATCACCCCTCCGCTCATATTAACCTCCACCCAATAATTCCTAAGTTTTAACACGCCTCTCATACATCGCAAATATTCCCAACTATGGTAAAATAATTCCCGCCAGCCCCACTGGGTGTCCTGTCACATCACTATAAATTTCTACCACATATTACTCCATCTCTGCCCATCTCACAAGATCCAATGGCCCACATAGCATTTCGCCCCCCCCCACCATCCAAACATTACCATCGGGAGGGGGGGGGGGGGGGGGGGGTCTGAAATGGGTGCTATTTCTAACCGTGCCTTCCCCTACGTGTCAACGTCATATCTTTACAAACCCCCCTCGAGCGAAACTGCTAACCACTTCCCCCCCGTGAAAAGTTGTTTCCCTCACTCCTGATACCGCTCTCCTACCCGTTGTGCTCCTCCCATTCAACTTTCGCCATGTCAATTGTCCTTTATCTCCACCAATTGCATCTGCTCCCTCCAGAATTAAGCCCTTAAGCAATCAATTGGTTTAGCCGTTAATATAATGGACTCGCACCACCTTGAAGAGAAAAACCACACTATTATATAAACCTCCCTTTCATTCATTAATAGGTTACTGAATTCAAGCACTTTTACTCTTCTTGCTTTGTTACAGGTTTGCTGGACTAAACTTCGATATTTTCACCCGCCAGTGACACTGTCTGCTAAATCGTTTTCAGCCTATTTCCCCTGTTCTTGCCCCCGAAACCTAACTCCTCTCAGTCTATTGAAGCCTCAAATCCAATTTTCACTCCTGCCCTTAGCTTTATTCCAAGATGCCTCCAAAGGAAAAAGGACTAGAAGAACTTGTCAATCCCCTAATCTATCCTCCCATTGATTTTCACCATATCCTTTTAGCTGACACACACCTTGAAATCCATGAAACTCTCTACAAATTTGATCTCTTTGAGATGTATTGCTGGCTTGAGGACAAATACATTGACAAATCTGATGAAATTCAGATTTGGGAATCCAATGTACCCCACTATATTTTTCCTCGTACCCACAACACCCCAGAGTTTGTTAGGAGGTGTCGTTAATGCTATTTGCCAAGCCAAAGGGCCATCATTATCCCTACTGGAGAAATTCTTTTTACCATTACTCCTCAATCCATAGACCAGATGATGCAAGCCCCCAGAGTAGAGAATGCCACCCCCTTTTCCTATGAAGAACTTGTTGAACTTTACCATAAATTAGACTTTGCTTAAAGGGCCGAAACCCTGGAACTTTTCTTGATAGAAGATGCCTCATTGCCAAAGAAAAATCCTCCCTATCGCTCCTACATTTTCTCTGGGAGAGCCAAGTAGATTATCACAGTTGTCTCCTACTTCCTTAGCTACTACTCTGATCAATGGGTAGATGAGGCCATCATAGGATTTTTGTCCATTTTCTCTACTAATTCTAAGCCCCCCATCATGTTTAACTTTAGCCAATTTCTTACAGATTCAATTCATCAACAACTTATCAAATTCCCAACTAAGGAGGTATTCAAGTATTCTTTTGTGTTAGTTTATATGTTCCTATACTTTCAGGGAGACAACAACAACCTTGATTTACAGAAGCTGTATGAAAAAGGAAACCAGCAGTCAGTCATCTTCTGGACTACTTTCGTGATGAAGGAACAAAAGGAATACACATATAAACAATTCATACATATGTTTCTGCATCCAACAATTAGTCTCCTAAGAATTATAATAGAACCAGGGATCAATGAAGAAATTAGAAAGGTGTTGCAGCTATCAGACCAAGGTTCAGATAAGGGATTGTTACCTCTACCAAAAGTATACAGAATTGAGAACATTTCGTTGTGAGCTTGCACCTTCCAAGCTGCCTAAATTCCTCCCAATGAGGATTTTGGCTGTAGATTAGATAAGGAAGATGCTCAATATGGACGAGATCCACTTCATAGTTGCCAAGAAGAAGTTGTAGTTCAAAATTAAAACATAGATTGGGCCTTTCATTTGCAATAGTAGGGCAACAGGGGAGAAAAAAATAAGCTATTGAAGGAAATGTAGTTCAACCTTAGCTTCACCTAGTCATATGATCCAATAGGGATCATTTCTAAATTAAGAGTAGAAACCAAATCTACTCATTATTTTCACATTGCCAGACCAGAGATAGAGAAGTAAAAAAACCAGTTAGAATGGGTTGAGAACACCCTATAAGAGGTAGAGGAGCAGCTAGTATCATCCTCTACAATATAGACTCGTACCATGTAGGAGAAAAGAACTAAGTGAACTAGAGAAGAAGATTCCCCTTCAGGGATTGAAATTTTCAGTGAACGATTCAAGATTATGTATAGGAATAAGGCCAAGCTTAGCTCCAAACTAAGCCTCAGTAAGGATTCAGAGCAGGAGAACATTATCACCAATAATGAGCCACCTTTTTCCTCTTTAGTGGGTGATCAAACCACATTGTCTCCCACTACCTCCATGACTTCACAAGAGAAATAGCAAATTATGTACACCAGCACATCTACTACAGGGGAGACAGAGAAGACTATAATGGACATTTTCAAGGAGATAAAAGTAAGAAATGAGGCCTTGCATATTAAAACCTACAACCAGTTCTGGGAGTAGACTTTTGGTTCTGATAGTAGGTTGATGTTAGCCTTTGATTCAGAAAAGGGGAAAATGAAAATGGAATTCCTCTAGGCACAGGTTCCCCAGCCGAAGGCAGCATCAGACTACAAGAAGACAACATTTGAGTTTGATGTAAAAGATATAAATCCCATTAACCAAATGGAGATGCATATCAGACTGCGGAAATGATATTTTCCACTGTCACTAACACTACTATGAGTTTGTCTAAATTGCAAGTTACATTGGAAAATATTCAATCGCAACTGAAGATGGAGAAGGTCTTTGCACTTGCCAAAGACACCTGGATTAAAACTCTAGAGGACTTGCTGATCAAGGTGGGTTATGAACCTTCAAACATCAATCCTGCATAAGATATTACAAAGAAAAAGAATTTAGAGATAGAAGTATTAAGGAAGCATTTAAAATTGCCAACTACAGAAGATCCCCGTCATGGAGAAGAGTGCGCAGTTGAAGAAAATGGAGACAGAAATGGAAAAGTTGATTAAAGAAAATAATAAATCTCACAAAATGGCTCTTGTCCCTTTTGAAGAACTCCTTATCATGACCATTCCTACACACATATATTCTACAACAAGTACAGGGGATGCTGCAGATCAGTTAGAAAATGCAATACAAAACATGTCTCTCCAGACTGAAGAGATCAAAAAGTTGCAAGATGAAGTCAAACTTCTACAGGATCATCAAACGAAGACTGAGACGTTTCATGCAGCAGAGCTATAGAGAGATCAAAATCAAATAGAGGCATGAAAGAAGTCAGCAGCTGAGTCTTCTATTGGCTACACACTCAGTCATGTTAAAGAAATAATATGGAACAATATCATTGAAGAAATAGATGAAATCTAGCCATGTATCTAGATTATACTCGAGCAGAAGGAATTGATGGAGAAAGCCAGGCAAACCATTTCTACTATCCATGCAGAATTGGGAGAAATGCTTGCTACAACCAACAACATTATAAAGTTCCTCAATTCCAAAAACAGATATGAGGTGGATGATCTAGGAGTTGATGGTAGAACATAAACTATTCTGGAGGTAAAGAAAGTTCTAACAAAGAAGAACTTGGTTGTATACATGACAAAGAAGTGTCACACTCTGGAGGTAGCAGTTAATAGGTTTTTCACTAGAATATATGCATTGAACAAGAAAGGTCTGCCTTCCTTATTTGTTATCAATTTCAAATTAATGACCAGGGAAGACTACATGAAGAAGCTTCAGGACATTGACAAGGATACAACTATGTCTTCCAACATCAAAGGTTCTATGATAGGAAGAGATTTTTACGAAGCTATCAGCAACATAAGTTCTATCCAACACGAAATAAAACACATTTTTGTAGTAAAACCCACTTTTCTCGGTATACTGAGGTAGATGAGATCTACCGCAAGGTGAAAAAGATTACTATTCCAGAAGAAGAGCGGTGGGAAAAGTTATGTGAATTCCAGGATTGAAAAGACATGTCAGCTTCACCAACACAGCAACCAAATAGTGGCCACTCAGAAACTGTTCTCCTCCAAAGCAGGGCCAGATATTTAGATCAGTTCACCAAATGCATTCCTTTTGATTGCATTATTTCTTTTCTATTAGTTGTAAGTTAATAATAGAATGCCATGTCACTTAGGCATTAATTGTAATAATTTTGTAAAATTTGTTTAAATACTTCATCGAAGTATTCAGGGTTGAACCCTTGAACAAGTTATCAAGTAGATTTGTACTAAGATGGAGCATTTTTGAGATAATAAAAGATTCTGGATTTGCCTCATATGGTTTGTCTTTCAGTGAGTTGTATTTCATCTTGTTTATTCATTATGTCTTCTTCATATAAATCATGTCTTTTGCAGTTATCTGATTTAAAATTTAATTGAATTTCATATTCACTTTGGATCCTCTATGAAGTTGTAATTTAAATAAGGGATAAATTTACAGAACTATCTATTATTGTAAATTCCTCTTTGAGAATAAATTGCACTAGATATCTGTGATAGTATGTTTATATTTTGTTGGTTAAGAAAACACTGTTTTCTTAATTTCTGCTTATAAATGGTTAAATACTCAATTTGAATATTAAATCAATTATACTTCTTCATATTCTACTTATCCATCCCACTAAAATGAAAATAACCATGTGCATTTAAAGAACAACCTTTTATTTTATTAAGAATCTATCTAAGTTTAAAGCACATGTTTATAAAGAGTTCATTGGTCATCCAATCATTTAAAACAACAAAACATTATAGATTCTTTGGCATAACTAATTGACCTTAGGTTATCTCAAAGGACAACACCACCTTCTTTCATTTAAATTGCAGGAAATTGGTTCAGGATTTAAATATTTAGGTTTTATTCTCAAACCAAGTGACTATCAAAAAAATTATTAGTTGTGGCTACATGTGAAAATTGAAAAGAAATTTTATGTGTGGTGCAATGATTGGCCATCCCCAACATGTATGCTAGGTCAAGTAAAAGTTGTCTTGTATTTCAAAAGGTTTCATGGAAAAAAATAATCAACTCTCCTTTCACTTCTTATAAATGATATGTGAAGAAAAAAATTGATTATTCTTTCCTCTTGAAAAATATTTCCCACTCCAAAATCCTTGGGGGCGTGGGGACTAAGGAATAATTTTATGTTCTTGAAATGTATAGTTTCTGAGAGTGTCTAGAGATTAATTCAAGGAAATGATTTATGGGCCAAATTTACAATGGCTAAGTACATTCCATAGGAATATATTATAGATTGAATAGATAGAAATTTACAATGGCTAGATTCCAAAGATAGGTTACACTTGCACAACAAAATTGGCATAATCGTGCACCTTAGTGGGGGAAAGATATTTGCAAGATCAAATTCCTACAAATTCAAAGTTTCTCATGTGAGACATTCCACATAATAAATCCCCTTTATTGGATATCCTTCAAAATATATCCTTCCATGTTCTAGGTAGTTGTTATCTTTATTGTATGCAAGTTGAAATAACTATTCACCTCCTCCATGAATGTTGTTTTACAAAACTATTATAGAAAGAAATCCAATTGATAATCTTGATGCCTTGTGTGTGGAATGCAATTTCTTTTGATGGGGTTTTCCTCTCTTGGATGAACACCTAGCACCTGAAGAAGTAATAAGGCTCTTTCTCTCACCATCACTAGGGTCTTATGGATTGGACAAAATCACATCACTAATCATTTTTCTTCTCCATAGTAATGATTCTTATCCAAAGTATCACAATCTTGAATGCTTGTCCACAATCTGAGAAAAATATTCCTCTAAATCCTTAAATATACATACAAATTCATCATGATAAACCATGGTATTTATTCAATGTGGGTTCTCAAAGTGACCCTTTCATTGAGGTGTTGGGGGATCATCTAATGTCCCTATTCTGACTTTATCTCCTTTTTTATAAGGTCGACATCAATTACTAATATTTTCGTTGATTTAAATGGTCTTAACGCTCCTACTTATCCTTTCTACCTAGAAAAATATATCTTAGATTCATATCTCTGGTGATTCAAAATCGATAATAAACTAGATAACATAGTCTTACACAATCCAAAATTAAGTGCTTTCTTGCAAAGCATAAGTCACCCAGAAAAAAAAATAAAAGTAATTACTCATTTAATGTTTGGACATGTGTATAGGTAAATGAATCAAAAATTGAACAATGTACAAATAGCTACATTGATGCTAACATCTAGGAAATCGACAAAAATGTGAAAATTGCTTCATTAGAATATCATGAGTCACGGTTCCAATGAAACTGACATTGGTCACACTTTATGAATGGTTGACATTCAAACTCTATTGCAATTGTATTTTTCTTCCTAAATGACATGAGATAGATTCCTATTAAATGGTTTTTTTTATGAAGATATTTTCACTAAGTTTTTTCTTTTTATGAACTCTATATGTATAACATTCTTTTTATAATTTTTTAAATGAAATTAAAATATTCAAAACATTTATAAATATAATTGTATTTGTATCTTAATAAAATTATTAAAAGTTTATATAATTTAATTAAAAATAAAGAAATTGCATAATCAAATATAAAAGTACAATCTAATAAAAATATAACTAGCAAAACCACATTAAAAAATGTTAATATACACCATAGTCATATATCAATCACTTCAAAGCTTGAATCCAAGTAAGACATGACAATACTTAACTTCATTGATCATCATTATAATAGATATGTGATTAATATATTGGGTATCATAAACCTTATATATATATATATATAACCCATTAAAAAATAAAATTATAAAAGTTCTGTAAATAAATAGGAAAGCTACATAATGCAAATAGAAATGCTAGGCTGATATCTATATAACAATTTAGTATTAATAATAAATTCATTTTGATTTTAAAATTAAATTTTATATGTAAAGAAAATTATCAAATTTAAAGAGAAATTTAATCTATGTCATTTTTTATTTTTTATAACAACTTCTTTCTTTGTAAACTAAAGAATTTGTATTTCATAAGAAAAAGAAAGATACAAAGCATACTTACATATCCCACCCAACAATTTATAATAGAGAACTGAAATATCCCAAAAATCCAATTACAACAAGAGCACAAAGTAGAACACTCGATCCATTTCATCAAAGCATAGCACCATAGTCCTAATACAATCCATTTCCACAATAAACACATAAAGGACAATTTGAAACTAGGCACAAAAAAAACATCTCTTCTTTGATCACAAACCTTTTAAGCCATCAAGTTAAGATGCCATAGAGTGCAGGACCCCACTCCAATATCTGATTTCATCAAAGTAAAGCAGAATTCCTAGATAAGACCAAGCCTCATTGACCCAATGAAAACATGCCTACAGGAGAGCATACAATCACAATTCACCTTCAGAACTCAGAGAATAATAGGAAAATAGAACCTCATTCCAATAATGTCAACCATCAAAAATACCAACACCTTCCAAATTTAGAACCCTAAGAAACAATAGGAAAAAACAAGCTTATTGTGGGAAAGTCAAGTAGGAAGTCACCAATATGTGCACTAACCATATATAAGACCAACCACTAAACATATCATCACCTTACAAATCCAGAACATAGAGAAAAACCACGAACAAAGATCCATCCATAAAAACAGAGAGCCATCCATAAATACATGGAGCCATATATAATACCATGTAATCTAGAGTCGTATGAAAAATCATAATAGGGAAACAACTCTCCACATTACAAACTAGAACGCCAACCAGAAATATGTCCTTGAAAAACTTACGCCTAAGCCAAAAAATAATGAGGAACCCAACGAAGAAGCCATATCTTGTTGATCACATTTGATATTGCTAAAAATTGATAGCCCACCATCTTTATTCATGATCTGAAGAGGATATTTTAGCTAGAGCCTAAGCACTAGAGATTGAAGGATCCATGAGGTCTCTAGAGGTAGAGTTACTCACAAGGATTCCCTCTACACTCACCAAACGAGAATCAAGATTATCCAAGAAACCTTTGATTAGGGAGCATACATTTAATGTCCTTCAGTGAGGACACAAAATTGTAATTTTCCACCTTCTTGTCTTTGAATACTAACCATAATAAGGTTGACATTTTATGATGTAAAGAAAGAGAATTTAGAAAGTGTAGCTTCCTACTCCTATATTTTTTAGGATGAGGCACGCACTTCCCATCTTCACCAATCGATTCAAAATCCGAATGGCATGGGAAATCCCATCCATCTTGACTTTCCAACACTTGAATTTATTTCCTCACCTACGGAGGGACTGCACTAAAGAAAATAACCACTAAATAATATGAAAAGGATAAACCCTCTTTTTCCGCAAACTATAATTTCCTCCTCCACCACTAATGCTACTCATTCTCTTTCTAGGAGGCATTAGTACTGTAGAAATGAAACAATTAGAACAACTACTAAAAGATTCATGTCCGATAAAAAAGAAAGAAGAAGGATTAGACACAATACCTTGATAATCATATTTAAAAACCATTATGTCATTACCCAATTTCCAAAATACTGGATCAAAATCTATAAAATCGTCAAACTCCTCACAATTTAGAACCATGACACACAAGAGTCGATAATTCCCTAAAAGAATGTGGGACTCCCCTATGATCTTACTTAACACAGAAATGAAGATGCAAAGCATGGTAAGCATAGTTCTACAAACTAGAAAAATACCCAGAACATTTCGATAATATCTCAACAAGACCTTACTCTAAACAAAAAACAATTTATACTTCAAGACCTTACAAGGGTTACGAATCAGAGTCTCCCAAAAAACATTAAACACACCCAAGGACTTAACTAACCATTAAAAAACAAGTGGACATAGATGTTGAGTTAACCAACTAGAGAAATGATACAAAACCAAAAAATGGAAGATTGCATAAGAAATAGGAAATATCTTTCTCTCTAGCACAAAAATAATACTTAGGTTGCACACTTGAAAGTAATTTCCAACAACAATACAACTCTTCAAAAAATTTTCTTCGTACCTTGATAGATTACAAACCAGAAATATAATTGTAAAGCAACAAATGGAGGTCAAGGGCCTACCCTCACCTCCAATTACACTTGCCTCTTTTGACTCCAAAAACAAGCTAGGAAATTCCATTTAAAGAAAGTGACTCCACTTATAACCCTTTATGCTTCCACAAGTTGGTTCCTGCCATGACCTTCACCTCTTAAATGAGAAGTACACTTAGGAGGTGGTGGGCACAACCTCCTTTGACTCCATCAAATTAGAAATAGCACCCCCATCGAGGTCTTCCATATCTTTATCTAGAAAATATTGAAGAGACTTTATTCCTTCCATCTAAAAAGAGAGAGGTCAACTCACATTCAACTTGATATCTCAAGACTAACAAACCAAATTTTCCATGAAATCAAGAATTGTGTTGCTCAATATCTTCGAGTCAAGGACTATTACATATTCCATATTTATAAGTAACACATGAATTCTTCCAACTATACACTCCATCCAACAACTCTTTTCTAATTTACCTAGGGGTTGGCCATTTATATGTTTTGGACACGATGAATAGCAATCTAAGAATCCTTGTCAACCTATAATAATCGAGAACCCTCTCGAATGGATATTTGAAGACCTTTTTCTAACACCAAAAACCTGCCATGTTATTACTAATCAATCCATAACGCTGCACAAATACTCTCATAGTTGAAGAATTACAATCTCTGAACTTACCTCAAAAACTAGCAATTTGAGGGTTTCCCTTCAATAGTACATCAAAGTTTAGTTTAATGAAGCCTCTCGAACGAGGGGAGAACACACTTTTGATTTGTTATTAAAATCCTTAAATAAATTCTCTTAGGTGGAGCTCACCTTTTGTTCTAGCTCCAATTTCTTCAGAATCTCTGCCTCAACATTGTCTACTTTCCAATTGTCCATTGATTAAGAGACTGCTAATAATGTTTCTCATATGTGTTGTATGATTGGGGGGAGCTCACCTTTTGTTCTAGCTCCAATTTCTTCAGAATCCTTGCCTCAAAATTGTCAACCTTTGAATTTTCCACTAACCAAGAGACTGCTAATAACGTTTCTCTTATGTCTTGTATGATCACCTCTTCTATTTCTGCTACATTCCTTCTTTTATCCTTAAATATTATAGCATTTATCTCCTTCCACATCTTTCGCCAAATTAATTATTTCTCTATATTTGAGTGACCTACATGAAGGGAATGTGTTTCTTTCATAGTTCACATGCCAATAGGTCTCAAGCCCCATCATATTTTATCTAGGTCTTACCAAATTCTTATCTTTCTTTCCACCAATTCATACTTCATACTTTTCCATGGAAACTCTTGGGATGATGGGGGCTAATATTCTTTGAACTTCCAAAAATGTCATAGCATTGAATCCTACCATATCTTCCAATAATCCATAACCCTCATAGCTACGAAAGAAGTTGTAAACATTTTTATAGTTCTAATTTCTTCCCTCTTAGACACACATGGGAGTTACTAGTATCATCCCAAAACAATGTGTATTCTCCCCTTTTCACCTCCCAAAAAGCATATTTTTTTAATACATCACAGTTTTCTTGAGCCCACAACCATAGACTAAAACTCAAATTTTCAAGTTACATATGAACCTCTCCTCTTGGGACATGAGAGGGGCATATTTCTTCATCCATATATGTTTCCATAGTTGATCTCCCCCTACCACCCATCTCCACCATAACTTATTCCCTATTGTGGTACTTAAAGTTTTTTTATCACGCAGGCCCAAACCCCAGGCAACTTTGGAAATGATAGGGTATCCTATGCCACTAGTGACCAATTCCTCACCTTGTTACACCCATACCACAAGAACTATCTCCACATGGAAATAAAATCCTTCCAAATATATTTTGGTGCTGACATGAATCACAACTAATATAACAATATGGCCTGAAGCACTCATTAGTGAGTGTTAGTCTCCCTACCAAATTCATAGCTCAAAATGTCTAGTTACTAATTCTATTGATGAGCTTCTTCAAAAGGTATTTCCAACAGGAAATTATTTTCTAATTTAGAACTAATGGAACCCCCATGTACTTAGATGGGAGGAAAGTTATTTGAAACTCCAACACTCACTCCATATGACACTAAATTGATTATTTATAGTTGAAAAGTAATTTATTTGTTTTTTCATTATCATTAAGCATACTTCAAGCTTCCATAAAAGTTTAAAGAAGTGAATGAACTACATTCACTTATTTGAGGCTAGGCTTGCCAAGTAAACAAATATCATCAATTAATTATTAGTGAGTCATAGGAAGGCCTTCATGAAATAGAGGCAACCCTTTGATCAAACCTCTAGAAAAACAATCCTTGAAGAATCATCCCAATCCATCCATAGCCAAATTATATAAGAAAGGGGACAATGGATCACCCTTCATGAGCCCACGTGACAAATTAAATTTATGGAAGGAGATCCATTGCTAAATATAGTAAAGAAGGGTGTAGATATGAGAGATATCACCCAATAATTCCATTACCAGGAGAATCCAAAGGCATCAAGGACCTACAAGAAATAATCCAAACTAATCCTATCATAAACCTTGCATATATTTAGCTTTATCACCATACCTAGCTTATTTTGACTTTTTAGTGAGTGGATGATCTCATTGGTTGTGATAATTCCATCTGATATCTAACAACCCTCCACAAATCTTGTTTTTTCAGTATAAATAAGAAAATTCAATAATGGTTTTAGCTGATTAACAATAACCGTAGTAATTACCTTGTAAATTAAATTACATAATGCAATGGGTCTAAAATCACAGGGGTCTTCATATTTTCCATCCTTAGGGATTAAATAGATAAAGGTGGCATTCAAGCCTCACCACATCAACTGAATATTTATAGATTCCTCCACCACCTCATGAATCTCAACACCTAGAAAACTATAACAAACCTTGAAGCAATTTGTGGTGTAATCATCTAGGCTAGACACTTTGTTTTGAGTCATGATCATTGATGACCTCTAGTATTGTGACAAAGATGTTGCAACTCCTAGCACTACTAGCTTTAATTTACCAATATGGGGTTGATACGAACTTAAGAGGTTAAATGTTGTATACATCGTAAGCTAGGCTCTACTTAAGTTCCTTCCAAGCCAATCAACCCAACCAATGTGTAAAAAGACCATTATACAAACTAAATATATACTTTGCAAGAATGATAGGATGATGCAAAAAGGAAACCCTAACCTAGTTGCAAGAATGAAAATGTTACACCAAAAGTAAAATCTAATCTATTTGCAAGAAATGGAAATGTTTCACAAAAGTAAGCAGTAATCTACTTGTAGAAAATGTGAATGTTAATCTACTTGTTGGAAATGTAAATGTTTATCTACTTGTAGGAAATGTAAACTCTAATCTACTTGCAGGAATGGAAACTTAATTTAATTACAGAAATAGAAATTCTTGAAAGAAAAACTCTAACCTATTGCAAAAAGCCAAAGACAAGGAAAGAAAAACTATTCTAATTGCACAAAATAAAGAACATAACTCAACTCCAAATCACTACATTCAAAGGAGATTAATCATCCTAAAAAGTAATCATGTAAACCATTCATGTATCCTTCAATTCATGAACTTGTTTACTAACCCTATTTTCATAAATGTATTGCAGTGGTGAAAAGACAAATCCTATGTTTTATTTTTTTCCTCAAACTTGGTTTTTAATCATCTTAAAAAGTAATGATGTAAACTATCCATGTATCATTCAATTCGGGAATTTGTTTACTAACACTAATTTCATAAATTTATTACAATGGTGAAAATACAAATCCTATTTTTTATTTTTTATCATCAAACTTTGTTTTATAGTGTAAGGGTCATTGTATACAGGCAAACTTTAGAAATCAAGCTCAGAGGGAAATTATCATAGATTTTTCCCTATTTTGATACATAATTGAATCTGAGAGCATTTTGAGGGCTTATAAAGTGTTTTGGAGGTGAGGAACAATAGTGGAAGGAAGGAAGAATATTGTATGATGTCCTTTCCAATCTTAGTACCCCTTAGGGGCTTCTCTTGCGCAAGGCGAAATGCACACGGTGGCATTGAGAAAAGTTGAAATGAACTCTCAGTGATTAGTGTCTTTGAAGAAGGTCTCAAGGGAGGAAGGAGGGTGCTAATAGTAGGTTGAGAATTGGGAATGGTACCTCTATTCCAATAGCATGACCTATACACTACAAATATTACCCAATCTTGCAAAACATCTAAAGCATGCTAACAATGTCAATTGCAGAAAATTAAACTAGAAGAGAAAGGATGAGTTGAATTTTATTCAAGATCTTCCTAACACATGAAAAATGGAACATATCTTCTTATACTTTCCAATCAGAGGATTAAAACCACATTTTCCAAGAGAGGTGATTGATGAATCTGCAAAGGAAACTTTTTATATAAATAAAACTTGCAATAAAAGGAAATATTGCTAATCTACATACAAAAAGAAAGACGCATAATAAAATACACAAATGAGAGAGACTAGATCCTTTGGGATGGGCCCTAATCAAATGGGACTCAACCCTCTTAAAAAAAATCGAATTTAATATGAAAAGATGCTCTTCATTTATATAAAATAGTTCTCAAGTACATTATATGAAAACTAAAAATGAGAAGTACAACCTCATAGACTGAACAATCAATATTCTTCTTTAAAATTTCAAATCCTTCTAAGCCCTTGGGATCCCTTATTTATACAAAAGTGGATCAGGGTGAAACCTCCTTGGAAGGAGGGCTACTTCCCTCCAAAATCCCAAGAAAGGTGGACCTAGCTTCCTTTTATCCTCATAGTCCTTGAGTGGATCAGTTCTTCAAGAGATCCTCAAACTCTAGGTGAGTAGATTCAGGGAGAAGTAAAGTCAAAAGTGATTAAATGCAAGGGAAAATCCTCCTACATCTCCTTCAAGTTCTGTCAACATATCTCTACATAATAAATGCGCCCTTTTCTTGCAGATTAATCACGTTAGGCCACAAGATATAATAAACAACCTTTAATCTTCCTAATTAAACATATTATAGTGAAAAAGGTGTTATCAAATGAAAGGAGAGAGGTAAATATATACTAAAGGATTCCTAGATGGCACTTATTATATACCTATTAGTGAGGCCCATCAGCCATTATCGCTTACCCAACTTCTTGGAGTGTGATTGACCTCATCAAGGCTTCATTTTTCTCCTTTCTAACAAGACTTGGAATACATGACTTGACCTTGGTAATAGTTGGTTTCCTATTAAGAGGGGGTTTAGAAAGAAAATACATTCTATAAGTGATCAATTATTCTTCAATTTAATTATGTTGAATTTTCCTAAAGCCATCTCTACCTGTGAGTGAAATTTTTTTATTAAAGTGTCCATGCTTTATCATGGATTTGTTAAAAAAATTGGATTTCTTCTCATCCCCCCTTAATCATAAAAATCTCATTTTTTTCCTCTAGAGCGTCTCTTCCTGCTACCTTCTTTGTTATAACTTATTCAGTATGACCCTTTCCTCCAACACTAGGCCTATAGTGTGACCTTATATGATCATTCTCTACTAAATCTCTTGCATCTGATGTTCCAACAATTGTTTCTCCTCCAAACTATGTCTAAAATATTTCTTTCTCTAAAGATTGATCTTAGATTCCAATTATTTTAATATTAACTTGAAGGTATGCATATTTTTCCTTCCCTTCACTTTAATTTAACCCCACCATTCTCTAGTTTTCTCCAAAACATTGGGGCTTCGAGCAAAGAACTTTCGAAGTGGAAGGGTCTATTTCTAGGGGCTTCTTTTAGGTTAATCTCCAACTGCACAGGCCAACAGTCTGAGCTAAGACAAGGAAGAATGAGCACTTCTAGAAAAATGTCCCTATTCATAACTTCCTTGGAAGTCAAGAAATGATAAAGTTGTCTTACCACTTGATGTCCCCCACCCCCCCACCTTCCATTATTCCAAGTAAAAATACCATTCAATGTTTGGATGTCCACTAGCTTTAAATTATCAATAAACTCCATAAATGAGTAAGATTCTGAATCCAATATTCAAACCCCACCCTTCTTCTCATACAAATATGTTATAAGGTTGAAATCACCACAAGAATACGAAGATCATCTTGAATGAGACTTCTATATGCCTCGAGTGTTTCCATAATTCCAGCTTCTCCCCCACCACATGGGGAACATAAACTTCCATCAAAATAATTGTTTCCTTCAAACCAAGACATCAAAATAATCCTGTCAAAATTCAATGGTTGGTCATATATTCCTAGGAAGTTACTTCTTGTGTATTCGATAAAAATGCTAAACCACCTGCACTAGCTCAAGCATCAATAGCCATCACTTCACATCCACTCAAGCATTTGATGCCTATTTCTCGTAATTTGCACATTGAAACATTGGTTTCTTATAAAATAACCAAGGTTGTCTTTTTAGAGTTTATCTACTCCATCAAATACATTTTCTTATGCTTACTATTGATACCCAAAATGTTCCACATTAAAATTTTCATTGAGATAGATTTTGGGAAGCCTGAAAGAACTTTGAGATCAATGTTACTTGCCCAAAGTTTATTAATTGTTGACCAATGTTATAGAGGATTTCATGTGTCATTTTCCTACATTTTTGTTTAACATATTTCACTAGAAAATATTTACCTTTATCATTTGAAAGTAAAAAATGTCTAGTGTCACTACTCCATGCCATGTGTGGTCCCCTTTTATTCTTCTAGTGTAGAAATGCTTCTGTGTAAAGTTCCCTTTGATCCTTCAGAAATTTTAAAAGATATGGCATCACCTAGAAATTAATGAGGTTAACCAAATCTCATTCCTCCTCTTCGAGAGTATCCAGTGTCTCCTTTATTAACAATACAACTTCACTTATCCTTGCAATGCTTAATAAATCCTCCGTCTTCATCTCCTCATCCAACAATTTCCTGTTTTGAGTGTGTTTGTTCCTAAGGGCCTCCAAAACTATGTTAATCATCATAATATCATCAGTAAGAGAGATATCCTCCTCCATACAATTTAGAACCACAAATGCATTATTTTCATCTATTTTCTTCTAAGGATGAGAGAGCCTTCTCCCTCTAGTATTCTGATGCTAGGTGTGACATTAGTAAAGCCATCATTCAATGTTACCAACCCTAAAAAAAATTATTCCTTCTTCCTAATAATATAATCTCTAAAAAAATGACTGTACTAATGAGAGTGATAACACCGAAACAGTAAAGGCTAAGAAATATTTATGTAAATACAATGCCTCACTTAAGAAATGTTTCTCCCTCTTTTGGTGACCCCTGAAACCTTCACAAAATTTCCAATAGTACTCCAAATATCCTCCGAGTTTAGTAGAATCCAAAACTCCACTGGAAGGGAATAGAGTCAGACACATACAGGTGCTACCAAAAATTGTTCCCTGTCTACATTAAATAATTCTTCCCAATGTCACATATACAACCCTGCATTATTAAAAGAACAGGGACCTTCCTCAAAAACACTATTCTTATCTTCGAAGCTAAAGAAAATAACTATACAAAAAAAAATTTCACTAATTTTAAATCCACCTCTCCCTTGGGATGTCATTTCTATTGTATCCACCTTTCTAATTATTTTTTATATTGGTCATCCTCACATAAATTTGCATATGAAAGCATGGTATTTCATCTGCTTAAGATGTTCCTCCAAAATTTTCAGAGGGATGATGAGTTTGGGGTTTCTAGTAACATCTGGTAAACATTTTCCTCGAAGACTGACTTGCCATTGTGCACCCATAATTATATTTCCTTTAGAACTCCCATTGGATCCATGTTTGTCCAAATTTTCATCACCTCTTTTCATATTCACCGACAAAACATTTTTAAAAGAGTGGCACCCACCCCCCTACTTTGGGGAGTTCATTTCTGTCACTCAACACTTGTGGGAAATGCAACTTGACCTAAGAATGCTACCCAAAATTAAATGAAAATTTACAAACCACAACACTAACCCCAGCAACCTGCACATTCGATGAGGATTAAATGATTTAATTATTATAACATCTTAATATTAATGTTAAATTCATTTTATTTTTATATTTATGTGTAAATAACATTATGAAATTTAAATAGGAATGCAATCTATGCCATTTTTATACTTTCTTAAACATGAACATAAATACTCCCAAGATGGTGTTACCAGAAGTGTGGGGGGCTAAACGAGGTGGAGGGCATGATGCCATTTTCCCCCATTCCCTATAGATATGAGTAGATGGAAACATAACCCCATCATATGTAATTATCATGAAAATAACATTAACTTCACCAATGTTAGACCAGATGAAAGGTTTGTGAAGGATTGAGCGAGGTGGCTCACCGTGTACGAGGGAAAATGGAATGAACATTAAACATGATTGCAATTTTATCATCAACTTGATGTTCATACTCGGAGAGAGATGGTGATAAATTGGGGTGTTTTTTAGCCAAAGGTGGATAAGTAATCATTGTGGGGATAGAATAAAATAGACCCAAGGAAAATTATGGAGGGTGGAGAACTTCAAAACCAAAGGACATTGTGTCCAACAAGAAGAACATATGTATATTTTTTGGTGGCCCTAAGATAGTAATCCTCCATATCTACGAGCTAATAAGTTATCTAAATTTAGGGTTATATAGGTTGTAGTTAAAGGAATGTGTCTTGAAATGGAAATTTCCTAAGCACCTCAAGCAACTACGAGAATTCCTCCTTCAACTCCATCTAGGTAACTTCTATTCAGAAAGTAAATATGGTTATGTAGGTTTTGTGTGGTTTTTTTATTTTCCCAATTCTATTTGGGGAATTATGCCTTCCTAATTGCGTTACTGAGCAAAGCCAGGAATGTTGTACTAGTTGTTTATTTGTTAATAATTTGGAAGGGGAGCCAAGTAAGGGGCTGAAAGACAAAGAGTTTGGTTGTGCTTCATTGGATAATGGAAGCAACAGGATGTGGCTAGTCTAGTATGGATGACAATTTTAGGGTTGCGTGAGGATACTGGATTGCAGGGGGAATTGGGATATTGTTGGAAAATTTTCCAAGATCTCATGGAGCTGGGTGTGGTATGGAAAGTGGAAGAATGGATGCTTAGGCATAGTACTAAGGTTTATTTTGTACTTAAATTTTATAGTGCTCATTTCTCTTTGGGTGGGTTAGCAGGAGGATTCACTCCTATCCTTTTGAAACTTATTGGATAGGGAGGAGATTTTGTTGTCATGACCAGGCACAATATTTTTCGCTTCAATTAAATAAGACATTTTAGACTAAAGAGATAGAAACTATGCAGTTGAAAGCTAGTAGATGCAAGCAAGTCAAAGAGTTATCAACTAGTGTTGGGTACTCGAAACCAGGTACTCCTTTTGCTAGGCAAGGTACTATTAAACCTTTCCTATAGGATATACATGAAATGCATTTTTTTGGATATCATATAGGCAAGGATTTATAGTAGGAGTGGAACCTTAGTAGTAGAACAAAGTTTTAAACTCCTTGTATAGTTCCATGGGTTTCCAATTTGAATGTCTGGAAAAAGGGGTCGAGTAGGGGGAGGAGAATCCTATTATGAGGAGATAGCTAATAGAGGTTACTATTAATTACATAACAAAGTGGCAGATTTTATAGCTTGATATAGGGAGCGGATCCCTATGCATATGTAGGAAGAGTTGACCAAATTTGAAAGGGAATCCTCATCACAAAAACGTTTGAAACCTTGAAGTGATGGTGGAATGGTGATGTTCGATACTGAATATGGGAAATTCACGAGGTAGATAAATTCAATATATCCATGTTGTTGATTTATATTTGCATATGAAGTTCTTCTTACGATGTACACTGTTGGATATTCAAGAGTCTGTTGGGTCCCTATAATACTAGTGATTACCCCATTACTATTGTAGTTATACCCCTTATTTATATTGTTGTGCCCCTATTACCTCCCATATTGTTATTTCTGTGCCCCATAGAATCCCTCTATTGTTATTTTTGTGGCTTTATATTATTATTGTTAGGTCGGCTGGATTATATTGTGACTCCTTAGACTCCTATATATAGAAAGGAGGTTTTGTCATTTGTATCATCCAAGAATTGTTCATTTATGTAATGTAAAGGAGGTTGCCCCCTCGAAGAGGCTGAATTCTAAGGCGTGGATCTCTCTTTTCTATCTTTTTGTGAGCTGGTTTCATAACATTTGGTATCAGAGCTTTGGATTCTAGGGTTTCGCTGCTCCAAACAGGTCATCGTGGAATTTTCGCTATAACGTTTTTTCTGTGACGTTTCAGAAGTCGCAAAAAAAAACCATTTGAGAAGAATTGGCGCTGAACCTTGGGTCCAAATTTCAGAGCTTTTCGCGCGATATTTTCGGAGATATGATCTGAGGAAGTTGGCCTTTTTGCAGACTCCTGAATTACATTCAAAACAGGTGACCTGGGGAAAATCGTCATAACTCTCTCTCTGAGGATCGGATTGAAATTTCGTAAAAAGGTACAGAAAGAGGACGGACTGTAGTTTCTTGTATATGTGTTTCAGATTCAAAGGTTGAAACAGTGACTCGTGGCACGTCGTACAAGTTCGCTCTACTGAACCAGTCTAAAAACAAGTCACTGTGGGAGATTTCACATAACTCTTCCTTGGAGAATCCAATTTGGCTCAGACTTGTGGCATTGGAAAGAGGACGCAGAAGGCTACTACAGGTAGCAATTTCAGAACTGGATGATTTGAAATTACAGAGATACATCAGATTCAATATCAGGCTTCTATAAAGTGAAAAAAAGGTGTGTAGTTTTTTTTTTAATTTTTATGTAAGCTTGGTTTAACGGAATTCAAAGGGCATAGTAAAGCATTATTATCGGTAACTGATGCCCCGAGGAAAGAAAATGCAAACACCTAGTAAGGAACCTGAAAGCTCTAGCATGACTCATGAAGAAGAGGAAGAAATGCTACATGATATATCAAAATTACAAGAACAAGTGCAACAAATGTCACGCTCACAAAAGCTAACAGAAGCTAAGATAAGTGGCATGGAATCTAAGATAAATGGTGTGGAATCTAAGATAAGTGGCGTGGAATCTAAGATAAATGGCGTGGAATCTAAGATAAAGGGCATGGAATCTAAGGTGGAGGATTCGATGGTAAATTTGAAGATAGATTTGAAGACAGACATGGAAGAATTGAAGAACTTGCTACAAGAAAGGGTCACTAATGGTGAAAAGGTAGTAAAGGAAACTCATGATGAGAACAAAAGAAATGTTAATCATGATTCCATAGACTCTAATGTTGGATCGAAGACTCACCATGTTCCAAAAATCGATATGAGGAAGTTTGATGGCAAGGATCCCGCCACATGGATATTACAGATGGAGCAATTCTTCGATCTCAATAATGTGCAAAACACACAAAAGGTACGTATGGCAACTTTATATTTGGAACCAAATCAGTTTGTATGGTATCAATGGCTTTGTTCTCGTAAACAATTTATCACTTGGGCAATTTTTACGGAAGAATTGATAGCACATTATGAGGATACAAAAAGCAACACTTTTTTTAGCCAATTGATAAGTCTCAAACAAAAGGGTTCAATAATGGAGCACATTGAGGAGTTCCAAAAATTGAACATAAGGGTAAAAGATATTCCAGAGGAGCATAGGATTGATGTGTTCATAGGGTCTTTAAAGGATAATATCCAACATGATGTGCGCCTTTGGGAACCTGATTCATTAGAGAAGGCATTCAGGTTAGCAAGAAAAATGGAAAGCAAAATTATGGCAACTAGGAAGCATACCATTCACAACTATAAAGACGGAAGTGTTGTTGCCCATAGTCTTCCACAACCTACAAGGTTGACACCACAACAATTGGAAGAAAAAAGAGCAAAAGGGCTTTGTTACAATTGTGATAGCAAATACACAAAAGGTCATAAGTGTGCTGAGAAGAAATTATTCTACATAGATTGTGAAGAGGAAGAAGAAAAGGAGCAAGAAAGGTCAAAAGAAGAGGATATATTCCAGGAACAAAGCCTAGATGAAGAACAAATAAATCCGACCATATCTTGTAATGCATTGGCGGGAATTACCACTCCTCAAACCATCAAGATAGAAGGACAAATCAAGAAGAAAAAGGTAATAGTGTTGATTGATTCAGGAAGCACCCACAATTTTATTCATTGTAGGGTAGCAAAAGAATTGAATTGCTTCCTATATCCAGCACCAGAGTGTCAAGTGATGATTGCAAATGGAGGAACAATAAATTGCTCTGGAAAGTGCCATAATATCAAGCTATCCATGGGAGAATATGTATTGACTAGCCCAATGCTTTCCATTCCAATGGGAGGTGCTGATGTTGTACTAGGAGTCCAATGGCTACAATCCTTGGGTACAATAGCTTTTAATTTTCAAGAACTTTTCATCAAATTTTCTTGGAAGGAAAGGAAGTTGAATTAAGGGGTATTGCAGGGAAACCAGGAAAGATAATCAGCTCTAATGGTATGACAAAGCTTCTAAAAAAGGAGCAAAGAGGTGTAATTGCACAATTATGTTCGCTAGATGTTTCCACATTGGAATCATCTATTTCTCCAGATCTCCAAAAAGTCTTGGACAATCATTCCAAGGTATTTGAGACTCCCAAGGGTCTCCCACCTATGCGTGATCATGATCATGCTATTCATCTGATTCCAGGAAGTGTTCCTCCAAACATCAGGCCGTACAGATATCCCTATGTCCAAAAAAGTGAAATTGAACGTATGGTTGCAGAAATGCTAGAGGCTGGTATAATTCAACCGAGTCAAAGTTCTTTCTCAGCTCCAGTAGTATTGGTGCACAAGAAGGATGGATCATGGCGCATGTGTCCAGATTATAGGGAGCTCAACAAGCTCACTATTAAAGATAAGTTCCCCATTCCTGTTATTGATGAATTACTGGATGAATTGCATGGATCAATTTACTTCACCAAGTTGGATCTTCGTTCGGGATATCATCAAATCAGAATGAAGATTGAAGACATTCCAAAAACGGCATTTAGAACTCATGAGGGTCATTATGAATTTTTGGTCATGCCTTTTGGCCTTACCAATGCACCTTCAACATTTCAAGGTTTGATGAATTCAATTTTCAAACCATTCCTTAGAAAATTTGTGTTAGTATTTTTTGATGATATACTAATCTACAGCAAGTCTTGGAAGGATCATGTTGAACATGTTGACAGGGTGCTACAACTATTGGAGGAGAAACAATTATATGCAAAAAGATCCAAATGTTTCTTTGGAGTCCAGGAGGTGGAATATTTGGGTCATATTGTATCTCATGAAGGAGTTAAGGTAGACCCTAGCAAAATTAAAGCCATTAAGGAATGGAAAATCCCCACATCCATAAAGCATCTGCGAGGATTTCTTGGGTTGACAGGGTATTATCGCAAGTTTGTTAAGAATTATGGGAGAATAGCAGCACCTCTAACAACATTATTGAAGAAAGATTCATTTTCATGGACTCCGGAAGCAACAAAGGCCTTTGAACATCTTAAAGAGGCAATGTGCCAAGCACCGGTCTTAGCTACACCGGACTTCACAAAAACCTTTATTGTGGAATGTGATGCTTCAGGAAATGGAATTGGTGTTGTTCTAATGCAAGATGAAAGACCCATTGCTTTTGAAAGTCGTCCAATCAAGGGAAAGTTTTTAAGCAAAGCTATTTATGAGAAGGAAATGTTGGCAATACTCCATGCACTTAAGAAATGGCGACCCTACCTAATGGGAAGACACTTCAAGGTAAAAACGGATCATGATAGCCTTAAATACTTTTTAGAACAAAGATTATCCTCTGAAGAGCAACAAAAGTGGGTCACAAAGATGTTGGGTTATGACTTTGAAATCATCTACAAAAAAGGGAAGCAAAATGTGGTGGCAGATGCACTCTCAAGAAAGGATGAGGATGTGGAAGCATTGTTGTGTGCCATTTCTATTATCCAACCAGATTGGATAAACGAAGCAAGGGAGGAATGGAAGAATGACGAAGAAGTGTGGGCACTTATTCGAAAGCTACAACAAGATTCCAGTACTTCTGATACATTTAGCTGGAAAAATGATTCGTTATGGTACAAAGATCGCTTATACCTCTGTAAGAATTCCCAGCTAAAACAAAAGATTCTTATGGAATTGCACACTTCTCCCTTAGGAGGGCACTCAGGATTTTTAAAAACTTACCACAGGGTTAAGAAGGAATTTTTTTGGGATGGCCTTAAATCAGATATTCAAAAGTTTGTGGCGGAATGTTTGGTTTGCCAGCAAAATAAAGTTGAAACAATTAAGACACCGGGTCTATTACAACCTTTATCCATTCCAAGCCAACGTTGGGAGGAGGTTTCAATGGATTTTATCACAGGTTTACCCAAGTCTGAGGGAAAGAGTGTCATCATGGTGGTAGTTGACAGACTTACCAAGTATGCACACTTTTGTGCATTATCACATCCATTTAAAGCCAGTACAGTTTCTACTGCATTTATGGAAACAGTTCAAAAGCTACATGGAAACCCAAAGATTATTGTAAGTGACAGAGATCCCATTTTCACTGGAAATTTTTGGACAGAATTATTTTCTTGTCTTGGTACTCAGTTAGCTCATAGCTCATCTTATCATCCTCAATCTGATGGGCAAACTGAGATAGTAAACAAATGTTTGGAAGGATATCTTCGTTGCTTTGTATCTGATAAACAGACACAATGGGTCAAATGGTTGCCTCTGGCTGAATGGTGGTATAACACTTCCTTCCATACAGCAACAAAAATGACCCCATTTATGGCACTTTATGGGTATCAACCACCATCCATCACATCATATTTAAGAGAAAATTCTAAGGTTCAGGCAGTGGAACATCACATCGAACATCAACAACAAGTCCTCCAACTCTTAAAGGATAACCTCGTGTTGGCACAAAATAGAATGAAACAACAGGCAGATCAACATCGCAGTGAAAGAAGTTTTGATGTAGGTGATTGGGTATTCCTACGGCTACAACCATATAAGCAAATGTCCCTAAAGCAAGCTAAGAAGGATAATAAATTATCACCAAAGTATTATGGTCCGTACAAGGTGTTGCAAAAGATTGGTACTATGGCATACAAATTGGAGCTTCCTGCAGCTTCTCGATTGCACCCAGTTTTCCATGTTTCATGTTTAAAGAAGGTTATAGGTGACAAGCTCCCAATTCAAACAATATTGCCAGAACTTGACGAGGAAGGAAAAATTATATTGGAACCGGAAGCAGTCACAGAAACAAGAACTCGACAGCTACGAAATCGATCAATTTCAGAGTATCTTATCAAGTGGAAGAACTTATCCGCTGAAGATTCCACATGGGAGGATGAGAATTTTATGCAGAAGTATCCAGAACTACTCAAGCGTTGAGGACAACACTTTTTTGAAGGAGAGGGGCATGTTGGGTCCCTATAATACTAGTGATTACCCCATTACTATTGTAGTTATACCCCTTATTTATATTGTTGTGCCCCTATTACCCCCATATTGTTATTTCTGTGCCCCATAGAATCCCTCTATTGTTATTTTTGTGGCTTTATATTATTATTGTTAGGTCGGCTGGATTATATTGTGACTCCTTAGACTCCTATATATAGAAAGGAGGTTTTGTCATTTGTATCATCCAAGAATTGTTCATTTATGTAATGTAAAGGAGGTTGCCCCCTCGAAGAGGCTGAACTCTAAGGCGTGGATCTCTCTTTTCTATCTTTTTGTGAGCTGGTTTCATAACAGAGTCTAGGAGGGATCTACTTCAAACCTTGGGTCATATGCATGGACATATGAAGCATTACAATTGAAAATTGGAAATGATGGACTAGAGGCTAGTGAGAATCATGAGGCATATCAATATTCCTCTAGCTACTACAAGACCCTCACAACAACCGAAGGATCCTATCCCAGCTACCTTTCCTAGTAGTTGGTTCATACTCGTAACGTCTCCCCTAACACTATGATGTATCAAGTTCATGTCCTCGTTTTTGTTGTTGACTATGTGTATGGCTAGATAGGCCAATGTCCTAGTATAGGCTTCTTAGATGTTTATGTTTTTATTGTTCAAATATCTTTGGTGTCCCTTTGAAGGGTACAATTTTCATTATGGTCTGGTCTCCCATGACAGAGACTAGTAAGACTCATAAAATTTTTGATGTAATTCCCTGATTTTCTAGTTAATGGAATTCACCTTATAAAAAAATAAAAAAATAAATAAATATAAATATAAATATATATATATATATATATATATATATATATATATATATATTTAAATAGATATTTATAGTTTTAGTTTTCGACTATAATAAAATTTTAGTTGAAATTTTCTTAAAAAATAATGGTTTAATAATTGAAATTACATTTTAATAAATTTTGATTAATTTTTAAAGTATTTGCATTTTTTTTAATATTAAAAGTATTTTTATATTTTATTTGAAGAATATATATAATAAGGTTAAAAATTATATAAGAGATATTTATTATTAATTATAAGTATTATAGGTAGGAATTGAGTTCACAATTTTTTCCCAACCACCTAAACTATTTTTTTTTATTACTATTAATTTAAGACTTCATAATTAAAAATAATATTCGAATGTCCAACATTAATAAGTAAATCTCACACTTTTAATAAAAAAAAAAATTCCAACTGAAATTTAATAAATATTTTCATAAAAATGTTTGAGCATTTCTTATAAGAAGCATAAGGTATCTAAAGATTTAGTGAAAAGGTGACTAAAATTATTATTATACTTCATATTTCAACACTTGCAAAAGGAATTTTACGTTATTCCTAGAGATACCATACCAAAAATGCAATGTAAACGTAAGGGTTCATTTTGTTTTATGGCATGGGCGAGGTGTATCATCTACTTACGCTTCAATTTTCATGATACGATAAATATATAGTATTTCATGTCAATCCAAACAAGGGAACTTTATCTACCCCTCTAGGACCATGGTGTTTCTAAATCCTAGATTGAGATGTGTTTACTAGTTTTTCAAATGAGGAAATTTTTATGTTTGCTTGATGTTATTTTATTAAGAAATTTTATTTATTCATTAATAAGTTATACATTAAACTATTTTATGTCATCGTCTATTACTGGAAAACTAAATCATTGATAGAATAATAACTCTTTTGACCAAAAACGAATACTAGGGATACAAAAGTTGTTACTCTGGACAATTTTTCCATCAATACATATATGCAAAAGAAGAGAACATGTTAGAAAAACCAAAATGACAAATATAATACTAGTCACTAAGTTGTCTTGCAAGAATTCTAGCCATGGTGGAGACTAATTGTCCTACTTGGAAATTCAAGGGAACAAAAACTGGAGTGAGGAAGTATAGACAAAACTTGGATATTGAGGTGAGAGGAAGCACCTACATAATAACCAAAGGGAGTGTGTTCAAGTGTCGTAATATCTCCACCATGGATGCCATGGACTATCATTGTGGTTCCCCATTGACCCAAGAGAGATTATTATGGAAGAGTAACCTTTAGCAATGTTGAGGATAATGGAGAATATCCTAGAATAGGTAGAGTTGGTTCACGTAACCTCAGGATAGGAATTAGTTTCCATTTCTTAGGATTTTGTTCTAACTTCCCTAAAACCATGTTTTCTATTTAATGTGTAATGTGCATGAACAATGAAGAGCGTTTTGTAGAGCTAGACTCTCCTGGTTCAGACTCTCTCTCGTAGAGCTGACCAGTGGATTTTATTTTATTAATACAAACATTACCATTTTTATCATGGTATCAGAGTGTCAGGGCTGAGGAACCTATACGCTGGCTGGTGGGTGGTTCTTTGAACCGAGATCATCATAGTTGTGAGGAGGATAACTATGACGATTCTGAGATCATCGCTGGTTCTGAGTGTACCTTTGCGACTTCGTGAATATTATTTAACTTTTTTGTCACAGGAAAGACGTGTATAGCTGCGACGATGTCGCAAAAAAGACAGGCATATCTGCGACGATCGTGTAAGCAGAGAACAAGGTTGTAGCTGTTAGAGAAGCTACGTGGGGAAGCCAAGAACAAGGTTGTAGCTGACAACAGAAGGTTGTCTAGAGGCTGAGAAGGAAGCCATGGTGATCTGCGGGTGTGCTGTGAGATCAAACAACATTGAAGAATAGTGATCTGTCTCTGTCATAGATCTGGGGTAAATTTAACATCTTTTACCTGTCAATTTTTTTTTCTAAATCGCCAAGATGAATAACAATATATTTGAAGCATGCATGAACAAGCATAACAAGCTCGATGGTTCCAATTATGCAAATTGGAAGTTCAAGATGTAGACTCTGCTAGAAGCACAAAGTGCTTGGACGATTGTGAATGGGGATGAGCCGAAGCCTGCGGCTGGATCAACATCGATCCTAGATTGGGAGAAACGAGAAAGTAGAGAAAGAAAAATGTTAAAGATGTCAGTGAAAGACTGCATTATACCGCACATCAGAGAAGGTAAGTCAGCTAACGAGATCTGGGGAATTCTGAAGGAATTGTACGAGATCAGGAATTCAAATCATCTTATGTTCCTCAAATGATACGAATCAGATCCATAAACGATTGTCAAAGAACCATGACTAAATCAAGTTGAACAAATCTCTAATGAAATCCAAAACAGCAATCGAAAACACCCTGAACCAGTGGCCATGGCAGCCGGCGTGAAACGACGAGGACCTCGGTCAAAGCACGCTGACCGAGGCCCATGGAGACTGTGCAGGAGGTCGATGTAGCCCCTGGGAGCCCCAAAATGGGAAAAGGAGCTGATTTTCGATGTGCGATTAGCGCCTAGCACTAATCATGCATCGCTAGGCAAAGGGCTAAAGTGGAAAAGCCTTAAGCACTCGATCACGTTGGGAGGTGGAGAACCGCAGGCGGAGAAACAAGAAGTGCTAAAGGACAAAGGCGGGACCTGCGCTCTAGAAACTGACGGTATTGATCGGGGTGCCCTTGAATGGTAAGAGGTTTTGGAGGAAGCAGAGCGATCACACTCAGCGATCGACGTGTGGCAACGGAGGTGAGAGAAAAACCACCGTGATCGCGCGTTATCGGTCGATCAAGTCAACTGCGCTTGACGTGCGTATGACATTGGATCTGGAGGAGCCCAGATCAGATGGTTGAGATTGCACCCGATGGAAAGAAGTAGAATCGACAGGAAATTAAGCCGCTTTCTAAAGGGATTTGGAATCCATTTGACCACCATGGTGGAGAAAGAACGCATACACGACGTAACGGAAGAAATGAATCGACGAGAAAGCTGGCACTATTCCAATGGTGACATGTGGCTACTTCCCGACCGTTCATGCTGACGCGGAACAAGGAACTCCCAGTACGCAGGTGGAAGGAGAATCGACACAGGCGGGAGAGGAACCAAACAGGCATGAGGATCGAATGGCTAAAGCCATGAATAGAGACAGTCGAATTAAGGAAGAATTGAGAGGAGTCTGAGCAACCAAGAAAGACAATGAACAGTGAACCCAGAGAGGAGGACTAAACATAGAGAGCAGTAAAGCCAAGTGGAGGAGACAGAGGGCCGAGCTGACCATAGGCAGCATCGAGCACTAGAGAGCTTGAAGATTCAAGCCTTCCCATAGAGGAATCTGTCTGGATTGAGCATTACAATTGGCTCTTTCCACTGTAGACCGAGGGTCACAGAGCTGGTAGGAAGAACAAGAGTCTGTGTACTCTGAGTGGCTTGGGGAATCCAAGAACCACCCTGCCAAGCAAACCTGTTTCAGGAGAACTCGCATTGAGTCCCTGTATTTGTAATTCTCTGCTTAAAGACACAATAAAACAAGGCCACCACTGAAGCTGGACCAAAGATGTAGCCCTGGAGAATAGGGTGAACTCCTTATTAAAACTGTTTGTGTCTTTGTGTTGCTTACTGTATTTCTCTGCTGTCTTTCCATTTAAATGTCTATGTATTGGCAATCTGATCGATCCATTGCTTAAATAACACAGAACACACACCAGCACATGAGTCTGTAATACCTTTTGTTTTAATAAATCTTTAACTGATGGCACTCATAGGGTGATTATCAGATCAAGTGGTATCAAAGCTCTTAGCTGTAAGGTTATACAAGCTTGTGTTTGTTTAGCTGTGAATGGTCACTAGATCAAAGCTCAAATTAGGAGAAGGAGAGTTGGTGGAAACTAATCCTGAAATTGGGAGAGTCTATTCTCAAAAGACAATGTCAGAGGAAGGTTCTATAGGGCCAGACCCTCAATTTATAGAAAGTTTCCTAGCTATAAAGTCTATGGTAGAAGAAATGTATAGGGACTTTAGAAAGCATAAGGATGAAGATTCATCAGGCTCTAAACAAGATAAAGAAGATGAATCTCATTCCAATGACCACTCCAAAGGAAAGGGGAAAGAAGAAAGCTTTCTCACGCCTCCTAATAGCCCTGTGCATAATAAGAAATCATCTTTGATTAAACTAGATGTTAAATTTGATTTGCCTATATATGATGGAGAGCTAAATGCTGAAAAGTTGGACAATTGGATTAGACAAATTCATGTGTATTGCAGAGTACAGAACATAGACTCAGACAAGAGTAACACATGGTAAGACCATCTCTGTCTGGAGTGAATTTGTTGCTGCAATCCAAAACCAGTTCTATCCAATGGCCTACATGCAACAAGCCATGATGAGTTGGCAAACTCTTCGGCAGTTGAAGGGGCAAAGTGTGCAAGGGTATACTCAAGAGTTCAGAAAAAGAGCATTGATGTTGGGTATCTCACTAGACTCACCAAAGACTCTTTTGAAGTACATCGGTGGTCTACACAGCTACATGAGGCATACCATCCTCATGTTTAATCTCACTAGTATAGATGAGGTATTTGTACAAGCTACTCATCTAGAAGCTAGAGGAAAGAATGGAAATCCAGAAGTTGGGGGACCATCCCAACCCACTGTAAGCAAGAGCAAGGAGAAAAGAAAGCAGAAGTGGAAAGCAAGGAAGGCTAACACTACACAAAAAGGCAAAGCTTCATGCACTCACTGTAAAAAGGAGGGGCATGATGACGAGCACTGTTGGATTCTGCATCCAGAGCTGAGACCTAAGAAGTCTGAGGGCAAGAAGAAGAAAGTTGCTGCAGCTATTCAGAAAGATTTGGGGTCAGACTCGGGAGATGAAACAATCGTTGCAGCCACAGGTATAAAAGGTAAGAATTTTGAAGCATCTACTAGTAATTCTGCTCAATCTATTATTGATGAAGAACATGAGAGAAAAAGACATGAGCTTTTCCATATTCGAGTTGTTTCCAAAAATTGAAAGATTGATACTTTCTTTGATAGTGGCTCACAAGTAAATCTGATTTCTGAAGCAATTGTAAAGAAATTGGGATTAACAACTATGCCTCATAAGAAACCATACCCATTAGGATGGTTGAATGATAAAGCACAACTACAAGTGACTAGACAGTGCAAACTCAAGTTTTCTTTTGGGTCAGCATTTGTAGATGAGGTTGAGTTAGATGTAATTCCTTTAGATATATGTGGAATTGTTTTAGGAAGTCCTTACTTGTATGATAGAAAGGCTATTTTCTATAGAGCTGAGAACAAGTATCTACTTGTTAAAGATGGAATCGAATACTTTGTAAGAGCTCATAAGCTCAAGAATAATTATACTCTCATAAACTCAGGACAGATGAAAAGAATGATAAATTCATGCAAACAGTTCTTACTAATGGTCGTAAAGGAAAAGAAATCTGATAAAACCAATGTATTTGAGGGCTGTAATGCTGATCAACAAGCTGATATAGAAAAGATTGTTTTAGAGTATGATGTCTTATTTCAAGAACCACAAGGTCTGCCACCCAAAAAGGGAATAGTACATGATATTATTTTGCAGCAAGATGTTCCTTTGCCTAACATTGGGATGTATAGGTTGTCTGCTCTAGAGAATGCTGAAATCAAGAGGCAGGTGCCGGAGTTGCTCGAGAAAGGGTTCATCAGGCCTAGCACATCACCATGTGGGTCACCAATTGTTTTGGTGAGAAAGAAAGATGGCTCGTGGAGAATGTGGATTGATTACCAAGCACTGAATAAGATAACAATCAAAAATTGTTATCCTCTTCCTCTCATAGATGATCTTTTAGATCAATTGAAGGAAGTTGTTTATTTCACCAAGTTGGATCTGCGCAATGGATACCATCAGGTCAGAGTTGCAGAACAAGATGCATGGAAGACTGCTTTCAAAACAAAGAAGGGATTGTATGAATGGCTAGTTATGCCTTTTGGCCTAACTATTGCTCCTGCTACTTTCATGAGATTAATGAATGATGTACTCAGACCTTTTCTTGATGATTTTGTTATTGTGTATCTGGATGACATTCTGATTTTTAGTAAAATGTGGGAAGAACATTTAAAGCATGTTAAGCAGACATTAGATGTTTTGAGAAGAGAAAAACTTTTTGTTAAACTCTCCAAATGTGAATTTGGCAAAACCTCTCTAAATTATTTGGGTCATATAGTAGAGGGAGATGAATTGGAAATAGATCCCTCTAAAGTGGTAGTCATTGTAAACTAGCCTAAACCCAAGTCTGCTATAGAAGTGAGAAGCTTCTTAGGAGCAACACAATATTGGAGGAAGTTCATTTCAAATTTTTCCTCAATTGCAACTCCCTTACATGCTTTGAAAGGATTGAACAAGGTGTTTCAGTGGGGAGGCAAACAGCAGAAAGCCTTTGACAGCTTGAAAGAAAATATTAGTACAACACCTGTACTAGCACTGCCAGATCTACAAAGACCATTTGAGATCCAAACTGATGCAAGTGACTATGCCATGGGAGCAATGTTGACACAGCACGGTAAACCCATATGTTATCATTCTGAGACTTTTAATCCTGCAGTAGTTAACTATCCTACATATGATAAAGAATTGTATCCATTAGTTCAGATTGTGAAAAAGTGGAAACATTACTTAATGGGAAAAGAAACAGTAATACATACTGATCATCAACCACTTCAATATCTACACTCCCAAACTAAGTTGCAACAGTCAAGACATTACAGATGGATGGCTTTTCTACAACAGTTTCATTTAGTCATCAGATACAAAAAGGGCATACATAACAAGGTTGTAGACATGCTATCTAGACCCATTATAAATGCATCTACCATACTTAAGCATAATTCTGTGCTGCATGAAAGCTACATAGAACAGTATGCTCAGGACATGGACTTTAAGGATGTATATGCAACTTCGAGTCAGGGCAAAAGAGTAGAAGAATTGGACTATCATGTGAAGAACCGACTCTTATATCATTGTGGGAAACTGTGCATTCCACAAACTGAGAAAGTAAAGATAATTAGGGAAGCACACACTTCTCTGATATCAGGTCACTTTGGGGTAAGTAAAACAGTTGCACAGCTGCAAAGGTTCTGCTATTGGCCGAAAATGAGTGAGACAGTTTCTAGATATGTAAAGGGATGTGCTATGTGTGCTAAAAGCAAGCCCAGTAACAGAAAACTAGGCTTGTACACTCCATTACCAGTTCCTTCTCACCCTTGGGAAAGCATTTCCATGGATTTTGTTGGAGGACTGCCTAAATCTAGGAAAGGTCATGATTATCTATATGTTGTTGTGGATAGGTTCAGCAAAATGTGTATTTTAATACCCTGTAGTAAACAGATTATAGCTGAACAAACTGCAAAATTGTTCTTTGAACATGTATGGGTTCATTTTGGATTACCCACTTCTATTGTATCTGATTGAGACACCTGATTTGTGGGGAAGTTTTGGTCCAGTCTGTGGGAACTAATGGACACCAAATTGAAGAAAAGCATAGCTTTTCATCCACAAACAAATGGCTAGATAGAAGTAGTTAACAGGACGGTGATCCAGTTACTGAGAGGATATTGTAGCAAACATCCTAAGCTTTGGGATGAGCACTTGTGCTATGTGCAGCATGCTTACAATAGAGTCAAACACTCTTCTACACAGTGATCTCCTTTTGAGACCTGTTTTGGTTTCATACCAAGGTCTCCTTTGGATTTTGTCTTTGGTAAAGATACCATGGCTGATAGACACAGTGATGTGGACAAGGCAACTAGGTTCATTGAACAGATCCAGGAGATCCAGCAGGCAGTATAGGAACAACTGGAAAGGAGCCAGACCAGGTACAAGTCTAGGCATGATAAGCATCGGATGGAGCATAGTTTTCAAGTTGGAGACCAAGTCTGGCTATATATCAACAAGGACAGGATGCAAGGTGAAGGTAAAAAGCTAAAACCTATCAGGTATGGACCCTTCAGGATACTTGAGAAGACTGGTGAAAATGCTTTTCGCCTTGATCTACCAGCTTACATGCACATCTACTCAGTCGTAAATGCAGATTGCTTAAGGTTGTTTGAACCTTCAATGATTAAGGACCCCGAAGAGCAGAGTCAATTACCTTCTGTTGACGACCTGCTACCTGAATATCTTAATGAGTTACAGGAAGATACAGTGCTGGACAAGAAGGTAAGGACGACACGCAGTGGACAAGTGGAATACCTTAGGGTTGTGCTTAAAGGTTTGAAGTCGAGCAATGCGAAGTGGATTGACATTGGACAACTGAGACAGTAGTTTCCTCACTTAGTCGATGCTTGAAGAAAACCAACTTTTGGTGGTCCAAAAGCTTTTTAGTAGGGAGGCTGTGATCCGAATCGGATCCATAAACGACTGTCAAAGAACCATGACTAAATGAGGTCGAACAAATCTCTAATGAAATCCAAAACAATAATCGAAAACACCCTGAACCAGTGGCCACGGCAGCCGGCGTGGAACAACGAGGACCTCGGTCAAAGCGCGCTGACCGAGGCCCATGGAGACTATGCAGGAGGTCGATGTAGCCCCTGGGAGCCCCTAAATGGGAAAAGGAGTTGATTTTCGATGCACGATTAGCGCTCGCTGGGCAAACAGGGATAAAATGGAAAAGCCTTAAGCACTCGGTCATGTTGGGAGCCGGAGAACTGCGGGCGGAGAAACAAAAAGTGCTAAAGGACAAAGGCGGGACCCACGCTCTGGAAAACCGATGGTATTGATCGGGGCGCCCTTGAATGGTAAGAGGTTTTGGAGGAAGCGGAGCGATCACACTCAGCGATCGACACGTGGCAGCGGAGGTGAGAGAAAAACCGCCGTGATCGCGTGTTATCGGTCGAGCAAGTCAACCGCACTCAACGTGCGTATGACATTGGATCTGGAGGAGCCCAGATCGGATGGCTGAGATTGCGCCCGATGGAAAGAAGCGGAATCGACAGGAAATTAAGCCACATTCTAAAGGGATTTGGAATCCGTTTGACTGCCATGGTGGAGAAAGAATGCATACACGACGTAACAGAAGAAATGA
Source organism: Pinus tabuliformis (assembly GCA_031772625.1). Lineage (NCBI taxonomy): Eukaryota > Viridiplantae > Streptophyta > Pinopsida > Pinales > Pinaceae > Pinus > Pinus tabuliformis. Next base: position 876,705,964 of record CM062816.1, read on the forward strand.
ATCGACGAGCAGGCTGGCACTGTTCCAATGGGGACACGTGGCTACTTCCCGAGCGTTCATGCTGACACCGAACAGGGAACTCCCAGCACGCAGGCGGAAGGAGAATCGACGCAGGCGGGAGAGGAACCAAACAGGCATGAGGATCGAATGGCTAAAGCCATGAATAGAGACAGTCGAATTAAGGAAGAATTGAGAGGAGTCCGAGCGACCAAGAAAGACAGTGAACAGTGAACCCAGAGAGGAGGACTGAACATAGAGAGCAGTAAAGCCAAGCAGAGGAGACAGAGGGCCGAGCTGACCACAGGCAGCATCGAGCACCAGAGAGCTTGAAGATTCAAGGCTTCCCATAGAGGAATCTGTCCAAATTGAGCATTACAGTTGGCTCTTTCCACTGTAGACTGAGGGTCACAGAGCTGGTAGGAAGAACGAGAGTCTGTGTACTCTGAGTGGCTTGGGGAATCCAAGAACCACCTTACCAAGGAAACCTGTTTCAAGAGAACTCACATTGAGTCCCTGTATTTGTAATTCTCTGCTTAAAGACACAATAAAACAAGGCCACCATTAAAGCTGGACCGGAGATGTAGCCCTGGAGAATAGGGTGAACTCCTTATTAAAACTATTTGTGTCTTTGTGTTGCTTACTGTATTTCTCTGCTGTCTTTCCATTTAAATGTCTGTGTATTGGCAATCTGATCGATCTGTTACTTAAATAACACAGAACACACACCAGCACATGAGTCTGTAATACCTTTTGTTTTAATAAATCTTTAACTAATGGCACTGATAGGGTGATTATCAGATCATCAAAAGTAAGATCCTATCCATGAAGATGGAGGAGAATGAAACAATTGCTTCATCTATAGCAAGGATCAAGGATCTGAAAACCAAATTATCAGACGTTGGTCATAGAGTGGACGATATAGATCTTGTAACCATTACAATTAATGGTGTCACTGATGATTATTGAATGTTCATCACTGGGATAAATGCCAGAGAAAAGATCTCGCATTTTGAAGAGCTGACAGGTATACTGATTTAGGAGGAAGAGAGGAGATCGACTCTGAAGCCCCAGAGTGCCAATCTTGCATTGATGGCGAGGAAAAACTTCTACAAAGGGAAAGGGAGTCCAAAACAGCAAAACGGAGCAAGTTCACAGAAACGGCCAAATCAGACTCAAGGTATGCATCCCAATAAAAACTACTCTGAAACTAAATGTTTTTATTGTAGAAAATTGGGTCATATTGCCAGGGAGTGTAGGAAAAAGAAATATCATGAAGAACAACAGAAGCCGAAAAGACATGCAGGTCATCTCATGAATGGTGATCAGGTGCAGAATTTCAGATTGTTCATGGTAGATCATGATGAAAATGTTGATGCAGACATCTGGTATGTAGATTCAGGAGCATCAACACACATGACAGGGAATAAGCACTGGCTCGAGGATTTTAAAGAAATCAACGAAGGCACATAGATTTACCTAGGTGATGACAGAAGTCATCAAATCAAAGGATGTGGGAAAGTTTCTGTCATTCTACCTAATGGTAATATCAAACAAATTTATAATGTGATGTATGTGCCTGGCATAACAAAGAACTTGATTTCTGTATCTATGATTATAGATCAAGATTTGAAAGTTGAATTTTTAAAATCTAACTGTTACATTAAAGATCTGCTAGATGGCATGAAGACAATTGCTACAGGAATCTGAATAGGAGGTCTGTACAAGTTGGATGTGAGACCTACATTGGTTCGAGCATTAACAACAATGAGCCTGACTCTAGAAGAGCTTTGGCATCAGAGATTCAGCCACATCAACTACAATGATTTGCTATTACTACAAAAAAAGGAAATGGTAAGAGATCTTCCTATGCTAAAGCAAGTTCACAATGACTGTGATGCCTGTACTTTAGGGAAAATTCATAGAGAAGAATTCCCTATTAGAGTAGAAAAGAAACAGAGGGATATACTGGAATTAGTTCACATAGACCTTTGTGGACCCATGCAGACAAAATCATTAGGAGGTGCACTATATTTTCTACTATTTATTGATGACTGTACGAAGTTTTCTTGGGTGTATTTCTTAAGTAAGAAGAGTCATACATTCGAATACTTTAAGTAGTTTAAAAATATGATTGAAAGACAAACAAGGAAACAGATAAAAATTCTTCGTTCTGATCAAGGGGGAGAATACAGGAAGGATGAGCTTATTAGATATTGTAAAGATCATGGAATTTTGCAGTAGTTCACAGTACCCCATACTCCACTACAAAATGGAGTAACGGAAAGAAAGAACAAAACACTGGTGGAATGTGCTAGAAGTATGCTGAAAGGTAAGAATCTTTGGAATGGTTTTTGAGCTGAAGCAGTGAATACTATAGTTTATTTAAAAAATAGGAGTCCTACAAAAAGTATTGAGTTTAAAACTCCTTTTGAAGCTTTATATGGATATAAGCCTGTAGTAAAACACTTAAGAATATTTGGATCTAAAGCATTTTCCCATAGTCCAAAGGAAGATAGAAGAAAATTAGACTCAAAAGCCATCAAATGTACTTTTATAGGGTATTGTTCGTCATATAAAGCATATAGATTACTTAATACCTCTACTCACAAGATCTTTGTTAGTAGAGATGTTAAATTCCATGAGGAGGATCATGAAGAACCTGATGAGCACTATGAGGAATGGGACATTCCATACTTTGTGGAAGAAGAAGAAGAAAACAATCAGGGTCAGCAATAGACAAAGGCAGAGGATGAACATCAATAGCAGCAAGAGCAACAGCAAGAGTAGCAACAACAGCAACAACAACAGTAATAGCAGTAGCAACAGGAAGAAATAAATGATGATCGAATAAGGTTTGAAACCACCACCCTACCACTCAGGAGATCAGGTAGGAAAGCTCAAATGCCTCCAAGATATAGGGAAAATGCTTTTATAACTAGTATGATGAATGTGGTTGAACCATCTAGTTATAAAGAAGCAAATGAAAGTATTGAATGGAAAATAGCCATGGAATAGGAATATGATTCAATAATCAGAAATAACACTTGGGAATTGGTTGAACTTCCTAGAGAAAAATAGACCATAGGTTGTAAATGGTCATATAAACCGAAGATTAATGCAGATGGAACTATAGAAAAACTAAAATCTAGCTTGGTAGAAAAGGGGTACTCACAAAAAGAAGGGATAGACTATGAAGAAACCTTCGCCCCTGTAGCTAAATTGAACACTATCAAAATTTTAATCGCTTTAGCTACTAAGAAAGATTGGATGATGCACCGACTAGATGTAAAGTTTGCATTTTTGAATGGAGAACTAAAATAAGAGGTTTATCTAGAGCAACCATAAGGGTTTGTTGAGAAAGGAAAAGAACATTTAGTTTGTAGATTGAAGAAAGCACTTTATGGACTAAAACAAGCTCCCAGGTCGTGGTATGAAAAGATTGATTCATTTTTTCTACAAGCTAGCTATAATAGAAGTAAGAATGACCCTAATATTTACACCATGAAAGATGAACAAGGGTGCGTAGTGTTGATTTCATTATATGTAGATGATTTGATAATTATAGGTGATGCTACATATCTAATCAATGAAATCAAGCAACAGATGTCACAGATGTTTGAGATGAAGCACCTTGGTGAACTCAGATACTGTTTAGGTCTTGAAATCTAGAGAGATTTAGGTCAAACATTTCTGTCCCAAGAAAAGTATGTGAAAGGCCTGTTAGAAAAGTTTAGGATGGATCAGTGTAAGCCTGCACTGGTACCATTGCAGCAGAACATCAAATTGCAGTGTGAGGATGGCTCAAAAGCAGTGGATGCAACACTTTACAGATAGCTGGTTGGGAGTCTAATCTACCTAACCACCACTAGACTTGATTTGGCTTATGTAGTTAGTGTGTGAAGCCAATTTATGTCTAAGCCACTGGAATGCAGCGAAGAGTGTTTTGAGGTATTTACAAGGTACTGTAGATTACAGTATTATTTACACTGACTCTTCTGATGTTAGATTGGCAGGATATGTAGATTTAAATTGGGCTAGAAATGTAGATGATCGTAGATCTATAACAGGTTATGCATTCAGCCTTGGATCCGGGGTGATCACATGGAACAACAAGAAGTAGAACACAATCTCCTTGTCGTCAGCGGAAGCAGAGTATCAAGCCATGTGTACAGCAACATGTGAGGCAGTTTGGTTGCGGAGACCTTTCCAGGATGTTGGGGAAGAACAGACAGATGCAACACCAATCAGATGCGACAATCAGAGTTCAATCAAGCTTGCCAATAATCTGATGTTTCACAAAAACACTAAACATATTGATAAACAATTCCATTTTGTCAGGGAGAAAGTGCAATCCAAAGAAATCCATTTGGAATATTGTAATACATGTGATAATGTTACGAACAGTTTCACTAAGCCTCTTGGAAAGGTTAAGTTTCAAATGTTTAGGGAGATGTTAGGCATATTTGTGAACCCATTCTCCATTAAGGGGGAGTGTTGAAGATAATTGAGAATATCCTAGAATAGGTAGAGTTGGTTCACGTAACCTCAGGATAGGAATTAGTTTCTATTTCTTAGGATGATGTTCTAACTTCCCTAAAACCATGTTTTTTATTTAATGTGTAATGTGCATGAACAATGAAGAGCATTCTGCAGAGCCAGACTCTCTTGGTTCAGACTCTCTTTCTTAGAGCTGACCAGTGGGTTTTATTTATTAATACAAACATTGCCATTTTTATCAAGCAACACAAATATAGTCAAACTAGGACATGAGCATATGTTTTACGAAATCCCAGTGGTCCCTGTCCCCACTAAAATAGAAATCCACTGCAGGAAAAGAACTCCAAAGGAGCCACCAAGAAATTATACAATATAGGTTCAAATTTAATATGAAGGATGTCTAGCTTAGGACGATGTGGAGAATTTCTAAAATCTAAAATGGAGAAAAATAATACTCCGTGCTAAAATATGACATAGGAGGCTGGAGAGTGACTTTATTGTTCCTGAAGAATTAGGAAACTAAGTTTGAGAGGTCACAATGAACCAAGTATTTTCCATGTCACTTGTATTGAGACTAGCCTTAAGGTGTGAGCCACTAAGAGTACTCACTATATTAATTGGTATCATGAGTGTGACCAAGTAGAGAGAAAGTTGGCCCAACCTCCCCCATAGGATGATTAGGTGATGATATACCATATGCTTCCTCCTGCTTCGCGCTTTTAATGTGTTTAGCACCCCAAGTAGGAGAAGACATTTTTATGTTATAAATAAAGTCATTGGTTAAATTTTAACATATTTGATTGGTTTTTTTAAAATTATAATATCTACTTTAGCAATAATATTTATCTTTCTTTTCAATGTGGTTAAAATATGTGGTCTTTTAGTTCAGAAGTTTCTGAAGATTTTATTGGAAATAATAAAGAGATGAGGCAACATGGTTTACTATGCAATTATACTTCTACCTCTAACTATTTATGGGGAATATATAATCGACATGTTATTTATGGAAAATGCATTATACCATTAAAACATGCATCAATTTAAAATGTAAATTATTTAGAAACTATGTAGGATTTTCATAACGCACCTTTTTGTGTAGCTCTTGAATAAGGTCAAACATAATTTGAGTCTGTGAAACATTAACAATACAAAATTTCAATTGAAACAATTTTTTAATCAAATAATTTTTATTTATGAAATATTTCGTAGTCAACAACAATAAAAAGTTTTGATAAATTTTATCATACTAAAAAGAATAATTTAAATAGTTATCAATGTGTTATGAATTTAATTTGAGCTATACAAGTGTTGAGGTTATAAAATATCAAATCTATAATTGAATTAATCTATGATCTCTGAGTGAAAAAATTAATGAAGTTAGAAATGTAAAGGAAGAAAAAAACAATTTTTGAGAGTAATTTCAATGCTTCCATTAGGGACAACTCATTTTGAATTCCCAACTTTCATAAATCACTAAATCAGCCAATATTTAAGTACGAGGTACCACTACCTTGTGATTGCTCCAATTGGAATATTGATCCTCGCATATTGAAGTTTATATGTTGTAGGTAGTGCATTTGTAAATTGTAATAGCCCCATGTTAAAATTTCATGCAACAAAGTTAATAAAGGAAAAATAAGGCCAAGGTCATGGGGAACTTATTCCAAGCTTAATGTTAGGCAAAACATCCTAGTGAGTGTTCATTTGGTTTATTATGGCTAAGAGAAAATTGGTAAAGGCAATGGCAAAGGAATTGAAAAGGAAAAGAGGCATTAAATGGCATATTATTTATGAAAATAATGGAAAATAGGAAAAAATGAAGGTGAAAGGTGACATATTTCATGTCAGGAGGAAATTAAAGGAAAAATAATGGAAATTGAAGAAAATAGATGCCTCAAATAAAAAGGCTTATGAGGATCATTTCACAAACTTTTGTCAGTTCAGTTTTGGAGCACTCTCTCTATTCTCTCTACTCTCTCATACTCTTGAAAACTTAGAGAATTCTTGGAGCACTCTAGAATTGGAGAAAGGAAGGTAAAGGAATGACAAGAAAGAAAAGGGCAGTAAAGATCAATCAAGGAAGAGTTGGATCAAGAGGCTACAATGAGATTACTTTCAGCTATCGAGTTTCATGTATGATTTCCTTGCTAGTTTTGGAATGCATGGTATATGCATGTGCGTATTTGGTTCTCTTACTATCATTGGCATGGGATTTCCTAGGTGTGAAAGTTCTTTCAGCTTTTCCTTTCCATTTAGGGATAGCCATGGTGTCATGACATTCTTTCATTTGGGTGAGCTAGATTGTTCTATGGTTTTGGAACCACGTGAGGTGGTCTTAGGAAATATCCCAAGGGCCTAGAAATACTTTAACTGGTAATGGCGGGATACATGGTAAAGACTGAATCCATACATGTACATGCGTGATCCAGTAGGAAGTATCTTTTATTTTTTTAAGAGAAAATCAATCTATAGAAGAGTCAATAAGAGGCAAGGCATCCCTAGAGGGGTGTACTAAGAAAAAAAACAATAATTGTAGGAGTTTTTACAAGCATACAAGGACGTGTTCCAAGAGACTAAAGTGCTACCCCATAAGAGAGAAGTGGAGCACGATATACAACTATGTTCAGAGTCCCCATTGCCAAATATTGAGTTGTATAGGCAGTCTGTTATAGAAGCAAGTGAGGTGAAGAAACATTTGCAGCAGCTAGTGGAACAGGGTGTCATTTGATTGATTAAATCACCATTTGGGTCACTCATCATCTTTGTGCCAAAGAAGAATGGGACTTGGAGGATGTGTATAGATTACAGGGCGTTGAATAAAATCATGCTCAAGAAATGATACCCCCTATCGAGGATAGACGATCTGCTAGATCAGTTACAGGAAGTAAAATATTTCACCAAGCTGGACTTCAAGTCTGGATATCACTAGGTTCGAGTCAAAGAAGAAGATATATGGAAGATCACCTTCAAAACCACACAAGGTTTGTATGAGTGGTTAGTTATGCCATTTGGCCTATGTAATGCACCAACTACATTTATGAGAATAATGAATGATGTACTGCGTCATTTTATAGATTCATTTTTTATTGTCTATTTAGATGATATACTAGTATATAGTGCTATCTAGGAGGAGCATATTTCAAACTTGACGCAGGTGCTGGAAATATTCAAGAAGCACCAGCTACTAGAAAATCTCAAGAAGTGTGAGTTTTCTTAGAAGTCCTTGGTGTATTTGGGATATGTGATTGGTGCAGGAGAATTGAAGATAGATCCTTCAAAGATGGAGGTCATCATGAAATGGTTGGCACCTACTAATGTTACTGAGTTTTGGAGTTTCATTGGAGTAGCACAGTACCTAAAGAAATTCATAGCCTCATTTTTAGTGGTAGTAGCACTGCTCCACGCTATAACAGCAAGTGGAAAGAGTTTTCATTGGGGGAAAGGGCAACAGAAGGCTTTTGATGAGTTAAAGGAGAAGATCAGTGAAGCACTAGTTCTGATGTTACCAAACTTACAATGACCCTTTGAAGTGGAGACAGATGCGAGTGGGTATGCTATGGGAGTTGTCTCGATGCAAGGAGGAAGGCTCATTTGCTACCATTCTCAAGTATTTCATGGGGTAGTTATTAAATACCCTACCTACGAGAAGGAGCTCTATCTCATGGTGCAAGCTATGAAGAAGTTGAAGCACTATCTTATGTTAAAGGAGACAATAATCTGCACATATCACTAGTCGCTACAATATCTGTAGGCCCAGAAAAAGCTACAATAGACCAGGCATTACAAATGGATGGGGGTTTTACAGTAGTTTCATTTTGTGATCAAGTTAAGAAGGGAAACACAAACAAGTTGGTCAATATGCTTTAAATTCCACCAACATCAAATATTATAGCATTGGGGACTCTTATGCACATGGAGTCATTCACCCATGATGTATACAGAGAGGCATATTTAGAAGATGAGGAATTCAAGGAGGTGTATTAGCTATTCTAGAGTTAGAATCATGTGCACAATGGTGAAAACATTATTGACTACCATCTTCAGGATGGGTTACTCTACATGCTGGATAAGGTATGTGTTCCCAAAGGTGATAGTTTGTAGCTGATTAGCGAGGCTCACACCTCCAATGTTGTAGGGCACTTTGGTGTAGGGAAGACCATGGCTAACTTTCAGAGGTATGTGTACGGGCCCAAGATGCAAGAACACGTAGCTAGGTTGATAAGAGGATTCATGCTTTATTGTACCATTAAGCGTAGCAACAGGAAATAGGTCTATATCATCCCTTACCTGTACCTACTCGTCCTTGGGAAATAATTTCCATGGACTTTGTGGGAGGTTTACCGACAACCAGGAAGGGACATGAATACCTATCCATGGTAGTTGACAAGTTCAACAACATGTGTGTCTTGATGCCATGTAAAAATACCATCAACAGACAAGAAGTAGAAAACTTGTTATTTGGATAGGTCTGGGCACACTTTGGGATACCAAGGAGCATCATTTTAGATAGGATAAAATATTTCTCAGTGCATTATGGACTACATTGTGGGAGAATATGGACTCAAAGTTCAATAGATCTACAACATTCCATCTGTAGACAGATGGGTAGACATAAGTAGTCAACAAGACTTTCGTTCAACTTCTTAGGGGTTACAACCAACAACATCCAAAGACCTGGGATGAAAATCTGGTATGTATACAACATTCTTATAATAGAGTGGTCCACACTTCTATAGGAAAGTCCCCATTTGAAACTTGTTTTGGATATTTTCCACCTTCACCTTTGGATATTGCATATGGGTAGCAAGGATGACTGAAGGAAGATATTAAAAGAGATGCTTTGAGGGATGAACAAATTATAGAGAAGATTAGGCAGATCCATATACAAGTACACGAAACATTGTAGAAGTTACAAGTGAAGTATAAGGCTAGGCATGATTGACACAGAATAGAGAAATCATTCAAGGTGGGAGATAGAGTATGGCTACAGTTGAATAAGGAGAGGTAGCAGGGGCCTGGTAAGAAAATCAAGGCTCTAGGGTATGGTCCCTTTGAGATACTCGAAAAGGTGGGTGATAATACCTATCGACTCAATTTACCACCATATATGTGCATTTACTTAGTTGTAGATGTAGATAATTTCAAACTCTATGAGCCTTCCATGGTAGAACAGGAGGTGGAATAGGTCTTACCTTTTGTGGAGGATTTGGCAAAAAATTCTCAAGTAGAGTTGACCGAAGATACATTTTTTTAGAAGATGTCCATAACTATAAGTTAAGGGAAGCAATACCTTTGGCATATTGGGTTTAAGGGACAACTTCTAGGCAAAGCTAAATGGTACAACAGAGAGAAGGTGGAGGAAACATTTCCTCAACTCATTGAGTAAAAGATTTTGGGGACCAAAAGCCTCCAAAAATGGAGAGGTGTGATCCAAATTTATATCATTATATTTTTTTCCATCCGTCTTGATTCATTTGTAGTGGAAAAAGTGGAGGAATCATCTTACGGGACTACTTTTACATGTAGGACCCAGTTTGGTGAAACGAGGTCTAAAACCTTCCGGGAGAGTTTTGAGGCATAAAACAAAGTTGGGTGAGGGTAAACCTTTTTTTCTTAGGCACTGCATCTTTTGATGATATTCTACACACACAAATCTTTCTAACGATGTAATAATTGTCTCAATCGGAGTCCAAATGCAAAAGTTAAGCCACTAAGAACTTTTCCTGTTTTCACACCTATAGCTCGGGAGGGTGCCATGTCATCCCTTATTATTCATGGAAAGGGGCTAGCCATGTGTTTTTGATGTAAAATACTCTAGAAGAGTCTATTTTGTAACTCTAGTTAAGAGCTGATGTAGTTAAACTTAACCACTAGTAGGCTAGCGGGTTGTGTTATAACCGGGCCACTAAGAGGAAGAAGCATTCCATTCTTTCGAGAGAATTTTGTTCCATAGTTGAGAAAAGATATCCAGGAGAGATACGAGGTAGAGAACACACAGAGGATATGTGCATTGTAGCAGCCCACGAGCCACAAACATTACTTCTTTGCATGTGTAGCCATATTTCTAGGCAAATAATGAGAGCAAACCAACCTCACCTTCTAGCTGGGTTTTCTCCTAAATGGGGTTCCCAGAGAGCGTATATTGTGTGTCATGTGTGTATGTTCTTATTTTATCATTTTATAATTTTCTACTTGATTTACTTTTACATGCATGCATTAATTACAGTTAATTTTACAGATCAAGAAATTAAATATAATTGTAATAGTGTAGAATCTCAAATTTTTAATATAATATTACTAGATCCATTGTGATGAACTATCCATGGGAATATCCACGATAGTTTATGGATCATTTGGTATCATAGTGGGTTTCTTTGGGTATTTTGTGGAGATTACAGGGATCTAGATCGACGAGGTCAAAAATCATAAAACATTAATCATGGGCGATGAATCTGTAACCAACCTCGTAGTCCTATATAAGTCAGGTTTTTGTGGCTCGAAGAACAAGTCACATATATAAACTGCAATGTAAACCTCCTCATGGTGGCCCAAAGAAATAAGCTAACAATATTTGGAGAAGAAGGGGGTTTGAATGCAAAGGAAAAATCAGAAGGGGCATTGGGAGATCGGGAAGATGTAGATAACTAGCCGAAGAAAGAACCCGGAAAATATCAACCCATTTCATGTTTCCTGAACCAATCCCTATTTAAAGTGGAAGAAAAATTTGATATAGCCATACCATGGAAAGATCGATGCTTTGAAGTTGAACCACTAGTTGTAGCAACTAGAAGTTTGCTTAAGTGTCCATCAAATTGAGGAAGGGCAGAAGATCTTATTCGTGCGAAAGAAATTAGAGGACCATGCACTAACTTGGTGGGAGAGCCACACAAAAACCCTGAGCTTGGAGGGAGAACCTCCAGTGACTAAGTGGGAGGATTTCAAAACCCTCATTAAGTCACAATTTTATCCCATTGGGTACGTGGAAGACTAGTGGATCCGATGGCATTACTTATGGAAAAAGAAGGGCCAAAGCATGTTGGAGTATACCATAGAATTCAGAAAGATGGCTATAATGTTTGGTATCTCTCCAAATAAACGAGATGAACTTGTCAAGTATTCATGGGGTCTGCACCACCATCTGTGTGAGCAAGTGATGTTGTTCAAGCCAAAAACTGTGGACAAGGATTTTGTACAAGCACAATACCTGGAGAACATAGGCATGAAAAGAGCGCAGTCAAGTAGATCGAAGAAAAAGGAGAAAGAAGATGCTTCTAAGGATGGTTAGATGAAGCAAAAAGGGGGTAAAGATAAAAATATGAAACCGACAGCACACCAGTGTATAGATCTTAGCAACCACTGCAACCACTACACTATTGATGGCCGTATAGAGGAGAAGTGCTCGAAGTTGCATCCAGAGCTAAACCCAAAGATCAAGAAGAATGATAATAAGAAGAAGAATCTCATGGATAATGATTTGAGAAACCAAGTCAAAATCAAGTCAGACGTGGATGAGAAGATCATCTGTACATCAATACATAAGGAGGTGAATTTGAGTAGCCTTCAGCAACAAGAAGAGAAAGAAATGACCAAACTATTCCACGTAAAGATACATGTCAAGAAGACGAAGATTGATGCTCTGTTTGACTCAAGATCGCAAGAAAATCTCATTGCAGTAGATCTAGTCAAGAAGTTGGGGCTCGAAGTTCATGATCATCCAAACCGATATCCACTAGGATGGGTACGTAAGGATGCAACGCTGAAGGTAACAAAATAGTGTAAAAGTAGATTAGCTATCAGTGCCAAGTTTATTGATGAAGTAGATCTGGATGTGCTTCCCCTTGATATATGTGGAGTCATGTTTGGGAGTCCATAAATGTACATGCATGATGCAATATTCACGAGGAGAGATAACCAGTACTAGATCATCAAGGATGGCAAAGCATTGATCATCAATGCGCACAAAGGCAAGTCAGAAATTTCCCTGGTAAGTGCCAACCAAGCCAAGAAATTGATCAGTTCCAACAGGAAGTATGTTTTATTGTTTTTAAGAGAAAATAAGTATGTAGAGGAGTCAATAAGAGGCAAGACATCCCTAGAGAGGTGTACTAAGAAACAAAAACAAGAATTGGATGATTTCTTACAAGCATACTAGGATGTGTTCCGAGAGCCTAAAGTGCTACCCCCTAAGAGAGAAGTGGAGCATGAGATCCTGCTATTTCTAGACTCCCAATTGCCAAATATTAGGTTGTAGATGAAATTTGTTATACAAGCAAGTGAGGTGAAGAAACAGTTGCAACAGCTACTAGAACAAGGTATCATTCGATTGAGTACATCACCATGTGGGTCACCCATCATCATTGTGCCAAAAAAGGATGGGACTTGGCAGATGTGTATAGATTACATGGCATTGATAAAATCACGATCAAGAATAGATAAGCCCTGCTCAAGATACATGATATGCTAGATTAGTTGCAACAAGAAAATTATTTCACCAAGCTAGACTTCACGTCTGGATATCACCAGATTCGAGTCAAAGAAGAATATACATGGAAGAACACCTTCAAAACCATGCAAGGTTTGTATGAGTGGTTAGTAATGTCATTTGGCCTATGTAATGCACCATCTACATTTATGAGATTAATGAATGATGTACAACACCCTTTTATACATTGATTTGTTATTTTCTATTTGAATGATATACTGGTATATAGTGCTACTTGAGAGGAGAATATTACCCTTTCGATGCAGGTGCTGGAAAAATTGAAGATGCACAAGTTTATAGCAAAATCTCAAGAAATGTGAATTTGTGTAGTAGTCCTCGGTGTATTTGGGATATGTCATTGGTGGAGGAGAATTGAAGATTGATCCTTCCAAGATGGAGGCCATCATCAAATGGCTAGTGCCTCGTAATGTTACTTAGGTTCAGAGTTTCGTTTGAGAAGGACAATACCTGAGTAAATTCATAGCCTTGTTTTCAGTGGTAGTAGCACCGCTCCATGCCATAACAACAAGTGGAAAGAGTTTCGAGTGGGGAAAAGGGTAGCAGAAGGCTTTCGATGAGTTAAAGAAGAAGATCAGTGAAGCACCATTTATGGCATTACCAAACTTGCAATGACCCTTTGAAGTGGAGACAGATGCAAGTGGGTATGCTATGGGATTTGTCCTCATGCAAGGAGGAAGGCCCGTTTGCTACCATTACGAAGTAATTCATGGGGAAGTTCTAAATTTCCCTACCTATGATAAGGAGCTCTATGTCATGGTGCAAGATTTAAAGAAGTGGAAGCACTATCTGATGGAAAAGGAGACAATAATTCGCACGGATCACCAGTTGTTACACTACCTGCAGGCCCAGAATAAGCTACAACAGACCAGGCATTACAAGTGGATGGGATTTTTACAACATTTTCCTTTGGTGATCAAGTATAAGAAGGGAAACACAAACAAGTTGGAAGATATGCTTTCAACGCCACCCACATCAAAGATTAAAACTTTGGGGACTCTTTTGCAAATGGAGCCATTCACCCATGATGCATACAGAGAGGCATATTTAGAAGATGAGGACTTCAAGGAGGTGTATTAGTAGTTGCATATACAAAATCATGTGCATGATGGTGACAACACCATTGACTACCATCTCCAGGATGGGTTACTCTATAGGGTGGGTAAGCTATGTGTTCCTAAAGGTGAGCATTTCCAGCTGATTAGAGAGGCTGATACATCCAATGTTGTAGGGCACTATAGCCTAGGGAAGACCATGGCCAACTTGTAGAGGTATGTGTGTTGGCCCAAGATGCAAGAACAAGTAGATAGGTTCACAAGAGGATGCATGCTTTGTTGTACTAGTAAGGTTAGCAACATGAAACAAGGTATGTGTCATCCCTTACTTGTACCTGCTCATCCTTGGGAAAACATTTCTATGGAGTTTGATGGAGGTCTACCGACAACTAGGAAAGGACATGACTACCTGTTCCTGGTAGTTAACAGGTTTAGTGAGATGCATGTTCTGATGCGACGTAAAAATAACATCAGCAGAGAAGAAGAAGAAAACTTATTCTTTGGACAGGTCTAAGTACACTTTGGGATACCAAGGAGCATCATTCCAGACAAGGATACAAGGTTTCTCAATGCATTCTAGACTACATTGTGGGAGAAGATGGATGAAGTTGAAGAGATCTACAACATTCCATCCATAGGTAGATGGGCAGATAGAAGTAGTTGACAAGACTTTGGTGAAGCTTCTCAGGGGTTATAACTAGAAGCATCTGAAGACCTAGGATGAAAATCTGGTATATTTACAATATTCTTATTATAGAGCAATCCACAGTTCTACAAGAAATTCCCCATTTGAAACTTTTTTTGGATGTTTTCCACCTTCACCTTTGGATATTGCATATGGGCAGCAAGGAGGAGTGAAGGAAGATATTACAAGAGATGCTTAGAGGGCTGAAAATTTTATAAATAAGATCAGGTAGATCCATCTACAGGTATAGGAAACAATGTAGAAGTCGCAGGTGAAGTATAATGTGAGGCATGATCATCACAAAACATAGAAACCATTCAACGTTGGAGACAAAATATGGCTATAGTTGAATAATGAGAGGTTGTAGGGGCCTAGTAAGAAAATGAGGGCTCTAAGGTAAGGTCCCTTAGAGATACTGGAAAAGGTGGGTTATAATGTCTATCGACTCAGTTGACCACCATATATGTGCATTTACTCAGTTGTAAATGTAGAGAATATGAAACTCTATAAGCCTTCCATGATAGATGAGGAAGAGGAACAGGACCTACATTCTGTGGAGGATTTGGCACCAAACGGTTAGGCATTGTTGACAGAAGATAAAATTTTGTAGAATAGGTCCAAAACTACAAGACAAGGGCAACAAGACCTTTTTCAGATTGCGTTGAAGAGAAAACTTCTGCGCAAAGCTAAATGGTACACGAGAGAGAAGGTGGAGGAAAGATTTTCTTCACCTCATTTAGTAAAATATTTTAGGGACCAAAAGCCTCCCAAAATATGGAGGTGTGATCCAAATTGGACCATTATATTTTTTGTCATCCTTCTCGATGCATTTAGAGTGGAAACAATGGAGGAGTCAGCTCATAGGACCGTTTGTACAAGAGGGACCCAGTTTTGCGAAACAAGGTCTAAAACCTTCTGGGAGTGTTTTTAGGGATCAAACGATGTTTTATGGGGGTAACATTTTCTTCTAAAGAGACATCTTTTCATGTTATTCTATACACAAAGAGTTTTCTAACAACACAACAATTGTGTGAATCAGAGTTTGTATGCAAAAGTTATGCCACTCCGAATTTTACCTTCCTGTTTTCACACCTATAGTTCGGGAGGATGTCACGTCAGCCCCCATTATTCATGGCACAGGGGCTAGCCATGTGTTTTTGATGTAAAATACTCTATAAGAGTCTATTTTGTAACTCTAGTTAAGAGTTGATGTAGTCAAACTTAACCACTAGTAGGCTATCAGGTTGCGTTATAACCAGACCACTACAAGGAAGAGGCATTCCATTCTTTCGAGAGTATTTTATTCCCTAGTTGAGCAAAGACAGCCAAGAGAGATAGGAGGTAGAGCACATAGAGAGGATATGTGCACTGTAGCAGTCCACGGGCCACATACATTACTTCTTTGTATCTGTAGCCATATTTCCAGACAGAGAAAGAGAGAAGAGAGGCTTCACCTTCTAGCTATTTTTCTCCTGAAAGGGTTTCCTTGAGAAAATATATCATGTATCATGTTTGTGTGAGTTTATTTTCTCATTCTCTACTTTTCTGCTTGATTTCATTTTACATGCATGCACTAATTACAATTAATTTTACATATCTAGAAATTAAATAAAACTGTAATAGTGTAGAATATCATAATTTTTAATATAATATTATTAGATCTATTGTGACGAACTATCTAGTGGAATATCCATGACAATTTATGGATCATTTGGTTTTAGAGTGGGTTTCTTTGGTTATTTAGTGAAGTTTGTAGGGATCTAGATCAGTGAGGTCACAAATCGTAAATCCCTAATCATGGCTGATGAAACTGTAAAAGAACCTCGCAATCCCACAGAGGTGAGGTTTTTGCAACTTCCAAAACAAGTCGCAGATATAAACCACAATCTCAACCTCCTCATGGTGGTCCTAAGCAATAAGCTCATAATATTTGGAGAAGAAGGGGGTTTGAATGTGTTAGTGTCTATGAGTCACCAATGATCAAATGTACTCTTTCCATGTGGTTGATTCGGTTATTAGGTCAAATTGTTATATTTTCAAATAAAATTTCAAATAAACTTTGATCATTGGTTAGTGTCTAAGTATATTACTACTCCCTCCATATTCAAGGTCATAAAATGCCACCATGGTCTTTTCATCACTCCTTTTGATAAGTCACCAAAAGAGTGTCTTGGTCATCATTGAAGGTCTTCATATCATTATCATGCGTACTGCAAAGGTTCCAAGGTCTTTAATCATTGTTTTAGATATCCATTTGGTGTCATTATTAGGTCATATCATCAAAAGTCATGTAAAAAAAGGTCATGTCATAACCATAGTCACCATCATAGGGAGTAGTAATTAGGAAAAAATGTTCTAAATGATTCCTAAGGTACATTTACCTCCTTATGAAGATGTAACTATGATCAATAAAGTAATAAAACTGCAGTACACTACCTCATCACATCATTTCTCAAAAGAACATATGATGTCATGCAATCATCAAAGAAAAAATTGACTTTCAAGCAATAAAGTGAACACCCAAATAGGTAAAAAAATCATTTGATCTTCATTCAACTCTTATCCACCATTGTGCTTCATCTCAGCCTTCAAAACCTCCAAATTTCCATCACAAAACCTTTGTGAGAGCAGCTTGTTGCGCTTTTGCACTAGCAAGCTGCGCTTGTGGGAGAACGTTGTGTTTCTTTATTTGGATACAAAAGGAAGCTACAACAAGGTTATTACATTAGTCTACAGGGTCCATACTCTTCAAACCAAGTAATTACAGCTTCAGGTCAGATTTTATACAAAGATTTTCTTCAACAAGTGGTGAATCCCTCTCCTAGGTTTTTCATTGCACTTTTGGTGTCTTTTGTTTTTTTCTTCAGTTCAAGGTTCAAAGTCCTAGTTTCTTGCCCTAATACCCATTAAAACACCTCATACACCTCCCTCAACCATTTCCCACACTCCTCTCCCTCATACCCATCATTTTCCGCAAAACCATAGCCCCACACTGTGTTTTTGTCAAAATCTGGGCTAGGACCATGTTTTCCATTTTTTCACACCTTTCCCTCACTCATTCCACTAAATTCCATCTCCCTACACTCCCAAACTCATATCCCTACCCCCTAGGATTTTCCCACAAACTTACATAACCCCTAACTCCTTCATTCCCTTCCCTCAACATAGTTGTCCCTTTTCTCTTGTTTTCCTAATTGTACCCTACCCTTTCCTCCTACCAAACGTAGGGTTTTGTCAAGCAAATTGAAATCACAGATAGTGAGAAGAAG
This sequence comes from Pinus tabuliformis, assembly GCA_031772625.1. Classification (NCBI taxonomy): domain Eukaryota; kingdom Viridiplantae; phylum Streptophyta; class Pinopsida; order Pinales; family Pinaceae; genus Pinus; species Pinus tabuliformis. The sequence continues at coordinate 876,723,970 of CM062816.1, forward strand.
AAGTACAATAAGAAGGGAACATATCCAGATATGAGCCAACTCATATGCAAGAGATCCATGCCTCATATTTCATCAAGAATTCCTTTCAAGATGTGGGTTGCCTAGGTTTTTGTTAAAAGATTCAAGAGGTCAGTTGTCATGCCAGGTTAACCAGCCTTTTTGCCACAAATTTTAGGAGGGACAAGACCACCATAGCAGGGATGGAATTCATGGTATCAACAGAGGCATTTGGCATGATTTTTAGGGTCTTGAGGTAATTTGCTGCACACAGGGACAATCTTACTTCAAAATCATTTTCTGAAGTAATTAAGATGAATTTTAAAAAAGTGAAAGATCTTTTTGTAAATCATAGACCAAACAGCAAAAACCTCCTACATTTTATGCAAAGGTGTTATCATTTGAGATAAATTCCTAAAATACAATTGCTATAGGAGAGTTGCTACACTATGGACAACTTGACTTGAAGTCAGTTTTTCAGGGGTTTGGAGCAGGTGTTTGCAGCGCTTGATGACTCTATTGTGTAGTATACATTATAATATTTCCAAACATGCCTTTTTCAGCAGCTAGCTCATCCAAGAAGGCATCAAAATCACTCTTCAAACCACACGATACGCTTCTGCAATTTTTTGCTGCATTTTTAGTGACAAACTTCAAACTTAGATTCTGAACAAATGGGAAAGTATTTTTTAAAACTGAGAGTGATTTTTCTTTATAACAACCATATATAAAAAAAAAATCTCCCCATTTTGTAAAACGTTTTTTGGTTAGAGATATATTGCTCCATATTTGAGCCCTCTTTTTGCAGAAAACCAAGAAATTGGACACTCCAAAAGTGCAACGTGGCTACGCTGTGCTTTTTCTCATGGCCTCAAAATGACAAATGTCTTACATTTATGGAACTTTCTTGGTCCCTAAATTATAGATATAAACTTAATATTTAATTTCAGCTCATAATTTGGGAGAAAAGGTTAAAAAACTAGCCAATTTTCATGTTTCTGCCACCTTCTTAAACCTCACGCCGCACCTTTGGAGTATTTGTGGAAAATTGGGTTTTAAGTGGCCTTGGAGAGGATTTGTTGCAAACCTGAAGCTTCATAGGCCAAGTATACATCTCCAGATTTCCAACAGTACCATTTGTATCTCAAAACGCCTACAGAGAGGCCTCCAAAACATCTTGCCAAAATTTGTTATGCTTCTACTAAGAGCACGCTACGCTTTTGCACATTTTGTTGCGCTTCTGTGGAGAAACCTATTTTCAAAGTTTTCATGGTCAAGAGTTGATTTTTCTTGATGTAATTATTCTTGAGATAATTTAAATGATGTAATTAATTGTTCTAGGGATGGTAAGAGTGAATTTATTGTAATTAATGCTTTCAAAGTCAAACTAAGTTGGTTACTCTAAACATGGAGTTTGTTTCTAACCTTCCTAGTTTTAGGTATGGTTAGAGATTTTGATGTAAACAGTTCCTATGATGATGGATTCGACCGCTGAGAGGGGGGAATGTTTTTTTTTATCTATATGTAGCCTGATCTAAGTCATAGAGAGGGTTGGATGCTTGTGAGTCAAAGGATTTGAAGCTAGTGTACACCATCACTTTTGCAGGAGTAATACAGGCAATTTGCAGCTATTATCTTGGGATTCCTGTGGTATGATTTTGTGACAGTGTTTCTTCTTTGTTTTATCATCAGTATGAATGTTATGTCTCCTTACTTCCATCTTAATGCTTTCATGTGATCATCTCAGTAGTCTTCAAGCATAATTCATATGTTTATGCTCTATTTTGATGAGATTTTCATGTTTATGTTTAATTTCCTTTGATAAATGAATTCATAACTCATATGCTCATTTTTATCCTTCACTTTTTCAACCCTACAACACCATGAAAACTCAAAAATTTCACTAAACATACCTACCTTACCCCATTATATCTATGCAGCTAATGTTTTGAAACCCTGACCTAGTTTCTAGACCTATTGACCCTGCTCCAACAAACCCTAAATTCAGACCTACTAAGCTTTGAATATCTAGCCTAAGATCTATCTTCCTCTCCAGTCACTCATTGGCTGTGAGATCATAGAGAGAGCCCTCTCTGATTTGGTAGGGCTAGCTACCAGATCCAAAGTTTGTTTGAGGTTACCTTCGTCGGAATCCTTTCTCAGCCTTGGGTCACTGAGGAGTGCTAACATTTTTTGTGACCATACTAGGGAAGCGAACAGTTTCATATTCCCCAAGAAATATCATCAAAGTTTAGATATGATTTTCTGATGGTGGATAATGGTCGGAGACATATGAAGGCTGAAACATTCATGTGGCGACTCCAACTTGATCCAAAGACTCCACAGGCAGCAGGATCCAGAAATCGAGATGAGTTTTATATCTAGAAGGTATGCTCCTTCAAAATGAGATCACATTCTAGGTTTTATGAACCATGTGCCTTGTGTAGATTGGCAGACTCATTTTCCGAAGTTCAAAGACAAGAAAGGAGATGATGCTGCTCTACATCTCATTACATTTCACATGCATGCACACAAGTTGAGGCCTCAATTTCCTGAAGATTGTATGGTGAAGATGTTCATGGAAACTTTAGAACGAAAAGAACGATCTTGGTATGAAGTTCTTCCATCTACTAGTATTTATTCTATTAAATATTTTCATTCAACATTTTTTGAAAAATATAGAGAGTCTCATCCTTGTTTGTCATTGGTTGAGGATTGATGTGAACATTTTGAGGTTTTCATCCAAAATCTAGAGAGTTCTTATGGTGATGAAGAGTTCATGGATGAAGAGACCCTCGAGGCTTTGTATGAGAACCCTTTCCATCACCAAGAAGAATAGGTGTCTTCTCCCTTGGATGAAAGTGAAACTGAGAAGGATCTCAATCATGACATTAAACATCCTGTAGACATTTCAAAAGAACAAGGGAACGTTCAACCCTGTTTTAATGAAGAGTCGATGCTTGTGTATGATAGTCATGTTCCATCCTATGAGTTTGATGAATCTTTGTAGCATACTTGTCAGTCTTTTGATGATCAAAGGTATGAGGATAGTCATCCATATCTCTCTCTAGATTGTTCATTTCTTGATTATTTGATTCAAGAACAAATTGGTCTTAATCAGTTTTCTAAAGCAATGTATGTAGAAACTTTAGACACTCAAGCAACACATACTATAAAGCTACAAGAAAGAAACAACCTGGTATATGACACACTTCAAATAGAATCACATGAAGGGTTATCTTTAACTATTGCTGGTGTATATGTTGTGGATTTCTTTTGTGAAATTGTTCAAGAATATACAAAGTCTCTCCTTGTTGTTAATAATGAGGATGATAAAGAAACTGCCACCATTTACTATCAGAGTGGCCTTGAAACTGATGGCATAGTACAAGAACAACCAACAATTGAGGATAATGCTTATTTTTCTCCCTTTGTTGATCCACAAGAGGTAATGCTTCATGATTTTCAAGACCCCTTGGGCAATCTTTTGCAAGCATCAGAGAAAGTGAATGTTGTTTTGTTTGTCAGCATAAGTCTTGGTTTCACTTTTCATTGTGAGTTGCCTACATGGACATCATTTTGTCTACTTACAGAGGATGCGAGCAAAATTTCAGTGAATGGATATCTCCTTTTTTAGCTTCATTGGAAATTTCGTATCACTTGAGTGAGTAGGTTATGGATCAGTTAGAGTAGGTAAGGTGTAATGAATAAGCTGAAAATTCTGAGCATCTTTTTTAGTGTCAATTTCCAATAGAGTTTGCAGTTGACGGTGTAGAGTTCAGTTTTCAGTTTGATGTGAAATCATTTTGAGGATTATAGCTACGATGATTCCATTGTCGAATGAACAAGGTTACCTGGTCTACGGTGTTCTTGACACATCGTAAAGGAGCTTACATCCCCAACTAGAGGTGAGTTGGTGTCTATGAGTCATCAGTGATCAAATGTACTCTTTCTATGTGGTTGATAGGGTTATTAGGTCAAATTGTTATATTTTCCAATAAATTTTCAAATAAAATTTGATCATTAATTAGTGTCTAAGTATATTACTACTCCCTCCATATTAAAGATCATAAAATTCCACCATGGTCTTGTCATCACTCCTTGTGATTAGTCACCAAAAGAGTGTCTTGGGCATCATTGAAGGTCATCATATGATTATCATGCATATTGCAAAGGTGCAAAGGTCTTTAATCATGGTTTTAGATATCCATTTGGTGTCATTATTAGGTCATATCATCAAAAGTCATGTAAAAAAAAGTCATGTCATCACCATAGTCACCATCATAGGGAGTAGTAATTAGGAAAAAGTGTTCTAAATGATTTATAAGGTACATTTTCCTCCTTATGAAGATGTAACTATGCACAATAAAGTAATAAAACTGTAGTACACTACCTCATCACATCATTTCTCAAAAGGACATATGATGTCATGCCATCATCAAAGGAAAAATCAACTTTCAAGCCATAAAGGGAACACCGAAACATGTAAAAACTTCATTTCATATTCATTCAAATTGTATCCACCATTGTGCTTCACCTCAACCTTCAGAACTTGCAAATTTTCATCACAAAACCTTTGAGAGGATAGCTCGTTGTGGTTTTGCACTATCACACCGTGCTTCTGGGAGAATGTTGTGTTTATATATTTTGAGACAAAAGGAAGCTACAGGAGGGTCATGTCATTAGTCTACAGGTTCCAAAGCCTTCAAACCAAGTAATTACAACTTCACATCAGCTTTTATACAAATATTTTCTTCAGTAAGTGGTGAAATCCCTCTCTTAGGGTTTTTGTTGTGCTTTTGGTGTCTTTTAGTTTTTACTGTAGTTCAAGGTTAAAACAACTATTTTCTGGCCTAATACACCTAATCACACCTGATACACCTCCTTCAATGCTTTCCCGCACTCCTCTCCCTCATTCCCATCATTTTCTCCAAATCCCTAGCCCCACACTGCGTTTTTGTCAAAATCTTGGGTAGGACTATGTTTTGCATTTTTTCACACCTTTCCCTCACTCATTCCAATAAATTCCACCTCCCTACACTCCCTAACACCTATCCCTACCCCCTATAATTTTCCCACAAACTTACCTAAACCCCAACCCCTTCATTCCCTTCCCTCAACATAGTTGTCCCTTTTCCCTTGTTTTCCTAATTCTACCCTACCCTTTCCTCCTACCAAACCTAGGGTTTTTTCAAGCAAACTGAAGCCATGGACAATGAGAAGAAGTAAAATAAGGAGGGAACATATCTAGATATGAGCCAACTCATATGCAGGAGATCCATGCCTCATCTTTCATTAAGAAATCCTTTCAAGATGTGGGTTGCCTAGGTTTTTGTGAAAAGATTCAAGAGGTGGGTTGTCATGCCAAGTTAACCAGCCTTTTTTCCACAAATTTCAAGAGGGAAAATACCACCATAGTAGGGATGGACTTCATGGTATCAGCAGAGGAAATTGGCATGATTTATAGGGTTTTGTGGTCATTTGTTGCACACAGGGACACTCTTACTTAAAAATCCTTTTCTGAAGTAATAAAGATGAATTTTACAAAAGTGAAAGAAGCCTTTGTCAACCATAGACCAGAGAACAAAAATCTCCTTCCGTTTATGCACAGGTGTTATTCTTTGAGAAAAATTCCCAAAATATAGTTGCTACAAGAGAGTTGCTACACTCTAGACAACTTGACTTCAATTCAGTTTTTTAGGGGTTTGGAGCATGTGTTTGTAGTACTTGATGACTCTCTTGTGTCGTAGAGATCATAAAATTTCCAACCATATATTTTGTAGTAGCTAACTCATCCAGGAAATCCTCCAAATCACTCTCCAAACCACAAGTTGCGCTTCTGTAATTGTTCGCTGCATTTTTGGTGACCAACTTCAAACTTCGATTCTGAACAAATGGGAAAGTATTGTTGAAAACTGAGAGATTGTTTTCTTCAAAACAACCTCATCTACAAAAAATATCTTAGTTTTGTAAAACATTTTGTGGTTAGAGAGATATTGTTGTAATGTCCCTTAATAATAAATAATAAATAGTAAAATAAACAAATAATAAATAATAATAATAATAATAATAATAAATAATAAATAATATAATATAATATAATATTAAAATACAAGAAAATAAATAATAAACAATAAAAAAAATAATAATAATATTAATTTAATAAATAATAAATAATAATAAAATAATAAATAACTAATACTAAAGCTCTAAATAAATATAAATAGAAATAAAACAAGAAAGCAATAAAAATGAGTAAAGCTATCAAAAAGTAAAAACAAAAGAAATAAAACAAGAAAGCAATAAAGTTGCATGTGGACACATGGAGTGCGTGCATGTGGTTCCCCTTCCAATGTTTGCTCTATTTAATAGATGGTGAGGAAGAAGAGAGGCATTCCATCATTCCATGATTACATCATCCATTCTCTTGGGAGAATAGTGTTATGAGACAAAGGATCCCTAGCAGTAGTATGTTGATTGAGTGCTCGGGGGTGGCCAGTTGTAGCAAGATTTTGTGCAACTGAGCCTACGGTTGGGTGGAGAGTCGTCCCCAAGAATTTGTTGCAGTTAGCAGAAGAATTCAACTAGTGTTCAACTAGCGTTCCTCGGGTAAGTTGTCTCTACTTGTATATTTCTGAAATTGTATTTATTTCTCAAATCTATTTTTTTATTAAATTTCTCACTGTCAGCACAAGCAAAATTATTGATGAGTTTAATTAAGTATTTTTCTCAAACTTTTACCTAGAGGTCACATAGAGTCGAAACCTGCTCTGATAGCATATGTAGCAGCCCCGAAATAAAAACATGTAATTAATTAGATTAATCATACGATCAACACGTAATTTATCAACTAATTAACATTAAATTTCAGAAATATACGAGTAGAGACAACTTACCTGGAGAACGCTAGTTGAATTCTTCTACTAACTGCAACAAAGTCTTGGGGATGACTCTCCACCCAACCGTAGGCTCAGTTGCACAAAATCTTGCTACAGCTAGCCACCCTCGAGCCCTCAATCAACGTACTACTGTCAAGGATCCTTTGTCTCATAACACTATTCTCCCAAGAGAATGGATGATGGAATCATGGAATGATGGAATGCCTCTCATCTTCCTCACCATCTATTAAATAGAGAAAACATTGGAAGGGGAACCACATCCACACACTCCATGTGTCCACATGCAACTTTATTGCTTTCTTGTTTTATTTCTTTTGTTTTTACTTTTCGATAGCTTTACTGATTTTTACTGTTGTCTTGTTTTATTTCTATTTATATTTATTTAGAGCTTTAGTATTAGTTATTCATTATTTTATTATTATTTATTATTTATTTACTATTACTATTTTTTTATTTATTTTCTTGTATTTTAATATTATATTATATTATTTTTTATTTATTTATTATTATTATTATTATTATTTATTATTTATTTATTTTATTATTTATTATTTATTATTAAGGGACATTACATACTCCCCCACTTTAAGGAACTTCGTCCTGAAGTTAAGTTGAATTATTTAACATTTTATTTTGTTATTATTACTTCATGTTTGCCCTACACCCTCTGCTGAACTAGTATAACCAGCAGGCATCAAAAGTTTTCACAACACCTGGGAAATCTCAAGGAATCTTTGTCCTGTTTCCCACTTTCGGAACCAGGCATAAGCTTCCCCAGTCTGCATCCTAGTCCAAGGCTGGCCCCAAAGCTCGCATCCGACTCAGACCTCATCTACCCCAAGGCAGGCATCCGGTACAGTACTCAATGACTCCAGGCATCTCGCAAGGTTGGCCCACTCCCTCCACAACTCACTAAGGTGCACAACCCCAGGCATCGAAGTCCTTACACCCCCACCAGACTTCGACATCCCAATCCAATAACAGGCACCTAGCCTAGAACATCAGGCACTTGGCCTCCTCAAGATGGTCCCATAGCCCTTCAAGAGCTATCCATCAAGAGCTACACAAGACAAAGGAACCACTGGCATATGTAGTGTTGATTGAGTTTGTCCCTAGCCCATATGGTGTTACTTATTCTCCCTCGTGTGTATGGGCTCGCACGAGATCATCAAATAAACCGGCCCTCTTGGCCCATTTGTGGAGTCCTGTCAATCATCACACCTCAACATGCAACCAATGCATTAGTTATAATCATAATATCATAGAAAATAATCTACATGCCAACTCATGCATGTGATCATTGTTAATCACCACATTCTCATGTTATAAAATCTGTTTGCAATTACCACATACTTCACATCATAATATCCTCAGAAGTTACAACATCAGCATATGAACATCAAAGATATATCATGACATCATATAATAAATGAACCACATGTCAATATACATCAAGATCTTTATGCATATCATATCCATCATGAGCATTCAACATCATTATCATAATAAATAAATAAACAACCACCACATATATGTCATTAACCTCTTCATCAAAACTATATCTATTTACCACATACAATCACATCATGAAACCTCATTAATATGGTAATAATCTCAATACTTATCCAATATAGAACAACATTACGCTTTAAGAATTCTTATCATGAACTAATTTCATTTACTTATAAACAATGATTACTAACTATGAATTAAGCTTATTCAACATCCCTCTAGGATCTATGTTATTTCACCGGTACTATTAAGGTCACGGTTTCATCAAGATACCAACTACTTAATAATCATTCCATTTCATTCAATTAGGAAGTTTACTATTTACATGGTAGGTACAGTTATTTAAGTACATTGTTAAATTTCAATGCCTCGTCATGTCAAACCTTAATCTCCAGTCATGCATTCTTCCTTCCCTAAAGAAATTTAATGAAATTCATCATTAATATATTGTTGGTTGTATAATCATTCCATAAAACATCAATATCAAAACTAAAGTTCCATGATCACTATACATGATTTTCTTATCCCTTCTAGTTCCATTCTTCTCAATTGGACATAAACATTAGGTCATCATTGTTTAACTCTTTTTGTCATGCTCACTTGCACAAGGGATGGTGGATCCTTGTTGATTTATCCTTCACTTAGTCATATTGTTGTCCACTTATCCCATCAATATTCTATCTCAAAGACACTTGATCCCCTTAGATGCACCCTTCTTCAAGTGTGGTTAAGAATTCTCCCTCTTAACTTTTGACTTGTCAAATATTGTATTTAATTTAAAATTTGAAATGCTTGGAGCCACTACTACCATTATCATCCATCATATTGGTTTTACAGGCTTGGTGTGCTTTTACAATAACTTCTTTCAGTACTAATGGCACAATTGAATAAGTTGTTCTATATGAAGGCTCATTATATCATCAATCATTTAATAAGTGCAGATTCATCAAGCACTCCTCTATTAGTTGATTCTAACTTCCTTTAAAATTTTATTTATGACCCTTGCATTAAATATTCAATTAAAAGTATCACTATGTAAAATCAACTTTATATTACAAAATGTCTCAAACCATTTTATTAATCAATAAGACATATACAAAATATTTATTAATATCTCATCCTAACTCACAAAACTGATTTCTTATTTCTATATTTTTATTTTAAAAATAAACAAAAATATATATAAAATTTAATATCCCTTTTTAATCAAAATCACCCTTTCTTATATTAAAATAAAAATATTGGAATCTTAAAATAAATCTAATAAATATTTAAAAAATAAAACTTTATATTCACTCGAGTTTCTTTTCTTTAAACCCAAAATTTCGCTTCCCTTGCCAACACTTTTCTTTTATATAAATCAATTATTTAATTGTTAAATAATATATAACACATATAAATTCATTATTAAATAATATAATTTTATTAATATCATTGTTTCGTTTAATCAAATCTTTCTCATTTGATGAATCATTTTCATATTTCAACCTAAGAAAATCGAAACCCAAAAAAAAATTAGATAACATATTTTTTTTTCTTCGTATTTCCCAGTGATTTTCCCTCAAGCTTCAATGTAAAGTACTTTGTAGTTGTCGGATTACGAGTTAAAGCTCGTACAGAAGCTCGTCCAAAGCGTTGTTTACCGTCAAATTCCATGGAAATAAAACATTGCATTTAACAACCAAAATATTTAGAAGAAATTTCAGGCTCAATATAAAATTATATTGAAACATATATTCAATTATTCAATTACATTGTAAATCAAGAATGGCTGGAAAATAAAATTATAAAAGGTAAACCACGGAAAAAAAATCTCAATCATTCACCTTCGATTTAAATCTTGTTTTATCCGACTTCTTTGTATTTTTATTTATTTTTTAACTTGAAGAGCTGAAACGGATAGTCCTACTCACCGTCTATTTACAACTACGCCATTCTTTTTAAGTAAAGTAAAGTGGAAGCGGATGAATGTAAAGTGGAAGCGTACGGTTCTGTAGCTCAGTTGGTTAGAGCATTGGTATTAGTTATTTATTATTTTATTATTATTTATTATTTATTTACTAAAATATTTTTTTATTTATTGTTTATTATTTATTTTTGTGTATTTTAATATTATATTATATTGAATTAAATATCTAAAATATTTAGATTATAAAGAAATCCATAGATAGAGAAACGATGGCGGGTCTTCGAGTATCTAGGGTTTCAGAAGGATCGTTCTATGCCGTCGCCGTCCCCAGAGATCAGCTATGTTCCGGATCTGCTTGGCGCCTGGCTGCTGGGATCTCAGAATTTGACTCATCAGTTTGGTTTTTTCCCGATTCCTTTGCTGGAAAGGAGCCACATGAATCGAATCAAAGTATTCAGGGGCAGGAGGAAATATCTCCCTTTCTGGCGCAGGTCGGCTTTCTCATGGCGGATCTGGGCTCCATTCCTCAAAACCCTGGGCGTTTCGCTTCAAATCAACTTGATCCTACCCTGTTCTGGGTATCTGCGTTATCCTGCGCGGGTGTTCCAGCCTGGCTAGGCAGCGATGTCTACGCCTTTTGGAAAGAGATGCGGCTGACGTTTCCTCTGCACCCCTTCGGTCTGCTAAGGGAAGTCCGAATCGCCACTATATGGATTTCTTTTACAGGTATGGTTGACGCTAAAGCATGGGGAGGGAGATTGGGACCGGGTTCTGTGCGGACTGAGGCTCCCCTGTTCACATCCGGGCAGATGTGGATGGCTGACATCTCGGCAGAGAAGACAATTATGCCTTGGACATCCCTCTCGGATACGGAGTTGGATGGCTCAGATCTGACAAGAACCGAGCCACCCCAGATAGCCAGGTCCGGTTTCCAAATTTTTGTAAAGACGCCAAAAGGAAACACAGTTGTGATCTGGACTCATGACAGCGACAGGGTTTCAGTTTTGAAGAACAATATCGCCGATCAGACTGGCTACCCGGCTGAGGAACAACACCTGTTAAATGAGGGCAGATCACTGCAGGAATGCAGAACCATGCAAGAATACAACATCAAGCCAGGCTCTACAATCATTCTCAATATGAGATTACGAGGAGGAGCCGAAAACGCTGGAACTAGCTCGCAAAGCAAAGGGTCTTTTAAGGAAGCAGTGAAGGGCAAAGGGAAAAACCCCACAACTGTCACTGAACCTCCGGGGCAGTACATTGTAGATCAAATGCCGGAGAGCCCATCTATCTCCATCGAAATACCAGAGGTAAATAATATATACTCAGATCTACAAAAAAATGCAGTTATTTGTAGATTTAATGGCTTTTGGCCTAGAACTGATGCATTGTACCAATGGATCCACTCGGTTTGGACAAAAAATTGCCAAATTTACCTATACCCTAAGGGGTTTTTTATAGTATGTTTTCACACAGAAGAAGAAAAGGAAACAGTTCTCAACCAAGGGCCATGGTTCTGGGGTAGTGCTGGACTTTTTATCACCCCATGGTTTCCTGATTTTGATGCCAACACCATGGTGGTATCAAGGATGCCAGTATGGGTTAGAATGCATAATCTTCCGTTACATTTTTGGCATTCAAAGGCACTAATAGCAATTGGAAATACCTTGGGGAGAATGGTAAAGATAGACGCGGAGAGACATATAAAAGGAATATTTACTTTTGCCAGAATATGTGTCGAGGTAGATCTCAGCCGAGGACTACCTGAAAGCATCATCCTGAATTTCAATAATACACAGTGGAAACAACCTTTGGACTATGAGAATACAGCTTTCAGATGCCGGGGATGTCAACAAACAGGTCATCTGTACAATGCATGTCCAAGCCTCAACAAGAGCAAGCAACAACAAAGGAAGCCGAAAGGATGGCAGAACATAGACGCTGCATATAAGAAGGCAACTACAGCAAAGAAAGAAGAACAAAAGACAGCAAAGGATAAAGCTCAGGAAAATAAGGATAAGGAGAATAATGAGGAAAAGGAACAAGAGCTCCAGCTGGAAATAAGTGGTAATAAACGCAGTCACAGTCCAGAAGGATCGGATTCAGATAAGGAGCAACCAATGAATACAATGGAAAACCAGCTAGCCGTTATTGACTCCACTCCCAACAAGGATGGTTGGCGAAAAGTGGAGAAGAAGAAGGGCAGGAAGACTTAGGTCAGCTGGGGTTCTTTTTTGGGCGGCACTCCGGATAATAGGAGCAGCACTTTCTTTTTCTGCTTTTAGGCAGGGCTGTATACTGAGGGCTGTATGATCATCTTTCACACAGCCAAATTGAATGCTTAATGCATATACTATGTAACTTTTTATTTTAATAAAAAGTTCGATTTTTTCTTTGGAAAAAAAAAAATATTATATTATTTTTTATTTATTATTATTATTATTTATTATTTATTTATTTTATTATTTATTATTTATTATTAAGGGATATTACATCATTCCATGATTCCATCATCCATTCTCTTGGGAGAATAGTGTTATGAGACAAAGGATCCCTAGTAGTAGTACGTTGATTGAGGGCTCGAGGGTGGCCAGTTGTAGCAAGATTTTGTGCAACTGAGCCTACGGTTGGGTGGAGAGTTGTCCCCAAGACTTTGTTGCACTTCGCAGAAGAATTCAACTAGTGTTCAACTAGCGATCCCCAGGTAAGTTGTCTCTACTCGTATATTTCTAAAATTTAATGTTAATTAGTTGATCAATTACGTGTTGATCGTATGATTAATCTAATTAATTACATGTTTTTATTTTGGGTCTGTTACAATTGCTCCATATTTGAGCCCTATTTTTGTAGAAAATCGAGAAATTTGACCCTCTAGAAGCGCAACGTGGCCACACTGTGCTTTTTCTCAGGGCCTCCAAATGAAAAATGGCTTACATGTATGGAAATATATTGGGCCCTACATCACATATATCAACTTCCATTTTCATTTCAGCTCATAGTTTGGGAGAAAACGTAAAAAATCTAGCCAATTTTCATGTTTCTACCACCTTTTTGGACCTCACGCTACACTTCTGGAGTCGTTGTGGAAATTTGAGTTTTAGGTGGTCTTAGAGAGGGGTTTTTTTTTACTTGAATCTTCATAGGCCTCAAAGACATCCCCATCCTTCCAACGATACCATTTTCAGCCCAAAACTCCTGCAGGAATGCCTCCAAAATATCATGCCAAAATTCGCTACACTTCTTCTAAGAGCACGCTACGCTTTTGCGCATTTCGCTCCGCTTTTGTGGAGAAACCTATTTTCGAATATTTCATGGTCAAGAGTTAATTTTTCTTTATGTAATTAGTCTTGAGATAATTCTAAATGGTATAATTAATTGTTCTAGGGATGGTAAGAGTGAATTTTATTGTAATTAATGCTTTCAAAGTCAAACTAACTCAGCTAGTCTAAATAGGGAGTTGGTTTCTAACATCCCTAGTTTTAGGTATGGTTGGAGATATTGATGTAAACAGTTCCTATGATGATGGCTTCGAATGCTGAGAGGGGGAAATGTTGTTTTTAATCTATATGTAGCCTGATCTAAGTCATAGAGAGGGTTGGAAGCCTGTGAGTTAAAGGTTTTGAAGCTAGTGTACACCATCACTTTTGCAGGAGTAATACAAGCAGTTTGCAGCGATTATCTTGGGATTCCTGTGGTATGATTTTGGAGAGTTTTCTTCCTTGTTTTTTCATGAGTATGAATTCATCTTAATCCTTTCATGTATTCATCTCAATAGTCTTCAACATAATTCATATGTTTATGCTCTATTTTGATGAGATTTTCATGTTCATGTTTAATTTCCTCTGATAAACAAATTCATAACTCATATGATCATTTTGATCCTTCACTTTTTCAACCCTACACCACCATGAAAACTCAAAATTGTCACTGAGCATACCTACGTTGTCCCATTATATCTCTATAGCTAATTTTTTAAAACCGTGACCTAGTTTCCTAGACCTATTGACCCTGCTCTAGCAAACCCTAAATTCAGACCTATTGAGCTTTGAATATCTAGCCTAATATCTATCATCCTCTCCATCCACTCATTGGTTGTGAGATCATAGAGAGAGCCCTCTATGATTTGGTAGGGCTAGCTACCAGATCCAAAGTTGGTTTGAGTTTACCTTCATCAGTCTCCTTTCTCAACCTTGGGACACTGAGGAGTGCTAACAAAATGTAGAGCACAAGAGGGGTCGAGAGATATGGAAGACACAGATAATGAGTCGGAGAAAGAAGCCAGAAAATATCAACTTAGTTCGAGTGTCATGAACCAATCCCTGTTTAAAGTGGAAGAAAAACTCTATCTCAAACCATAACATGGCAAGATCATTTCTCTGAAGCTGAACCACTTGTTGTAGCAACTGGAAGTTTATTTCAGTGTCCATTGGATCAAGGAAGGGAAGAATATCACATTCACGTGAATGAAATTAGAGGTCCATGCACTGACTTGGTGGGAGAGCCGCATGAGAACCCTTAGGTTGGATGGAGAACCTCTAGTGACTAAGTGGGAGGATTTCGAAACTCTCATTAAGTCACAGTTTTATCCCATTGGGTATGTGGAAGAATAGTGGATCCTGTGGCATTACTTTAGGCAAAGTTGAACCAAAACGCGTAGGAGTATACCACATAATTCATAAATATGGTTATAATGTTGGGTATCTCTCCAAATATTTAATCCTCAAGTATTTGGGTGGTCCTCACCGCCATCTGCATGAGAAAGTGATGTTGTTCAAGCCAAAAACGGTGGATGAAGCTCATGTACAAGCACAGTATTTGGAGAACAGAGGCATGAAAGGAGTGAAATCAAGTGGATCGAAGAAAAAGGAGCAAAAATATGATTCTAAGGATGGGAAGAAGAAGAAAAAGGGGGCAAAGGATGAAAAGACGACATCAACAACACACTAGTGCAAAGATCCTAGCAACCATTTTAACCACTGCAACATTGATGGCCTTACAGAGGAGAAGTGTAGGACGCTGCATCTAGAGTTAAACCTGAAGAACAATAAGAATATCATGACCACTGTTTTGAGGACCCAAGTCGAAAGAAACTCAAATGTGGATGAGAAGATCATCTTTACATTAGTGCATAAGGAGGTGAATATGAGTAGCCTTCAGCAACAGGAAGAGAAAGAAATGACCAAACTCTTTCATGTAAGGTTACAGGTCACGAAGACAAAGATTGATGCTCTGTTTGACTTAGGATCACAAGGATATGTATTTGGAGCATATCTAGTCAAGAAGGTGGGGTTGGAAGTTCTTTATAATCCAAAACCATATCCATTGGGATGGGTACATAAGGATGCAAAGTTGAAGGTAACAAGACAATGTAAAATTAGATTTTCTATTAGTGCTGATTTTATTGATGAAGTAGATCTGGATGTTGTTCCCCTTGATGTATGTGGAGTCGTGATTGGGATTCCATACATGTACATGCATGATCAAATATTCATGAGGAGAGCTAACCAGTATTGGCTCATCAACGATGGAAAATCATTCATCATCAACGTGGACAAAGGCAAGTCGAAAGTTTGACTTTTAAGTGCCAACCAAATCAAGACCTTGATTAGTTTCAGCAAGAAGTATTTTTTATTGTTTTTAAGAGAAACTCAGTCCGTAGAGAAATCAATAAGAGGCAAGGCATCCCTACAAGGGTGTACTAAGAAACAAAAACAACAACTAGAGGAGATGTTACATGAATACAAGGACGTGTTTTGAGAGCCTAAAGTGCTACCCCATAAGAGAGAAGTGTAGCACAAGATCCAACTATTTCCAGACTCCCCGTTTCCAAATATTGTGATGTACATGTAGTTTGTTATAGAAGCAAGTGAGGTGAAGAAAAAATTGCAGTAGCTACTCTAACATGGCGTCATTCAACCAAGTACATCACCCTGTGGGTCACCCATCATCATTGTGCCAAAGAAGGATGGGACTTGGTGGATGTGTATATATCAGAGGGTGTTGAATAAAATCACACTAAAGAACAGATACCCCCTTACCGAGGATAGATGATTTGCTAGATAAGTTGTAGCAAGAAGTGTATTTCACCAGGTTTGAGTCAAAGAATAAGATACATGGAAGACTGCCTTCAAAACCATGCAAGGTTTGTATGAGTGGTTAGTTATGCCATTTGGCCTATGTAATGCACTAGCTACATTTATGATATTAATGAATGATCTAATGTGCCGTTTTATAGTTTCATTTGTTATTTTCTATTTGGATGATATATTGGTATATAGTGCTACCCAGGAGGAGCATATTTGACATTTGATGCAGGTGCTAGAAACATTGAAGAAGTAGTAGTTGCTAGAAAATCTCAAGAAGTGCAAGTTTGTGTAGCAGTGCTTGGTGTATTTTGCGATATGTGATTGGTGGAGGAGAATTGAAGATTGATCCTTCCAAGATGGATATCGTCAGGAAATGGTGAGTACCTACTAATGCTACCAGGGTTTGGAGTTTCATTGCAACAACATAGTACTTGAGGAAATTCATAGCCTTGTTTACAGGGCTAGCAACACCTCTTCACACCATAAAAGCAAGTGGAAAGAGTTTCCATTGGGGAAAAGGGCATCATAAGGATTTTGATGAGTTAAAGAAGAAGAACAGTGACGCACTAGTTCTGGCATTACCAAATTTGCAACGACGCTTTGAATTGGAGACAGATGCGAGTGGGTATGTTATAGGAGCTATCTTGATGCAAGGAGGAAGGCCCATTTGCTATCATTCTGAAGTATTTCATGGGGAAGTTCTTAACTACCCTACCTATGATAAGGAGATCTATGTCATGATGCAAGCCATGAAGAACTGGAAACACTATCTAATGGGAAAGGAGACAATAATCCACACAGATTACGATCCGTTACAATACATGTAGGCCCATAATAAGCTACAATAGACTAGGCATTACAAGTGGATTAGGGTTTTACAACAGTTTCATTCAGTGATCAAGTACAATAAGGGTAGCATAAACAAGTTGGATGATATGCTTTTGGGGCCATCCACATTGAAGATTACATCTTTGAGGACTCTTATGCACATGGAGCCATTTACCCATGAAGCATATAGAGAGGCATATTGAGAAGATGAGGACTTCAATTAGGTGTATCAGCAGTTGCAGAGTCAGAATCATGTGCACAATGGCAACAACATCATTGACTACGATATCCAGTATGGGTTACTCTACGGGTTGGATAAGCTATGTGTTCCTAAAGGTGAGCATTTGCAGTTGATTAGAGAGGCTCACACCTCCGAGGTTGCAAGGCACTTTGGTGTAGGGAAGAACATGGCTAACATGCAGAGGTATTTGTATTTGCCCAAGATGAAAGAACAAGTAGATAGGTTGATAAGAGGATAGATGCTTTGTTGTACCAGTAAGACTAGCAACAGGAAACAGGGTCTGTATCATCCCTTACTTGTACCTGCTCATCCTTGGGAAATTATTTCCATGGACTTTGTGGGAGGTTTACCAACAAGTCGGAAGGGACATGAATACCTATTTGTGGTAGTTGAGAGATTCAACAACATGTGTGTCCTAATTCCATGTAAAAATAACATCATCAGCCAAGAAACGACAAAATTGTTCTTTTGACAGGTCTCAGTACACTTTGAGATACCAAGGAGCATCATTTTAGACACGGATACAAGATTTCTCATTGCATTCTGGACTACATTTTGGGAGAACATGGACACGAAGTTGAAGATATCTACAACATTCCATCCATAGACAGATGGGCAGACAAAAGTAGTCAACAAGACTTTGGTGCAGCTTCTAAGGGGTTGCAACTAGAAGCATCTGGAGACTTTGGATGAGAATCTGGTATATATACAACATTATTATAACAAAGTCGTCCACACTTCTATAGGAAAGTCCCCATTTTAAACTTGTTTTGTATATTTTCTACCTTCACTTTTGGATATTTCATATAGGCAGCAAGGAAGAGTGAAGGAAGACATTACAAGAGATGCTTTGAGGGCTGAAAAAATTATAGAGAAGATCGGGTAGATCCATCTATCGGTACAAGAAACACTACAGAAGTGATGAGTGAAGTATAAGACCAGACATGATCAACACAAAATAGAGAAATCATTCAAGGTAGAAGATAGAGTATGGCTTTTGTTGAACAAGGAGAGGTTGCAGGGACCTAGTAACAAAATCAAGGCTCTAAAGTGTGGTCCCTTTGAGATACTAGAAAAGGTGGGTGATAATGCCTAGCAACTTAGTTTACCACCATATATGCACATTTACTCAGTTGTAAATGTAGAGAATTTCAAACTCTATGATCCTTCCATGCTAGATAAGGAAGAGGAACAAGTCCTACCTTCTGTAGAGGATTTGGCACCAAACACTTAGGTAGTGTTGATAGAAGATTCAATTTTGTAGAAGAGGTCAAGAACTACAAAACAAGGGAACCAATATCTTTGGAAGATTGGGTTAAAGGGACAAATTCTAGGAAAAGATAAATGGTACACCAGAGAGAAGGTCGAAGAAAACTTTCCTCACCTCATTCAATAAAATATTTTGGGGACCAAAAACCTCCCAAAATGGGGAGGTGTTATTCGAATTCGATCATTATATTGTTTTTCATCCATCTCTATGTATTTGGAGTGGAAAAAGTGGAGGAATTAGCTCACGGGACCATTTTTGTCGGCAGGACATAGTTTGGCGAAACGAGGTCTAAATCCTTTGGGTAGCGTTTTCAGGCATCAAAAGATGTTTTGTGGTGGTACATATTTTTTTCATAAGAGATTCACCTTCACATTCTATTCTACATGCAGATATATTTCTAATGCTGCAAGTATCACGTCAATCAAAATCCGTATGAGAACGTTATGCCACTTAGAAGTTGACCTTCATGTTTTCACACTTACAGTTCGGGAAGATGCCACGTCAACCTCCATTATTCATGAAAAAGGGGCTAGCCACATGTTTGTGATGTAAAATACTCTAGAAGACTCTATTTTGTAACTCTATTTAAGAGTTGATGTAGTCAAACCTAACCACTAGTAGGCTACTAGGCTATGTTATAATCAAGCCACTAGGAGGAAGAGGCATTCCATTGTTTTGAGAGAATTTTGTTGCATGGTTGAGTAAAGATATCTAGGAGAGATAGGTGGTAGAGAAAAAAGAGAGGATCTATGCACTATAGCAGCCAATATGCCACAAACATTACTTCTTCATATCTGCAGCCATATTTCCAGAGAGAGAAAGAGAGCGAAGCGACCTCACCTTCCAGTTGGGTTTTCTCCTCAAAGGGTTTCCCAAAGAGCATATCTTGTGTATTATGTGTGTGTGAGTTTATTTTTTCATTCTCTAATTTTCTTCTTGATTTACTTTTACATGCATGCACTAATTACAATTAATTTTATAGATCTAGAAATTAAATAAAACTGTAATAGTGTAGAATCTCAAATTTTTAATATAATATTATCAGATCTGTTGTGACGAACTGTCGAGTGGAATATCAACAATAGTTTATGGATCATGTATGCTATGAGTCAAGGAAACTAAATGAGCATAGTAGAACTATGTGACATATGATATTGAGTGGGCAGTGATCATTCATGGCTTGAAGATGTGGAGGCACTATCTTTCGGGAAGGAGGTTTATTCTGATGAGTGATCACAGTGGGCTGAGGTACATGTTTGACCAACCAAATCTGAATGCCAGGAAAGTTAGATGGTTGGCCATGATCAATGAGTTTTACTTGAAGATCAGATACATCAAGGGGAAGGAGAACAAAGTTGTAGATGCTCTTAGTAGAAGAATACAGGTGAATGACATAGAAACTATGAGCTCATATGGGAAAAATTTATAGGATAGGATCTTGTAGGTAGGATAACAAGATGATAGGTACATGGAGTTTAGGCATAGGTTATAACAGAAGGGTACATGTGAACAAGATATAGATTATCATCTTACGGAAGATGGTTTCGTGAGGTTTAGGGACAAGATATATGTGCTAGATAACAATGAACTCAAGAAGCTCATCTTGAGGGAATTTGATGTTAAGCCATATTGAGGTCATCGAAGATATCAAAAGACATTGACAGGGGTGAAGAAAATATATTATTGATAGAATCTGAAGAAAGAGGCAGCTGATTTTGTCACTAGGTGTGTAGATTATCAATAGGTAAAGGAAAAGTGTAAGCATCCAGGTGCTCTATGACAGTTGATTCTGATTGGAGAGTGGAAATGGGAGGTCATTTCCATGGACTTCATTATAGGTTTTTCAAGGACATCTAGACAACATGATTCCATCATGGTTTTGGTTGAAACGCTGACTAAGGTAGCTCATTTTATTCCATTTATGTCAACCTATTCAACTAGCGAGGTAACACATGTACTCATTGGGGAGATAGTAATATTGCATGGTATTCCAAAGAATAATGCTTTAGAGAAAGATGAAAAGTTCACTTATAGGTTCTCGAAGGAGTTATTTTCTGGTTTGGGTACAAATTGGCGTTCATAAAAACTTATCCTCCGCGGAAAGATGGATAGATAGAGAGGGTCAAGAAGATTTCTGAGGAGATTTTGAGATTGTATGTTATGCACTAACATAGGAGGTGGGAGGAGTATATTTCATTGGTGGGGTTTGCGTATAATAATTAGTATAAAGAATATTTGAGGATGAGTTCATCTGAGGAAATTTATGGGAAGAGTTGTAATACTCCCATTAGTTGGAGTGATCTAGTGAACATGATACTTATTGGACCATACATGTTGACAAAAACACAACAAGAAATGTAGGTTATCAAGAAGAATATAAAGGTAGCACATGACACACAAAAGAGCTACGTAGATAAGAACAAGTTGTTTAAGGAACTTTAGGATGGGGAACAATTATACTCATGCACTAATCCCAAGAAGAGCTCCTTGAGGATTGGGTCATTTGCACAGTTAGCACCTCAGTGTTGCGGACCTTTCAGGATCCTTGAGAGGATTGGATCAGTGGCCTACAGACTTGCACTGCCTCCAATAGTGAAATTCGATGATGTTTTCCATGTTTAATTGCTTAAAATATATGTAAAATATGTTTATCATGTGATTGATTGGTTTGTATTGGAGGTGAAGCCAGAAGGATAATTCTATATGGAACCTTAGTGCATTTTTCAATAGAAAAAAAATCATGCTATAGAACTGAGCAATCGAGGAAGTTAAAGTGTAGTCATTATTAGATGGTGAAGGAAAATGAGTTTTGGTATATGTACATATTTATATATGTTTTTTTATTGTAAATACCACGAGTTGTGTTATAAAGCTCCAATAAGTGCTATGGTTGTCATGTTGGTTTTTGTTTTGGCAGATTGTTCGTTGTAAATACTGCATCAAGTTATGTTATAAAGCTCCATGGGTAATATGTTTTGGTTTTTATAATTCTTGGTGGTTATAGGTGTCATCGAACACCGAGGATAGTGTTCCGCTAAGGGGAAGGGGTTTGTAACAATCCTGGGTTAATAGTTCAAGTAATAAAGTTATTAAAGACAAATAAGACCAAGGTCATTGGACACTTATTCCAAGCTAAATGTTGGGTGAGTGCTCATTTCATTTATTATGGTTAAGAGGAAATTGGAAAAGGAAATGGTAAGGACATTGAAAAGGAAAGGAGGCATTAATTTGCATATTATTTATGAAAATAATGGAAAATAGGAGAAAAGGAATGTGAAAGGTGACACGTTGCATATGAGGAGGAAATTGAAAGAAAAGTAATGGAAATTGAAGAAAATAGAGGCCTAAATAATAAAAAGGCTTATCTGGATCAGTTCACAACCTTTTATCAATTCATTTTTGGAGCTCTCTCTCTATTTTGTGTACTCTGTCATACTTGTGCACACTTAGAGCATTATTGAAGCACTCTACCATTGGAGAAAGGAAGGTAAATTAAGGACAAGAAAGAGACGGGAGGCAAATATCAATTAAGGAAGAGTTGTGTCAAGTGACTATAGGGGAATTACTTGTAGTTATCAAGTTTCATGTACGATTTCCTTACTATTTTTGGCATGCATGGTATATGCATGTGTGTATGTGGTAATCTAGATGCCATTGACATGGGAATTTCTAGGTGTGATAGTGGTTTCAACTTTTCCTTTCCATTTCTGGATAGCCATGGTGTGATGTGGTTTTTTCATTTGTTTCAGTTGGATAATTGAATGGTTTTGGAAATCCGTGAGGTGGTCCCAGGAAAATTCCCAAGGGCCTAGGAATTTGTTGACCGGTAATGGAAGGATACACGGTAAATCCTAAGGATGTAGATGAGAAAAATCCTCAAGGTATTGGTGAATAAATTTAGAGGCATCTATAATTGTTTAGGTCCTACTGATCCCTTGAATGGTTTTGGCAATATTTTGTTAAAGTCTTCTAGTGTATGTTTATTGTTTGGCCTAAGAATCCCTTGACCAGTAATGGTGGGATTGTAGTAAATCTTGATTGTATAGATGAGGGTTTTGGACCTAGAAATCACTTGACCAGTAGTGGCAAGATATATGTTAAGCCTAAGGAAGCCCTGGTTTTTTTGTTGTGAGTTACACATTCATGCTTGGAATATGGCACGGGGATGAATGACATAAATAAATATTTGGTTCAGCGCAATCTATGTTCGGGTGGTATGTGGAAGTACATGACTTGGTAGGATTTTGCATATGTTAATAAGAGCTCTTTTCCTCTTTCATTTTGAGTATTTATACATGTTATTATGTGGCTTTGATGGTTGTTCTATCATTGTTATTATTGTGGTTATACACTCGTTATAAGCACGGTTTTATGATAGACTTTAGTTATGAATCTAGTCATGTTTTTATTAGTAAATGGATGGTTAATAAATGCATGACCTAATAGATGTTATTTAAAGTATTATGAGAGGGAACCAAACCTTTTTTATAATTGTATGATAATTATGAGACCCTTATGTCCAGATATGTAGATATGACCTGTAGATTAAATGTTAACAATGTGTTTGGCGAAATGAATGTTGTGGTTAGGCCTTATTAGGTCAAGTTACTATCTATGTTTTATGTTAAAGGAATTTTATCTATGTCATATATTGTTCTAGAAAGTATCACCAAGTTTTGGGCAGTGGTCCGGAGACTAACCCTGAAAACTTGGCTAAGGTCTTATGGTCGCAAGCACATATCTGGGGTCAAAATACTGCAGTCATTGGGAGGAAGGGTCATCCATGTGACTCGATGGTTACAGTCAAGTTTAGGTAGTGTTATCCCTACGTCTAGGAGTCCAGGTCACTAAAAGGGAACTTTAACTCAGGGCTTGGGCACCTGGAAGGGTGTTTAATCCCTTGGGGGTCATCTACCACCTAAGGGAAGTCAGTAAAATTTTTGGTGTGCTGATTTCAATTCCTTAACTGCACCAAGGAGGTTGAGTCATATCATAGTAACTTTTCGCCACTTATATACCCCAGTGGATCGGTGAACATGGGTAAGTGTGTTAGATCCCTATAATACTAGTGATTCCCCATTACTATTTTCATTGTATCCCTTATTGTTATTATTGTGCCCCTATTGTCCCCATATTGTTATTAGTGTGCCCCATAGAAACCCACTATTGTTATTGTTGTGCCCTTATGTTATTACTGTTAGGTTAGCTTGATTATATGGTGAACCCTTAGACTCCTATATATAGAAGGGAGGTTTAGTCATTTGTATAATCAAAGAATTGTTCATTTGTGTAATGTAAAGGAGGTTCCCCCCTCGAAGAGGTTGAATTCTAAGGCATTGATCTATCTTTTCTATCTTTTTGTGAGCTGGTTTCCTAACATTTCGTATCAGAGCTTTGGATTCGAGGGTTTTGCTGCTCCAAACAGGTCAATGTGGAATTTTCGCTATAACCTTTTTTCTGTGACATTTGAGAAGCTAAAAAAAATCCCATTTGAGGAAAAATCGTTCTGAACTTCAGGTCCAAATTTCAGACCTTCTCTCGCTAGTTTCAAAGATATGATATGAGGAAGTTAGGGTTTTTGCAGACTCCTGAATTATATTCCAAACAAGCAACCTGGGGAAAATTATCATAACTTTTGTTCTGAGCATCAGATTGAAATTTCGTAAGATGTTTCAAAAATAGGACGACCTGTAGTTTTCTGTATCTCAGTTTCAGGTACTAAGGTCAAAACAGTGACACGTGGCACTTCGTAGAAGTTCGCTCTACTGAACTAGTCTATAATAAGGTCACCGTGGGAGATTTGGAATAACTCTTACTTGGAGAATCCAATCTTGATCAAACTTGTGGGGTTAGAAAGAGGACTCAAATAGCTAATGCAGGATGAAAATTTAGATATTCGATATCCGCAGTTACAAAGATACAACAGATTCAATATCGAGCTCTTACAAAGTGAAAAAAAGGTGTGTAGTTTTTTTTTAATTTTGAATAAGATTGGTTTGAAAAATTAGTTTGAATGAATTCAAAGGGAATAGTGAAGAATTATTAGCATTAATTGATGCCCTGAAGAAAGAAAATGGAAACACCTAGTAAGAAACCCCAAAGCCCTAGCATGACTCGTGAAGAAGAGGAAGAAATGCAACATGATATATCAAAATTACAAGACCAAGTACAACAAATTTCACTCTCACAAAAGATAACTGAAGCCAAGATGAATGGTGTGGAAGCTAACATGAATGGCATGCAAGTTAAGATGGATGGCGTGGATGCTAAGATGAATGGCATGGATGCTAAGATGGAAGAATTCAAGATAAATCTGAATAAGTTGCTACAAGAAATGGTTACTAATGGTGAAAGGGCAGTAAAGGAAACTCATGATGAGAACAAAAGAAATGTTAATCATGATTTCGTAGACTCTAATGTTGGATTGAAGACCCACCATGTTCCAAAAATTGATATGAGGAATTTTGATGGCAAGGATCCCGGAACATGGATACTATAGATGGAGCAATTTTTCGATCTCCATAATGTGAAAAACACACAAAAGGTACGTATTGAAACTTTATATTTGGAACCAAATAAGTTTGTATGGTATCAATTTCTTTTCTCTCATAAGAAAATTGTCACTTCGGCAATTTTTACGGAAGAAATGATAGAACATTATGAGGATACAAAAGCAACACCTTTTTAAGCCAATTGATAAATCTAAAACAAAAGGGTTCAATGATTGAGCACATTTAGGACTTCCAAAAGTTGAACATAAAGGTAAAAGATATTCTAGAGGATCATAGGATTGATGTGTTCATAGGGACTTTAAAAGATAATAACCAACATAAGGTTCTCCTTTGGGAAGCTGATTCATTGGAGAAGGCATTCAGGTTAGCAAGAAAAATGGAAAGCAAAATAATGGCAATCAGGAAGCCTAACACTCACAACTATAAACATGGAAGTGTTGTTGCCCCTAGCCTTCAAAAACCTACAAGGTTGACACCACAACAATTGGAAGAAAAAAGAGCAAAAGGGCTTTGTTACAATTGTCATAGCAAATACACTAAAGGTCATAAGTGTGTTGAGAAGAAATTATTCTACAAAGATTGTGAAGAGGAGGAATAAAAGGAACAAGAAATGTCAAAAGAAGAGGATATACTCCAGGAACAAACCCTAGATAAAGAAGAAATGAATGCGACCATATCTTGTAATGCATTGGCTAGAATTACCACTCCTCAAACTATCAATATAGAAGGACATATCAGGAAGAAAAAGGTAATAGTGTTGATTGATTCGGGAAGTACCCATAATTTTACTCATTGTAAGATAGCCAATGAATTGAATTGCTTCCTATATCTAGCACCAGAGTGTCAAGTGATGGTTGCAAGTGGAGGAACCATAAATTTCTCTAGAAAGTGCCATAATATCAAGCTATCCATGGGAGAATATATATTGAATAGCCCAATTCTTTCCATTCCAATAGGTGGTGCTGATGTTGTACTAGGAGTCCAATGGCTATAATCCTTGGGTACAATAGCTTTTAATTTTCAAGAACTTTTCATGAAATTCTATGCAGAAGGAAAGGCAGTTGAATTAAGGGGTATTACAGGGATACTGGGAAAGATAATGAGCTCTAACGGTATGACAAAGCTTCTAAAGAAGGAACAATGAGGTGTAATTGCACAATTATGTTCGCTAGAGGTTCCCACATCGAAATCATCTATTTCTCCAGATCTCCAAAAAGTCTTGGACAATCATTCCAAGATATTTGAGACTCCCAAAAGACTCCCACCTATTCATGATCATGATCATGTTATCCATTTGATTCCAGGAAGTGTTCCTCCAAACATCAGGCCGTACAGATATCCCTATGTCCAAAAGACTGAAATTGAATGTATGGTTGTAGAAATGCTAGAGGCTCGTATAATTCAACCTAGTCAAAGTTCTTTCTCTACTCCAGTAGTATTGGTTCACAAGAAGGATGGATCACGGCACATGTGTCCGGATTATAGGGAGCTCAACAAGCTCACTATTAAAGATAAATTTCCCATTCCTGTCATTGATTAATTATTGGATGAATTGCATGGATCAATTTACTTCACCAAATTGGATCTTCATTCACGATATCATCGAATCAGAATGAAGACAAGTGTCTTCCCATTAGGTAGGGTCACCATTTCTTAAGTGCATGTAGTATTTCCAACATTTCCTTCTCATAAATAGCTTTGTGTAAATACTTTCCCTTGATTGGATGACTTTCGAAAGCAATGGGTCTTTCATATTGCATTAAAACAATGCCAATTCAATTTCTTGAAGCATCGCATTCCACGATAAAGGTTTTTGTGAAGGCCAGTGTAGCTAAGACCGGTGCTTGGCACATTGCCTCTTTAACATGTTCGGAGGCCTTTGTTGCTTCTGGAGTCCATGAAAATGCATCTTTCTTCAATAATGTTGTTAGAGGTGCTGCTATTCTCCCATAATTCTTAACATTTTGGTCATGCCTTTTGGCCTTACCAATGCACCTTCTACATTTCAAGGTTTGATGAATTCCATTTTCAAACCCTTCCTTAGAAAATTTGTGTTAGTATTTTTTGATGATATACTAATCTACAGCAAGTCTTGGAAGGATCATGTTGAACATGTTGATAGGGTGCTCAAACTATTGAAGGAGAAACAATTATATGCAAAAGGCTCCAAATGTTTCTTTGGAGTACAAGAGGTGGAATATCTGGGTCATATTGTATCTCATGAAGGTGTTAAGGTAGACCCTAGCAAAATTAAAGCCATTAAGGAATGGAAAATCTCGACATCCATAAAGCATCTCTGAGGATTTCTCATGTTGATAGGGTATTATCGCAAGTTTGTTAAGAATTATGGGAGAATAGCAGTACCTCTAACAACATTATTGAAGAAAGATGCTTTTTCATGGACTTTAGAAGCAACAAAGGCCTTCGAACATGTTAAAGAGGCAATGTGCCAAGCATCGGTCTTAGCTACGCTAGACTTCAAAAAAACCTTTATTGTGGAATGTGATGCTTCAGGAAATTGAATTGGCGCTATTTTAAAGCAATATGAAAGAGCCATTGCTTTCGAAAGTTGTCCAATCAAGGGAAAGTATTTACAGAAAGATATTTATGAGAAGGAAATGTTGGAAATACTACATGCACTTAAGAAATGGTGACCCTACCTAATGGGAAGACACTTCAAGGTAAAAACGGATCATGATAGTCCTAAATAGTTTTTAGAACAAATATTATCCTCTGAAGATCAATAAAAATGGGTCACAAAGATGTGGGGTTATGACTTTGAAATCATCTACAAAAAATGGAAGCAAAATGTTGTGGCAGATGCACTCTCAAGAAAGGATGAGGATGTGGAAGCATTGTTGTGCACCATTTCTATTATCCAACTAGATTGGATAAACAAAGCAAGGGATGAATGGACGAATGACGAAGAAGCATGGGCACTCATTCAAAAGTTACAACAAGATCCCAGTACATCTGATACATTTAGTTGGAAAAATGGTTCGTTATGGTACGAAGATCATTTATACCTATGTAAGAATTCCCAACTCAAACGAAATATTCTTATAGAATTGCACACTTCTCCCTTAGGAAGGAACTCAGGATTTTTAAAAACATACCACAGGGTTAAGAAGGATTTCTTTTGGGATTGCCTTAAATCGGATATTCAAAAGTTTGTGGCGGAATGTTCGGTTTGCCAAAAAAATAAAGTTGAAACAATTAAGACCGCAGGCCTATTACAACCTTTATCCATTCCAAGCCAACGTTTGGAGGAGGTTTCAATGGATTTTATCACAGGTTTAGCCAAGTCTGAAGGAAAGAGTGTCATCACAGTGGCAGTTGATAGACTTACCAAGTATGCACACTTTTGTGCATTATCGCATCCATTTAAAGCCAGTACAGTTTCTACTACATTTATGGAAATAATTCAAAAGCTACATGGAAACCCAAAGATTATTGTAAGCGATAGAGATCCCATTTTCACTGGAAATTTTTGGACATAATTATTTTCTTGTCTCGGTACTCAGTTAGCTCATAGCCCATATTATCATCCTCAATCTTATGGGCAAACTGAGATAGTAAACAAATGTTTGGAAGGATATCTTCGTTGCTTTGTATCTGATAAACATACATAATGGGTCAAACGATTGCCTCCAGCTAAATGGTGGTATAACACTTCCTTCCATACTGCAGCAAAAATGACAGCATCTATGGCACTATATGGATATCATCCACCATCCATCACATCATCTAAGAGGAAATTCTCAGGTTCAAGCAGTGGAACATCACATCAAGCATCAACAACAAGCTCTCCAACTCGTAAAGGATAACTTCACATTGGCACAGAATATAATGAAATAATAGGTAGATCAACATCGTAGTGAAAGAAGTTTTGATGTAGGTGACTGGGTATTCCTACGGCTACAACCATATAAACAAATGTCCCTCAAGCACGCTAAGAAGGATAATAAATTATCACCAAAGTATTATGGTCCATACAAGGTGTTACAAAATATTGGTACTATGGCATACAAACTGGAGCTTCCTGCAGCTTCCTGAGTGCACCCACTTTTCCATGTTTCATGTTTAAATAAAGTTATAGGTGACAAGCTCCCAGTTCAAAAAATATTGCCAAAACTTGACGAGGAAGGAAAAATCATATTGGAACCGGAAGAAGTCACAGAAACAAGAACTCGACAGCTACGAAATCAATCAATTTCAAAGTATCTCATCAAGTGGAAAAACTTATCCGCTGAAGATTCCACATGGGAGGATGAAAATTTTATACAAAAGCATCTAAAACTACTCAAGCATTGAGGACAATGATTTTCAGAAGGAGAGGGGCATGTTAGGTCCCTATAATACTAGTGATTCCCCCATTACTATTGTCATTTTATCCCTTATTGTTATTATTGTGCCCCTATTGTCCCCATATCGTTATTAGTGTGCCCCATAGAAACCCACTATTGTTATTGTTGTGCCCTTATGTTATTATTGTTAGGTCGGCTTGATTATTTGGTGACCCCTTAGACTCCTATATATATAACGGAGGTTTAGTCATTTGTATCATCCAAGAATTGTTCATTTGTATAATGTAAATGAGGTTGCCCCCTCGAAGAGGCTGAATTCTAAGGCGTTGATCTATATTTTCTATATTTTTGTGAGTTGGTTTCCTAACAAAGTGTGGGAGGAGGGTGTTACATAAGCCCATGTGGGTTAAGTATTTTGTATACAAAAGTATTTTTCTCTGAGCACATTTTCCTGATCTAGATATTTCCTAGCTTATATTGCTATGAATCATATTTACATGTTGTGCTCATTGTAGGTTACAACCAAAAAATTTTGGTGTTCAATGGTAATCATTCACTTTCTCAAAAAGTGTTAAATGCATTTTCTATAATATTAACTTAAGGGGACTATGTTACTTCCTAAAAGAATGAGGATAAAGTTTATTTCTTTAAATCTAATAAGTTGTAACAACCCAATTTAAGCTAGCTTATTCAATAAACTATAAGAGTTTTCCATGAAGAAATTCCTTGCAATCTAGAGGCTATGAAACTCAATGAGGATGCCATAAATGATTGTGTTTCCTTACAAATATCTTCCTTAGTGTGATTTTCATTGTTAGTACTATTTCCTTTCCAAATATAGATGTAAACATGTAGTCTTCTCCCTTTACCTTTACTATCTACCTTATTTTTGGCTTGCATGCTTCTTGAGATGAAACCATTAGAACTTTAAATCCCCATTTCTTGTCAAATTTCAATGGTTGCACTAATTCTTACTATTATTATGATTGCGAGGAACTATTGTATTTGAATAACATCGAGGATATTCTACTCATTGTAGGAAGTTTCCTAGGGATCTTCCATCCTCTAGAAACAATACATCCTTTTGCATAATACTTGTTTCTTCTAGTGGTCAACCACTTGGTGCTATTTTAATCCATGAAAGTAACACATATTAGAATACCACCTATCCAAACCTTTGTCAGTGTTCTTGTTACAAAAGAAACAAACAAGTGGTTTTATTTGTATTGTACATTAATGCTTGGTTTTATGTTGTGACTGAAGTCTATCTTACTTATTTTATCAAGAATTTGTGTAGTATTTGTTGCACATTATGTTGTCATTGATGTCAAAGGGGGTGTCTAAGATAACAACAATATCATTCATGATACCTAAGGAAGTAAGGGTACTCTCTATGAAACAATATGATAACTAGGATTCTTACAAGATCTCATTAAGTGAAGTTACAGGTCCTTTAGGTTGTTTGAGTTTTTCACATTGTTATGGTGTCCTAATGATCATATATATATGATTGTTGTGTATGAATCAATTGTACCTTTCAAAAAATAGATCCTTGTTTGAAAAATCCTCTTAGACAAGAAGTTATGGCCATTTGATGATCAATATTAAGCGAAGGACATAAACTATAGTGCAAAACTCCCAACACCAAATTTGTTAAAAAGTGCACATGTTTTGGGTGGATCCACAGTTAAATAGTTTCGTCAATGGTAGATTTCCAACACATATGCATGACATTTAACACTATTAAATATCAAGCAACTTGTGCAGATCGAAAAAATCTGATAGCTAGGTGAAATGATTGAATAATAGGTGTTGTCAAGACTTGCATTATGTTTAACTGGACCTACCAACCCAAAAAAAGAATGGCATGTGTTAGTAATTCATAGGACTTGACATGGCCCCTCTAGATTAACACTTGAAAAGCTAAGATTGGTCTGATGTGGTGACTTGGCATCCTAGAAATGTGGAAAAAGAACATAGGTTGCATGCACACATGTCATGGCACATCACTTGCTAGCATAAAAATGATGACATGGTGTTAGTAGGGCATTTCATGCTACATGGAAAATTGGCACATTTTGGTTGGAAGAAAGTCTAAATTCAAGTGAGACATGAGACCCCTTGCAGGCTCCTGCATGGCATGTTGAAATGATGGTAACATCATCATGTGGGCTACTAGTGACCCCTAGAGCAAGGTCACATGGGATGGTGACATGGAAACATGAGCTCAGACCAAGAGATGCAAACATAACAAAAGGGATGGTTACATGAAAGGGTCACATGGCACAAGGTTTAGTGACTCAATCTAAGTGCTTGGGGCTTTAACAAGGTCACATGGGTAAGTTTATATGAATATGTAGGTCGGCCCTATCTCCACAACATCATTGTAACCATTGCCTATATGGTCAACCCTCAACGACTCAATAAATATAAATAAAAAGAGCCAAGAAATGTTGAAACACAACTTTATTGTGATTGAAAGCATGTGAAGTCAATTGAGTTCTAAAGAGGGCCTAAGGAGTCTGATTTGAATTTGGTTCTAGTTTGCATAATGTGATATTGTATGAGATGATTTGCATCAAGCATGACATGGTTTGATTTATCTCATTGAAATAGTTGATCTAGTTTTTGTGGAGGAAAACACCACGTTTTGCGATTTCATTACACTACAGGGATACAACTAAGGTGCTTGACTAGTGAAGTGAGAGTTTGATATAATGGAATGGAGATAGTTTTGGCATGAATTCGATATATAGCAATGGCTATTCTTAAGGTGGGTCAGACTGTCATTTCCCATAATGACTATGCATTGGTGAGGGGAATGAAAAACCTTACTCAAAGGCATGTTTCCCACAAGCTTGTGTATGGGCCATACATATAATAAGACTTATAAGAAAATGAGATTGATGGAATAGTGTAACAAGCCCCATTGGATAGTGTGATTGGTCTTGGATTGACATTAGTAGGGTGAGTTCATATGTTTGAGACTTGGTGGTGATTATATTTTTTTATTTTAATAAGTTTCATTTTATCACATAATTAACTAGACCTGATGAGCATATTGTAGCATCAATGTTGAAAGTTAACCATTTTGTCTAATTCACCAAAAAAAGGGAATTCTATACAATGGTTAATTATTTCTATATTTTTGGATGGTTATTTTGAGTATTTGAGCTCAATATTTGTACAAATTGAGTTCTATAAGAATGATGGTGATAGGGACTTAGTGACAAAAGTTTCTAGAGGCTTGGGAACCCTTGTTGACAAATAATTTATGATAAAAATATCTATTTCATGTTTTTAATATCTATGAGTTGGTTTTAATGGTTTTGGATACAAGAAAATAGGTTCTAAGAGGTGGTTTGTTTGACCAGTTTGATGAAGAAGTTGAAATAGAGTGTTGACAACATCATAATAGTCAGTGAAAATGGTTTATATGGACATTTATATAGTTTTAATAGTATTTACACGACGTGATAGTGATTTTATTGCCAATTGGAATGATATTATTTATAAGTCATAGTCCCATTGATTGCAATGGCAATATGTGCAACTTGTGTTGATTGTGATAATGTGTGTAGGTTGTCATGGTAACAATAATTATTGCAAGTTGTGATTATTTCTCCTTGTTAACCATATATGAATGCAATGGATCTATTTTAAAAATAATATGAAATAGAGGTCCACAAGGAGTTGTAGAAGGAGGTGGGTTCATCCACTAAGGTTGGAGCCTAGAGTAGGTTGGAACCCACTCATCATCGTGGGTAGAGCCTCAATTAGGTTGGATCCTACATATGGTTGGAGCCATCTCATCATTGATGTTGGATCTTTAAACAAGTTAGATCTTAGCGTACATTGGAGTGTGCTCATCATTGAGTTTGGTGCCTCAATCAAGTTGTAGCATGATAGTGAGCATTGTTTTGGATTCTTTTGAGGTTGGAGCCTCCATCAAGTTATATACTACTAGATATAGCAACATGCATATCTTAGCGTTGGTTTCCTCCAACAACTTGTAGCTTGCAAATCTATGTAATGAATTGAAGATAAAGAAGTAGAAGACTTTTGGTTTTTTCCTATATGGGTTTCCACATAAAAGCTTGTGTGTCTCGTATGATGTGATGGATTCTCGATCTGTTATTGATATGATGGTAGCCTTATGATGCATTGTTTTATTTGAATATATTGTTCTTATGGCTATGATTCATTGCTATATGGTTGTTTGGTTATGAAAAGTTATGAAATTGTAAAATTAATTTCACAGTGATTCACCCCCCCCCCCACACCTCAGTGTGACCTTTGGGCCAACACTCTTAGATGTTGGATCATGTTATTTACACCTTCTTTAATAATGAAAAACATTGTTAAAATAATTGTTTTCGTGATACTTAATTTCTTTTTCCATTTTTCATCACACAAAATATACATTTGCTTCTACTTTCCTTTGAAAATTACAATATTAGTGATCTTAGTTTCTTTAAAGGAAATTTTTTTAGGTATGGTTGCATTCTTTTTCCTCTACATGCTAACAATATTTTACAACTTTGGAGCATTAACCTAATTCTGCTTTAGCAATACATCCTCAACATTCATGCTTCACCCTAGGTTTCACTAATATGGGATCTTCAATACATGACCATTGATGCAAAGACCTTGTGAATTGTTTCCCACTTGTATCATTAACTTGGATACTATGACCTTCGAATGCAACTCAAACTACTAAATGGATATTTTGTTTGATAATAATAAAAAAATTATTTGTAGAATGTGCTTGCTATCTTTCCATTAGTCATAATGCAAGAATGTATTGTAGAATTAAAATTTTTTTCCTCCTCCTTCATTAATTTAAGTTTCACTTGAAATATTTTTAACATTTCCTCCTTCATTTCTATTTCTTTGTACAACTATCCAATTATTTGTTTATGCATCTTCTCTTGATTACCATCCAAATACTTCACCCTTTATCATAATGTAAGAACCATGGTGAAAATTCCATGTAATAAAAGTAAATAAAAGCAAAATAATTACCACGGCTGATAGGACACTTATTCCAAGCTGAATGTTGGGCAAAATTCTAGTGATGAGGATCACTTGTGATTATTTATGGCTAAGGAAATTGTCAAAGGTAATGGCTAAGGATTTGCAAAGGCAAAATGGTATTTTTTAAACATTTATTTATGAAAATAATGGAAAATTAGGAGAAAAGGGAGTTCAAAGGTCACGGGTTGCATATGAGGAGGAAATTGAAGGAAAATAATGGAAAATGAAGAAAATAGAGGCGTCATTCATAAAAAGGCTTATGAGGATCAACTGGTAACCTTTTGTCAGTTCAGTTTTGGAGCTCTCTCATTATTCTCGCTCTCTCTCTCATACTCTTAGAGACTTAGAGTTTTCTTGGAGAACTCTTCATGGGTGTTGCATACATGGATTCTTGGAGAAATAAGGCAAAGGAAGAGTAGGAAAGTGTGAGAGGGCATCATGATCAACAACTACATCATATTTCCTTGTAGGTACCAAGTTGCATGTTTATTTTCTTTACTATTTTTGATATGCATGGCATACAAATGAGGATTCTTGGTCATGATCTGTCATTGACGTGGAGGATTGCCTAGGCTTGTGATTTTTTTGATAGCCATGCTGATTGTGGGTTTATTTTCATTATTTATTTTTGGTTGGTTCTCATTTTGCCTTAGCTTGGGTTGAGTTATTATTTCCTGGAAACCCTGTAACAACTTGGGTTGAGTTACTAGTCCTTGAAACCTTGGTTGAGAAAAGGCTATGGAAGCCCTTCGTGGGTTGAGTTACTAGTCTTGGAATCCTTGGTTGGAAAAAATCTCTCGAAGCCCGACGACAGCTGTGGGTTGACTTACTAGACCTGGAAGGCTTGGTTGGAACAAACACTCTAGAATCCCTAGAAGGCTTTGATGGAGACCAATATGATAATGGTTTTGTGATGTCCAACTGTGAGGTGGAGTCATTGCTTGATGGGTTGAGGTGGATGGCCTCTAGAAGCCCTAAATGAGTTTTTATTGATGTGTTCTATGAGATCCCACATCCATGCTTGGAATATGGCATGGGGGTGAATGGCTAAAGAGAGATTTGGCTCAACCATTCTACTCTCAGGTGGAATGTGGAAGTCCCATCCCAGGTTTAGATTTTGCATCATTAATGAAAGGTTATTTCTCCTTGTATTTATATGATCATTTTGATGGATTATATCTGTTCTATATGGTTGTAAACACTCATGAGTGTTTACGCTGCTATTATGCTAGTTATATATATGTTTCATGACAATAGCAACATATGGCTTTGATTGTGTTTTTACTTGTAATTGAATGATCAATGTATCTATGACCTAATGGATGGAATGGAAGTTGATGTATTGCGGTATAAATGGTTCTTAGTGATTCTAAACTAAGTATGAGACCCTTGTGCTTATAAATGTTATTTACACGTGTAGATTATATATTCGTGATATGTTTGAAGAAATGCCTATCATGGATAGTAGGGGTCGAGTAAAGGTATTAAACAATTATTTTCTTTAATGTTGTCATTTCCATGTTATTTTATTGTTATGAAGAGATGGCTCAATTCCCGGTAGTGACCTAGGCTTTGGGCCTGAAAAGGTGGCTGAAATCCTGTAGTTGCTGGCATAACACTGATAAATTTAGTCTCTGGTCACTCGCAGACAAGCTTGTGAGAGTGACTTTGGGTTTCTAGACGTTGTCATCCCTATAGCATGAGAGTGACTAAGGCTTAGGTTCTCCAAAAGTTCAGTGGGACCCAAGGGCAAGATGTCTAAAGTATTGGATTGGTTCCTGATTGTCTAGTAGTTGATGTTGAATTTTTGTATGGTGTGTTTCCGTCGGTTCCACTTCCTTAATGTGAATTAACAGGTTGAATCATATCATAATGGACTCTCATCGCATGTTTAGCCCGACATGTCAGTTTCTTGGGCAGATGTGGGAGGAGGGTGTTACACATAAACACATAATATAGATAGTAAACAAATCTTAGTTGTTCACTGAATTGGTGAAATATCCTTAGTGTCTTATCAAAATTTCCCTCATTGAATCTATAAATTTGTTTGATGTTTTGATGTCGCATTACAATTGTTTTATCTTCTCTTTTATCTATTGTAATCTCTCGCTTAGCTGTTGATTCTCTTCTTGATTATGCTCATTAAAAAATTTGAATTCATTTATCCTTTTCCTTATGAAGTCCTTGAGCACAATTTCTTTATTTCAATTTCAACTTACAAGAGATACACTAATATAGTACCAATATGATATGTAGTTAGTTAGCCTATGGTGAATCTCATTCACCAACAAATATTACATTATATTTTTTAAATGTTGAAATTAAATGTTATCTACCATGTGAGTTTGTTTAACCTTTCCATGCCTTTTTTTTCTCAATTACTATTGTGTAATTATTTTATGTCTATGCTATTCCTATATTTAGATTTTATTGTGCATCTAAACAATGAACTCATGTAATCATAAACCATAGGATTTACCTTAGAAATCCCAATGGGATAACAACATCGAGGAAAAGTAATCCTATATTTAAATAATCTCATGAAATATTATATTATAAATTAGGTCTAGCTATAGATTTCTTACTTTTGTATTATTGACTCAAGGAAAAAGGAAAATATACCACCCTTAATCTACTCTTGATACAAGTATTTATGAAAAGAATGGTTTATAATGAATATTGTGGAAGTTCCAAATCCTCATAATCAAAATGAATATTCTTGTTTTCTCTTTATTATGAACAAGAAGGTTAATAATGTGTTACTCTTCTTTGAAACAAAGAGTCAGAATTCAAATAGGAGAGAATATATTTTGAGGACAAGAAAACACAAAATATTGCTTGGGATGCATCTCCCTCTTTCCAAAAACATTAAATATCATTTATTTTTAATTAAAACTTGTTGGGCGTGGGATCCCCCAAGGGCAGTTTTGGGGCTTAAAGCCCATATTTTGGTCCAATTTTTGTAACCCAAATGTAAATACTCTGCATTTTGTGGTCGTGGAGCACGTAGAGGTTAAAGAGTCATAGGGTTGTCCGCCTTTATTTTGATAATGTAATGTCGGTTGTAAAAGATCTACCCATGGTCGCGGACGATGGGATTGTATAAATAGAGCTAAGCTCTAAGTAGTTAAGGCATCAAGACACGAAGGAATCAATGATGGAATGATGTATGAGAGATAGCTCTGAAGTAGAAGTCTAAGTTTTGGGTCGTAGCATAGGTAGAGGCTCTGTAGCTGAGTGCGCAAAGCCTTAGAAGTCCGCAGCTGAGTGCGCGAACCCCTACAGCTAAGTGCACAGGGCGAGTCGAGTCTGTAATCGTTTGGAATTATCAATAAAGAGAAGTATTCTATAAATTATGTGTTTATATTTCCTATTTATTCATCTATTATATTGGGTATGAATCTCACTTCTAATGCTTATATGGTGCGCAAATGTGTATAATTGTATTGGTTAAGTAACCACAAGTAAGAACCTCTATTTACACGAAGCTGACTAAGATCTATTAATAAGATAAGTAAGATACTTAGCTTAGTTTGGGAGATATCATAGTTCGCTGCCCTAGCAGTGCGAAAGCATATCAACCCCTGGTTAGGGTTGCGCGAAAGCCGATTGTAACATTTCGCGAAGGTAGTGAAGGGTAGAGTAGAGGGATAAACAACATGCGCGAAGGCATGTATAGTTGGAATAAATCGACATCACAATCATATCAAGGGTGTGGAAACTTGGTTCTAGCATCCCCCCATACTGCTTCGAGTGAGACTTTAGTCCATGCTCCGTGGGATGATGCCAAAAGGGCCAGTAGTGTAGGGATTTGTTTGGCTAAATAACGTTGAACCTGGGTCAGGCTGCCACAAGCCAACAAATGGTTTCGGTGCCAGGACTAAAATCTGCATGAGAGATGTGTGATGTTGTATTACTAAAATCCAACTAAGAAAGAAATCAAAAGCTAGTTGGACAGAAGGATTCACGAGTTCGCAGCGCAGGAGAACAGAAACCCACGACTATCAAAAGAATAATGGTTGGACCAATACGTGTATATGGAGATCCACGAAATCCATTTTCCCCTTTCCATACTAAGCTATATGAGTGGATCGCGAAGCTAGCAGATAACCAAGGAAGGTGGAAACCTGACAGTCCTATTGTGTGGACCCTAGAGCTAGTGCGAAGGTTGGAAGCATCAGAGGATAAGATCGCACGCACCGTTGCTCATTGGCTCGATCGCATTATAGGAGGATTTGTTACTGAGTTCGTGGTCGACACCTCAATCAGCTATAGTAAGGCAGAGCGATGTTTTTTCAAAGGACCATGAGGTAAGTACGTAAAATCTCTTAATACTTGGATTAAAATGTTGTTGTGTGAAAAATGGGTTATGTAGTTACCTTGATGTTTGGGACTACGCAAAGTGGAAAAAGTTACAGAGATGAAGGAAATAAGGGTCCGGAGTATAGCCCCTTGATTTCACCACCACGAAGGGACGAAGAAGGGATATCAAAGGTCTCTTTGTGAAGTTCTATTCAATTTGTAAGGCAAGGATTTCTACAAATACCACCTTTGGTGACACCACCTATGCCCACACAACCGCCATCTTCACCACCATCACCCCCAACTTCACCCGTACCACCTCCACCACCACCGCGATTTAGTATGGCAAACAAAGTGAAGTTTCCTTTGTTAAAAGGCTTGGGAAATGAGGACCCAGACTAATTATGGTTCGTTGTGAGGGTTGTATGGGAAGCTCAAGGTGTTACAGATGATAACATAAAGAAGGCAACACTGGTTAGTGCTCTGCAAGATCGCGCGCTAACCTGGTATACTAAGTAGTCCATTGATAACACGAATGCTAGAGTAGTGGACATCCAAGCAGCACTGAATAGGGAATTTAGCAGGCCTAAATCTGAAGTGTGGTTGATTGTGGGATTCATAGAGATCACGATGCTACCAAGAAAAATACCTTCGAAACTAGATCAGAGGCTGAAATGTACGATCCGTGAAGCCAACATGAATTTAACAGATGGACAACATCGCGAGTGGTTTGTGGCTTCACTACTACCACATTTAAGGAGTGCGTTATTGCAATAGAAGATAACAACTCAGGCAGAGGCCTTAGAGATTGCCATGAGACTACATGAGATTCCAATGCAAGATCCTAATCTAGGAGTTGAACAGATCCACATGCAACTGAAGAATCTATGCCTTGAGATGCAAAGCTTGAAGCAGGATAGGACAGTTCAGCCAGAGGTACGCGAAGAAGTATGGTGCGTTAAATGCAAGAGTTAGGGTCATGACAAATACCATTGCCCGGTCTTTACAAATTACCTTGCAGGAGGAGGACCGATGCCTTTAAGGCTGAAAGATCAAGCAGGAACTAGCATGATGCCTGCTTTGCGGTGCGTTAGCCAAAAAATATGCCACAGATAATTGACACTTGTTACAGAAGTATACACAAACTCTGTAATAGTTGTTTTGCAACTTTTGAATATCGGCGGGACATGATGAGCATACCTGTAGTATCTATGAATTGATGATGGGTAGAACTTCCAGCTAAAGGGTTCAGGCCGAAATGCGGCCCCTTGACCAAAATGCAGGGATGGCACAGACAAGATTTCAGGGGCGAGGACAAGGCCCAGGCGGAGGAGGACCTACTAGAGGTCGCGAAAAGTTGATTTCCTACAATTGTTGAGGGGAAAGACACTATGCTCGTGACTGCACTAATCCAATGTGCCCATCATGCAAGTATTGCATGCTGCTTGATCATGAAATAGAAGATTGACCTATGCTGATAGCCAGGATACATGAAAAAGGAGCGCTACCACCTCCCTCGACTCAGAACCTATAGATGATGAGGTCTGAGCCATGCGAGGAAGATCTGGACGTAAATATAGTGCTCCGAAGTGGAATTATGACATAGGATGACAAGGGAAAACAATTGGAAGATAGTACATGGGTTCACAAAGCCCCGGTGAAAGACGCTGAGTTCGATTTGGAGTGCGCTCAAGAATCCTTCGTTGAAGCTAAGAAGAGCTTTGGTGAGGTCTCCACTTCAGGAAGCAAAGATAAACCGATGCCAGAGATGGACCCCTCTATGCTTACAACTTTCCTTGAAACCTGTATGAAGTTACTGCGTGACAGTAAGGCTATGAAAGGGTTACAAGAACTTATCAATAGATGTGTCGTGACTGAGCCAAGTGAATCGCGTGTACTCTGCAACATCAGAAAGCATAAGACAAGGATGAGACGTGA
Source organism: Pinus tabuliformis (assembly GCA_031772625.1). Lineage (NCBI taxonomy): Eukaryota > Viridiplantae > Streptophyta > Pinopsida > Pinales > Pinaceae > Pinus > Pinus tabuliformis. Next base: position 876,764,811 of record CM062816.1, read on the forward strand.
AATGAGACTCACTGCGCAAATCAGATAATATGAAATGGATCAAGTCATCCTGGATTTGGGATCAGATGCAAACATTCTACCAAAGCAAACATGGGTGTGAATGGGGAGACCTGCACTGCAATGGTCTCCAATTCAGCTAAGTATGGCGAATCAGTAGAAAATAATACCATGGGGCGGCTACAGGGAGTGATCATTGATATTGAGGGAACGAGCACACGGCAGACTTTGAAGTAATAGAGATTGTTGATGACAACAATCCCTACCCCTCACTCCTGGGAATTGACTGGGCTACTGATATGAACAGGGTAATCAATCTGAAGGAGCGAAAGATGATCTTTGAGAAGAAATCACTATGCGTAATAATACCCCTGGATCCTGCTGAAGTTTCACGCTATATAGAGCCGGTCCACGACTATGAGAGTGATGATGATCTGGACTGCATATATATAAGATAATAACACGAGAACAAGACTAGGTGAATCCCACTGCGGATCAGTAGATTACATGGAAGCGTGAGAGCTCCTGCACTTAGGATTTCGATGAAGAGATAAAACACTGGCAGAATCAGTTACACGAAGTAACTACGCTAAATTACAACGTGATGACCCCGTCGCTACGCTATGTGTCATTAGAGGAAAGAAATATGCCTACTTATGATGGCCTGAATGAGGTAGATACCATTTTGGATGCATTTCGGAGAGAAGTGCCAGAAACATAATGATTCCAGGCCTTAGACTAGGCAGTGCACAGTACACCCACAAGATGGTGGGGTACACACAAGGGAAATTTCGATGATTGGCATGAATGTAGGAAAATGATGCGAACACAATTTGGGAAGCCTAAGATGTGACTGATGACGAAGTGTGATGGGTAAAATGATCCATGCAAATGGATGTAGGCCTATGAAGAAAAGCCCCAGCCTGAGCAGGTGCACCTGTACTCCATGTTAAAATACCTGGTCAATAAGCCTATGCTCGGGGAGCGAATCTGCAGATCGCTCTTATTGTTCCAAGAGTATGATTTTGAAGTTGTTGTGAAGCCTAGACAATTGAACACGGGACCTGATGACCTATCACGCATTGAGACACAGGAAGAACCCACTAATTTGGAGGAAGGATTACCTGATGTGCAGCTCTTTGCTATGTGCGTCACGGATGGAAATTTGGAGGATATAATACACTTCCTAAGAACTAGAACTGCGCCGGAAGGATACTCTGTCCAACAAAAGAAGGAATTAGTGATGCGTGTGACAGACTTCTCTGTCATTGCTGGGCATCTATACAATACGGGAACTGATGAGATACTGTGAAGGTATCTACATGAATTTGAACAAAGAAGCATCCTCGCGGACTCTCATGGGGGCGCCAGGGAAGGACATTATGCAGGGAGAGCAACTGCACAGAAGGTTCTACGTGCAAGGTTATGGTGGCCAACCCTTCATCAGGATTCAAAAGCATATTGCAAGGCGTGCGATGTATGTCAAAGAATAGGTAGGCCATTGCGAAGGGATGAAATGCCTTTGAATCCGCAAATGATGTTGCAACCTTTTGAAAAGTGCGCAATAGATTTTGTAGGACATATTCAGCCCCAAGGAAAGACAGGCGTGAGGTACATTATCATTGTGATGGAGTACTTGACTCGTTGGGAAGAAGAGCAGCTGATGAAGGATTGCACGAGTGCGACTACCGCGAAGTTTCTATTTGAGCATGTGCTGACGTGATTTGGTTGTCCAAAGATCTTAATGAGTGATCATGGTACGCACTTCCTGAATGAGACGATCAATGAACTAATAGAGGAATTTCAGGTTTATCATCAAAAGAGCACACCTTAACACCCATAGGCTAACGAGACAATGGAGGCGTTCAACAAAGTGCTTGAAAATTCATTGATCAAGGTATGCATAGCTCAGCGAAGTGATTGGGACCTACGCATACGTGCAGTATTGTTGGCTTCTCGGACAATGTGCAAGAAGTTAACGGGACAAACACCCTTTAGGTTGGTATACGAGGTTGAAGTTGTGATGCCTATGGAATTCATCGTGCCTACTCTGCGCATAGCAGTGCTCATAGGTATGATGGATCGTGGAGCCTTGGAAGAGAGGCTCACACAATTGGATGAGCTTGAACAAGAAAGAATTTTGGCTGGATTTCGCAAAAAGGTCCAAAAGCAGCGTGAAAAGGTGTGGCACGATTGACATATTAAGTTATGCACCTTTAAGGTGAATGACTTGGTGCTATTGTATGACAGTAAGTTTGATAAATTTCCAGGGAAACTCAGAATGCATTGGCTGGGGCTATATGTTATTAAGGAGGTTACCGACAGTGGTTCGGTTCAACTGGTTAAGTTAAATGGAGATCCCTTCCCTGGAAAAGGGAATGACAGTCATTTGAAGCCATACACAGGTGGCCTGGCCATCTGACTATCCGAGAGAAGCATAGTCTTAGCACTCCAGGCAGCTGAAAGGAGGCTTGGGACTATTAACTACACTGCCCGGGAGGTGCGTGATTTCAGGACTACACGAAGCAGCGAAGTGTCACAGGGTTTGTGACAGCGCGATGATAGCTGCGCTAGCGTGCAAGTCCACCAAAAAGTGACAGTTAAAGTCACTATTCATGATTTGATGGTTGGTTTGAGGGCAAATGGAGTGGGCGGCAGGAATTTAAGGCGATATTTAAGGATTAGATTTTTCAAAATCTGCTGCCAATCTAGCATTAATGGACCGAATGTTGGGGGAATAGTTCAATTCAAATTCAAAAGGCCCTATAAATTACAAGTGGCTCTCCAGTGAACAACACTTGCCATTTTAAGAACTGAGTTGTTATGCACTAAAGTATACATGAACCGATATTTATTCGAGACCCTGAAAGCGGATTCATTGTTTGAGCAATTACCGGAGACACTAGAATAATTGTGGAATAGCACTATATCAGCACCCGCAAAAGCCATGGATACAGAGGTAATGGTAGCCAAGGAAGCTGCGCAGGAAATTACAGTAGTAGAAACCTCAAAGAGTGCCGGAATAATAGTTGAGGTCCCTAAATCACCTAGAACATTGTGACATAAGAAGGATAAGCAGGCTATGATCCCGGTGCATGTCTCACCAAGAAACTGACAGAGGATGAAGCTCACCTTGTAGGAAAAGGGGAAGGCCACTAATCTAGAGGCCGATGAGGAGGAGTCTGAAGAAATCCAGGTGGATGAGGAGGATGTAGAGATGGAATTTGAAACCCAGGGTGCGAACCCTATTACTTGATTGCCAGAATATGTTCCTCCACACAAGGGCAAAGCCATGGTGCTGAAGGACATAGATGAGAGCAAGAGCTCTCTATAGGCTATGCTGCTCCCAGATGATATTGTTTTTGAGGGACTGTACTTGGGGTAGGTTCCTGTGTTGAATTTTGAAGATTGGGACCTCGTAGACCACAAGAAGTTCCTGCATTTAGCGACTGAGAAGCTAATGCGCCAGAGGATTGACATGACAGCTGGAACAATTCAATTGGAGCCGCGGACATGGCTCAGAGGTGTAGAGAAAGTCGGGTTGCTTAACCTGCTCTAGATGTCACATTACCACTGCACCCCAGTGACCATCTTCATCATCATGCAACTGCTTTGCTTGGTGCATGATGGGTGTTTGTGGCTAGAAGAGCCCATCCCTATCACAGACCATTTGATTCATTGAATTACATGGCTGCCTTAGTCAGGGGAGGAGTCAGCTAATATTTCCGAAGGAAAAGGCGGCGAGTTGGCCCTCGCAGAAGTGTCGAAGAAGAAGTTCAAGTTGGAGAAGAAGAAGCACGGATAAGCCATCTCCAGCATTAGTAACCCCGCAGCCAAGGTCGCGACACAAATACTAGCAGGGAAAGTGATGCGGAAGTGCCACGTGAATGAGGTGCCCGCGCCTGTGGTTGCACTAGCGGCCCAATGTGCGGAAGGAGTCTAGTTCAACTGGTTGAACTATCTATGCGGTAAGTTCCTTGTGAACTATCGTGAGGCACAGGAGCAGGGAAAAATATTTCACTACGCATGGCTCCTATTGTTGATAATACTGATGGCATGGGAACTACCCGAAGATAGTCAATTCACTTCCGTAGCATCGGACCTTCCAGAGGCAGCAAAGTACACTTTGTTGTGGGCGACCAAGGATGCGCACCGTATCAGAGTAAGTAAGATCTTCTTGGTCCTAATGGAAATGAGCATCCAAATGGGGATCAATCACAAGCTGCGGTTTTCGCCCACAGTCTATGCTAGTTTGCAGAGCTTTGAAGAATCCAAAGCAGATTTCCACCATGTTTTTATCAGGGCATGGAAGGACCCCAAAAAGGCATGGAACAACCTACCATATCTTGCTACTGACAATGTGATATTTGTAGTCCTTGAGTCTTGGCCATTGCAGTGGCATACTCCAACTGGCTCTATGGTGGAAATGGACAAGTGCATCGTGCAGCGAAAGAAAGAAGAGACAAATCTTCGGATGGCAGAGCTAGCACAGAAGTATAGAAAAGAGGAAGAAGAGGCTAAGGCCCAGGTAATGCACGACGCTGTGAAAGTGACAAAACAACAGAAAACAGTGGAAGAAGAGCATGAAGGATAGAAGTCACCTTCACCCAACACTGAGACAGAAACAGAGACAGAATAAGGTGGCGCGGACCCGCAGACGACAACCACCCACCTCAAGCGTCTGTGACCGCGAGAGACAGTAGTTCCATGAAGGAAAACGAAGGCTTCCAAAATGTAATTTGACCCAATCACTCTCACTAAGGGGGATTTGCATGACATCGGAGTAACGATCAGGGATGTCACCGTGGAGGCCCTCCAAAAATTTAAAGAACAACAACAGCTAGTATTGGGGGCTCTTCGAACAGAACTACATGAGTTGCAGGTTCTCACTCCACAGGATGGCATAGTGTCCACTAGCCTCGTTATCAGCACTTCAGCTGCCGAGGAGATGTTGCGCACAGGGGTGACCAACGCGGTATTGCTACCTGATGGGGCACTCACTACAGAAAATGAGGTCGATAGGCCTATGGTTACCAGTTTGAAAGGGGTAGTATTGAACATGGTTGTGCTCTCTCGGGAGAGGCTCTACCTCTTATAGTATGGAGTCACCACAGAACTCAAGGCCCAAGAGAGTCACGCTCTGTAGGTGATGAGCGAGCAGTGCATCAACATTGAGTAGTTGGGCCTGTAGTGCAATGAAGCAGCAGAGAAGAATAAGGAGATAATGAATGTTACAGAGGAAGCCTACCAGATGGTCTCAGAGTTGGACATTGAGGCAAAAGAACTCGTAGAGGTGCGCAAAGATTAAGCTGAGATGGCCAAGGTTCAGCCGGAGCTGAACCTGCAGATCGCAGAACCGCAGTTGAGGGCTCAGCCTTCAACTCTGCCGAAGATCAGGGAACAACATACCACTGTTGTTACGACAAAAATGGCGGTGGTTGACAATGCAGTGGTAGACTACATCCATCTTTTCAAACAGTCATTTGAGGTCCTAACCACCCTGCAGGAGGACCCGAATGTAGAGCACTTAGAGACAAAGGCACATGAGCTCCAACAGAGGTATGACGAGGTAAAAGGGACCACGCAGACGGTTGCCCTTACACAGAGGCTTGCACGGATGCAGGAGGCAAAGGTGTTTAAGGAACAGGTGGATGCCTTTTGGCATAAGGAAGTAGTCTTAAAAGCGTGCTTACAACCATGGATTGACAAGGCTTACGCGATCATAGCCTCCATTGAAGGAAAGCTCGTGAAATTGTAGGTAGCTCAGCAAAATATTCAGAGCAGCAGTTTAGCAGCAGTCACCGAACAGTGTGTGGAAGAAGTCCAACAGGCAACCGCTCAGTGCGCTGCTGAAGTTGGGGTGATCAAAACAGAGCTGGGAGTTCTTCGTGTTAACATCTCCACACCTGTAGGGTAGTTTTGGGGATTAAAGCCCATATTTTGGTCCAATTTTTGTAATCAAAATGTAAAGACTCCGCATTTTGTGGTCGCGGAGCACGTAGATGTTAAAGAATCATAGGGTTGACCGCCCTTATTTTGATAATGTAATGTTGGTTATAAAAGATCTAGCCATGGTCTGCAGACCATGGGATTGCATAAATAGAGCTAAGAACTAAGTAGTTAAGGCATCAATACATGATGGAATCAATGATGGAATGATGTATGAGAGATAGCTCTAAAGTAGAAGTCTATGTTTTGGGTCATAGCATAGGTAGAGGCTCTGCAGCTTAGTGCGCAGTTGCCTAGAAGTCTGCAACTAAGTGTGTGGACCCCTGCAGCTAAGTGCACAGGGAAAGTTGAGTTTGTAATCATTTGGAATTATCAATAAAGAGAAGTATTCTATAAATTTTGTGTCTTTATTTCCTATTTATTCATATGTTATATTGGGTATGAATTTCACTTATAATGCTTATATGATGTGTGAATGTGTATAACTCTATTGGTTAAGTAAATGCAAGTAAGAACATCTGTTTACACGAAGCTATATAAGATCTGTTAATAATATAAGTAAGATACTTAGCTTAGTTTGGAAGATATCGCAGTTCACTGCCCTAGCAGCGTGAAAGCATATGAGCCCCTGGTTAGGGCTGCGCGGAAGCCGATTATAACATTTCGCGAAGGTACTGAAGGGTAGAGAAAAGGGATAAGCAACTTGCGCGAAGGCAGGTATAGTTGGAATAAACCGACATCACAACCAGCTCAAGGGTGCAGGAACTTGGTTCCAGCATCCCCCCATACTGCTTTGGGTGAGACTTCAGTCCACGCTCCGCGGGCTAATGCCAAAAGGGCCAGTAGTGTAGGGATTTCTTTGGCTAAATAATGCTGCACCTAGGTCAGGCCCCCACAAGCCAACAAAACATTATGTTCTTATTCCTTACTATGGTGATGGAAATTTCCAAGTTCGCCTCTAATTACCTAATGAATCAATTAGATATGACCATAGATTGTTGAATCAACATAATTCAACATGGATCTTCTACTACTCTTCTTGAGTTCTTGATCTCATTCTTTGCAAGTGGAGGAATCATATTATCCATTGACATTGGAATATTGATTCACTTTGTTCCTTCTCAATGATCTATCCTTCCTATGAAATAGCTTATTCCTAATGAAAAACCCCTTTTCCTTAATCCTATTCATATTTTAAAATGACTTTCATAGTCTATTATGAGGATAAAAGAGCCGTGAAATGCTTATGGACAACCAACCATCTACTTGGTGAACCCTTCTTGTTTCTCTTCGAGCATCCTCAAATGTTAATTAACTCCAAAAGTCATTACAACCCTTCTATAGGCATTAATCAACTTGTGTGCAAGAAATGACCATTTCATCCACTTTTACAACAAAAATTTCACATGGATGATTTTTATTTGTTAGCTTATACACAATGAATCATACCATGTATTGACATTATCCACTAGCTGAGCATTGAATTTTTTTATCTCAATTCCTTCTTTATTTCTTCTATGCAAAAGTCATGTTATTTTTCATTTTACATGCATTTTACCTAGTATTTTAGAAGGGAAAAATGTGGAGGTATGCTTGTCTCTTAATCCAATCCTTTGGTATGATCACAGGTCTACATAGCCCTTCAAATTTCGAGTGTGAAGTGAGGAGAGTAAGTTCCACTCTACCTTGCCCCCTTCCTTTGCATAGTGCAAAACTCTACATGCAAACTTGTTTATCTCCTTTTACTCTATGCTAAGATTTTCACATGTGCCATGTTACTTATATTGGGTATAGAGTGGAAAGGTAGCACCTCCCTCCAAACTACCAAAATCCCTCCATATTACCAAATCTCCAAATGTTTGTTTCCTTAGTCATAATGTAACTAATATTCCCTACTTTTGCTACATACCCCATCATACTTTAAACTCCACAAAACCTTTTTCACTAACTATTTTCGAAGGACTTATCTAAAGCATTATTAATAGTTTGCATGGGGATTTTAACATGTTTCAATAATTTATATTTGTGAAGGTGATTAATATCAATAATCAACCAAAGAAATAACCTATACGATATCAATCCATCAAACATTTATTTTAATTATTTTGTAGGAGAATTCATCCACTAATAGGAAGATTGTGTCTTGCACTTATTTCCTTTTATAAGGATTGGTAGGATCCATGTTTTTAAGTCTTAAGAAAAATGCCTTAGCACATGTTGTATTTTTGAAATTATTGGTTGCATACCAATTGGAAAGAAGAAAACACATCATATAGGTTTTCCCAACATCTTGCTACATCAACTATATAATACTTGGTTTGCACTAGGAAGAGGAATTCTATGGATGTTTTGGGGATAGATCGATGTTAAATTGTGTTTCTTGCATTATTATCAACTTGGTGTGATGTATTTATACTTCCTTTTTTATGAATCATGCTTCTTGGAAATGATAATAAGTCAAATAATACAATTCACTTTGAGGGAAACCTTCTTTTACAATGAACTTGATACACAAGATAATATGAGATTGTCCTAAATCTAGGTCTCCTTGGTATATTTATATATAGTAGACAAAGGTTACAATTATAATGAAAGGGTTCAATGAAAGCTTCTAGAAAACCAACTAATATAACACTAAAAAAATAATAACTCAATACCTATAACTTAATAAGCATTTTTATGCTTAACATGCCCCTCCCTTTCAAGCAGGTGTTATCCTCAATACTTGACTAATTTTAGGTGTTTTCACATGAAGGAATCATCTTCTCATGCCACCTCTTCCACTTATAGGTTCTTCAATTTAATGAGATACTCATTAGCCACTCAATTCCATAGTATATTAATCCTTGTTTGAAGATTTTTTTTTGGTTCTAACATCATTTCCCTTCTTCAATAATATCTAGTAAAATAGTTTGCGCTAAGATATTGTTCTTGAAAACCCTGTTTAAGAAAGAAATATTTAAGAATGGATGCACATGTAAAGATGGAGGCAGATCCAATTTGTAATCATGATACTTCTTATCCCTTAAAAATACCATATAAGGGCAATCGTATTTGTGTGCTAATTTATTATCCTTCTATTTTTGGTTGAACGAGATTTGTTTATATGTTCTAGCCTAAAAAACACCCAATCCCGAACGTCAAATTCCCTTTCACTATAATTTTTATTTTATTGTTTCTTCATCGTATCTTGTGTTGTAGCCAAGTCATCTTCAAATAATTTGAGAACATTTTGATGGTGCCCTATGTGTTCCTCCACTACTTAAATGCTTGTAGTTTTCAAGGTTGATGTGGTGGAAGGACATCTAGAGGGTGTGCAACCATCATCGATGAAGTGTAGTAGAAGCATCATCAACATCCTCAAGAATAGCATGACCTTTTCTAGATTATCGTCAAGTACAATATTCGGGAATCAAGCAAGATAAACTAGCATGGAAACAAGTATCATTCAATCCTAAATATGGACCATATTCATTGTTAATACCATATAAGTATATCTGTAAAAGTACCATTTTCAAACTTTACACTAGCATATGACAATATACAAGTTTCCATATTTAGGTATGAGAGGATCCCCAAATGACCCAATTAGGTATTCCTAGAACAACGGGGAGGAACAATGCTAGGAAAAACCTTCAATCAATAGTTTTGAATGATCAATGATATGTTCCATAGTGTACTTCTTGAGAGGTATCACAACATTATGCATGGACTATGTAAGACCATTATCTATGAGCACCTTTTTGTAGGAAGTGCTTTCATTACATGAGTTACTGTTTCCTTGGAACTCTCTTTAGATCCATAAACTATAGTGGATATTCCAATGCATAGTTTGCCACAAAAAATATGATAAAGTATATCAAAAATTATAAATTTTGTAGTAAGAAGGTTAATTTTCCATAGATTCTTGGATTTATTAAAATGTTTATTTTTATTATGCATGCAATATATGAAAAAAGGAAAATATATAACAATCAAAATATGAATAGTCACAAACCCCAATGACACTAAATATGCTCTACGAAACCATTATAGGAGAAAACCCAAATAGAAGGTGAGGCTTCTTTACTCTCTCTTTCCCTTAATGGAAATTCATGTAACTACAAAGGAGCGAGACTTGTGGCCCATGGACTACTACATGAACACAAAACATATTTTATGATCTTTTACTATCTGCTTATAGCTACTCCACTCATATGTGGAACAAAATGCAGTTGAATAGAATGGAAACCCCTTTCCTCCTAGTGGGCAAAGACTTTTCTTCACTCATTTGCAACTATCTTCATCCCTAAAACATGATCTATGGCAATTCCTTGATGCTCTCACCTTCATAAAACCCGAAAGATGGTTAGAAAAACACAATAATAGAAAATAAAAAAAGATTAATATTTAATACAACGACCATTCGACTATCCATCGCCCAATTCTGATAATGTAATTATAAGTTTCAATAATAACAAAAAGCTAAATTCCATTGCAGATCAAGTTCAAGGGTATGTCTCTAGCAGTCATTGGTCTCATCTCAAATTCACTTCCTCTAGGACGTAGTTTTCTAATAGAACCCAACTCCCTGGCACCGATTACATCCATTTTTACCTTGCAACTGAAGACATCCTTAAAAAAGGTTTAAATTTTTCCACAACTCTTACCAAAATCCTGGTAGAAGAGGTCATTAGTAATATTGAAGTAGCTATTAAAGACCTTGAGATCGTTAAAAGCAAATAAATTGGAAAACACATTGCTGAAATTCTTAAAACTTCCAAACCACCATCCTCCAACATAACAAAAGAAGAAAAAATAGCTTTAAACAACCTGAGAAGAAACAAAAATATAGTCATCTTGAAAGCCGATAAGGGTAAGTACACTGTAATCATGAATAGGGTTGATTATGAAAATAAAATGGAGGAACACCTAAATGAATGTGGCTATTATAAAATAATTAATAAATACCCTATTGATAAAATTCTCCATGAAGTAACCAAAAGAATCAAAGAATCATCTCTTGATGACATTACCAAAAAGAAAATTACCCCTAGTAGCTCCATCATGCCAAGGATTTATGGCGCTCCCAAGGATCATAAACCTAACATCCCCCTTAGACCTATAGTAAACACCATAGGTTCCCCCACCTATCTTCTTGTGAAATACCTTGCCAAAAAACTTAGACCCTTGTCTAGAAACACCTCCTCTTACATCAAAGATTCCTCTTCCTTTGTTCAATGGATCAAAAACCTAGAAATGAAAGATGATGACCTCATGGTAAGTTTTGATATTGTATCACTCTATACTATGATACCTATTGATGAAGCTATTAATATCATGGGTGAAATCAATGATAAAGAAGTTGTAGACCTCCTGAAACGTTTCTTAAAATCCTCATACTTTAGTTTAAAGGCAAAATATATGAGAAAACCCATGGAGTAGCTATGGGCTCTCCTTTATCCCCCATAATTGCAAACATCTATATGGAACACTTTGAACAGAAAGCCCTCAATTCCTTTCCCTACACCCCTAAAGAATGGAAAAGGTTTGTTGACGACATTTTCGCCAAATGGAGTCATGGGAAGGAAAAACTAGACCAATTCCTTAACCACATAAATAGTCTCTCTGATCATATAAAATTGACTATTGAAATTGAAGTTGACAATAATCTTCCCTTTTTGGATATCCTTCTATCTAGAAAAGAAGGAAAACTTGGTTTCCAAGTCTTTATAAACAAAACTCACACCAAGAGATATTTGCAAGCAAAAACATCACCAACTTCCTCATATTGCTTTTTCTTGTTCTTAGGAGCTCGATCTTGAAATAGATGTAACTCTGTAATTTTGGATCTTTAAGTTCTGAAATTTTAGTCTGTGATAGCCCACTGAGTCCTCTTTCTAACCCCGCAAGTTTGATTGGAATTGAATTCCTGAAGAAAGTGTTATGTCCAATCTCCAGCAATGACCTAATTATAGATTCGTTAGTAGAGCGAACTTCTATGATGTTCCACATGTCACTGTTTCGACCTTAGGTTGTGAAAATGATACCCAACAAACTACAGTCTGTCTACACTCTGTCACATTTTAAGAAATTTGAATCAGATGCTCAGAGATAGAGTTTTGATGATTTTCCAAAGGTCACCTATTTGAGGTGTAATTCAGGAGCTTGCAAAAACCCTAAATGTCTCCGACCATATCTCTGAACATATAGTGAAACGAGATCTAAAATTTTGGACCATGCTTCACCACAATTGTGGCTCAAATGGGTTGTAATTTCAAAATCTAAAACTTTGTAGAAAATAAATTAGAGCGGAAATTCCACAATGACCTGTTTGAGATGTAATTCTGGAGATTACAAAAACCCTAACATCCTCAGTTCACATCTCCAAAAATATAGTGAGACAAGATTTCAAATTCGGACCTGAGGTTCAATGCGATTGCAGCTGAAATGGGTTTTTTTTTAGCTTCTGAAACATCGCAGAAATTTTTTTATAGTGAAAATTCCACGATGACCTGTTTGGAGTAGTGAAACCCTAGAATCCAAAGCTCTGATACCAAATGTTATGAAACCAGCTCACAAAAAGATAGAAAAGAAAGATCAACACCTTAGAATTCAGCGTCTTCAAGGGGGAAACCTCATGTACATTACACAAATGAACAATTCTTGGATAATACAAATGACAAGACTTCCTTTCTATATATAGGAGTCTAAGGGGTCATAATATAATCAGAGTCGATATAACAATAATAATGTAAGGGCACAATAATAAAAATAGTGGGTATCTATGGGGCACAATAATAACAATATGGGGACTACATGGGCACAACAATATAATAAGGGGGTTGCACTAATAAAACTAAGGGGTTACACTAGTAGTATAGGGACATAACAGACCCTGACAATCTAAATTATGAACTTAACCATATTCACAAAGTATTTGAAAAAAAATGGTTACAATAAGAATGCCATGAGTAAGGCCATGATCCAATCCCTAAGCATGAATAACAATAATAACAAAGATAAATCTTCAATTACTCCTAAAATCTCCCTCCCTTATATAAAAGTAACCATTGGTAGAATTGCAAAAATTCTCAATAAACATAATATCAACGTAGCTTTCACTCCCCCTAACACCATCAGACAATTATTAAACTATGTTAAATACTCAATAAACCCTAACCATTAGAAAGGTGTTTATATTATACCTTGTTCATGCAGTAAAGAATATATAGGGGAAATTGGTAGATCTTTTAACATTAGAATCAAAGAGCACTCTGACCTGTGAAAAGAAAGAACCTCAAAATATTCCTTAACAGAACACGTACACTCCTCCTCACACTACATCTGTATGGAAGAAGCCAAACTTATTAAAAAAAAGGACCATTATCTTAAAAGAAAAATCAAAGAAGCCATTGAAATAGAAAAAAGAAAAAACAACTTGAATCGGGATGATGGATTAAAACTTAGCAATACCTAGAAACCATTACTAGAAATCATAAAAAACTAGTAATTAACTCATAATTTTTAAAAATCAAATCACTAATTAAATCCTAATTTTCTCATAAAAATCAATACATTAAAAATATCACTATTAATAAATTCTCCAAATTAATAAAATCAACTAATCATAATAACACAAAAAATTTAAAAAAAAATTTAATCCAATAATTTTAGATGTAATTTATTAAATAAATTTAATATTCTCTTCCTAAAGGGAAAATTCATTAAAGTTTTATAAAAATAAGCATAATACACACATCATTACAATACTACTTAAAAACTCTTCACACTACTTGGATTTTAATTATTATATTTATATTGCCTCATAGATTGAATTTGAAATTATAGAATCATAAATTAAATAAGTTAAATAAATACATTAATTAAAATCAAAATAACCCTAATTACTAGTTAAACCCTAATTTCACTTTAAAATCAATACACTACTTGGAGTTTAATAATTATAATTACATAGCCTAATAGATTAATTAGAGAATCATAAATTAAGTTGATAAAATAGATACATTAATTAAAATCAAAATAACCCTAATTACTAACTAAACCCTAATTTCACTTTAAAATCAATACATTACATTATACAGTAATAATAAATACAATTAAATTATATCTCCAGTTTAATTAATTCATCTATTGATCTTAACCGCATATTGTAAATTCACCCTGAATGTCAAAGCCGACTAAATCTTTTCATTTTGATCATTTCCATAAACTACATTTATACATAACATCAGCTCTAGGAGACATCATTAATCTCCTCTTAATCAATTAGCATATCCCCTGAGGATGGACTCACTTGGAAGTCTGAAACGTTGGGTTAAATAAACTCGTTAACAGGTTATTCCTCTCTTATTAAAATTCTCCCCACCTATATGAATTCATTATTTAAGAGCATACTAATGCTTAATTTTTACTCCAACTCTTAACTAGAGTTAGAATATTGATGCTTATAGAGCCTTGTTCATCATGTTCACATGGATATCCATTTTTCCATGATTAATGGGTCTAACATGGCATCCTCTTTGACCATGGTGGACAAAATAGGAAGGTCAATTTTTAGTTGGCTAACTTTTATATACCAACTTTGTTTGAGGTATTTCTTGGATGGTTCTAAAGTTAGTGAGTTTATAATTGTGTCATGGGTTTCCTATAATAGAGTGTTTTTTAAACCCAAGAAACTTTAGGAATTTCATCAAAATTCCCATGAAATGTTTTAAAACCACAATTCACCAACTGGGAACTGATCATTAAAAATGGTCCTATGAGATTATTTCTCCAAATTTTCCACTATGATGGCATAAATATGTATAAGAAATAGTATAATGATCCAATATATATCATATCTCTCCATTTTTGGGGGCTTTTTCTCCATAAAATATTTTACTGTATTAGGTGAAGAAAATTTTCCTCTAGCTTCTCTCAAGTGTACCATTTAGCCTTGATTGGAGTTATCCTTTCAACCCAATCTACCAAAGGTCATGTTTCCCCAATATTGCAGCTCTGGACCTCTTCTCCAAAACTATGCCCTTTTTCAAACTACCTATGCTTCTCGTGTTAAATCCTCTACAAAAGGTAGGACTTGTTCCTCGTCTTGATAAAACATGGAAGGCTAATATATTTTCATATTTTATACATTCACCATTGAGTAAATGTGCATGTATGTGGGTATAATGAGTCTATATGAATTATCTCCCACCTTTCATAGTATCACAAAGGTATCATATCATAAATGCTTAATTTTGTCACTAGGAAATTGTAGCCTCTCCTATTTAGCAATAACCACATTCTTCCTCTCACTGTGAATGGCTTGTCTATTCTATGTTTATCATCCCAACCTTGTATTTATCTTGTGATTTCT
This sequence comes from Pinus tabuliformis, assembly GCA_031772625.1. Lineage (NCBI taxonomy): Eukaryota > Viridiplantae > Streptophyta > Pinopsida > Pinales > Pinaceae > Pinus > Pinus tabuliformis. The sequence goes on from CM062816.1 coordinate 876,780,115, forward strand.
ACAACATCTCTTATATTTGTATATGGATCTACCTAATCTTATATAAAAACAAATTCCCATAAGGTATCACATGTAACATCCTCCCTCAGTCATCCTTTTTCTCGATATGAAATATTCAAAAGTGAAGGTGGAAAATGTCCAAAACAAGCTTAAAATGGGGACTTACTATTAGAAGTGTGGAATTACGTAATATAAGAGTGTTTTATATATACTCTATTTTTGTCCCATTTCTTTATATGATTTTGATTATAACCTCTCAAAAACCACATTAAAGTCTTTTTGACAACTTATGTTTTCCCATATCTTTGTGGATGGAATTCTTAATAGACCTATTCAACTTTGTGTCCATCTTATCCAAAAATATAGTTCAAAATTCAATAAGAAATATTGTGCCCCTATTTGAATCGATCGTCCTTGACATTTAAAAGTGCACCAAAACCTTTCGAAACAATATGTTTGCTACTTCTTTCCCACTTATGGCCTTTTATAGTGCATGAGAAGGCACATCTTTTTGAACCTATTGACTACCACAAATAGGTAGTCATGTCCCTTATAGGTAATTCTCTCATGAAGCCCATGAAAATGATTTCCCAACAATAAGTAGGTATAGGTAAGGGATGGTATAGATACCATTTACTTTTATTAGTCTTATTGATAGAACAAAGAATACATACTTTAATGAACCTAGCTACATATTTTTGCATCCTATGCCAATACACATACCTTTATAAGTTTGCCATTATCTTCCCTACACAAAAATTCCCATTAACCTTAAAATTGTGAGCCTCTCTCATGAGCTCCAAATATTCACCTTTAGGAACAAATAACTTGTCCATGATGTAGAGTAATTGATTCTAGATTAGGTAGTCAATTGTGATGTCAATATCATACACACAATTCTGGCTCTGTAGCTATTGAAGAACTCGCTTGAATTCCTCATCATTTGTTTGTTCCTCTCTATATGAATCATGTCTTGAAGGATCCATGTGTATTACATTTCCTAAATTTGTGATATTTAATGTCAGCAGCCTTGAAAGAATGTTGGAAAACTTGTTTGTGCTACTCTTCTTGTACATCATCTCTAAATTAAACTAATGTAAACCCAAATCCACTTGTAATGCTTGGCATATTGTAATGTTTGGCCTACAGGTATTTTAGTATATCATGATTTGTTAATATCTCCCTTCCTATAAAATAGTGTTTCCACTCTTTTATAGCTTGCACTAGATCATAAAGCTCCTTGTTATATGTGAGGTACTTGAGAATAACCCCATGAAACATTTTAGAATGGTAGTAGACATGCCTTCATGCTTGCATCAATAATTCTCCCATGGCATGCCCAATTACATTTGTCTCCACTTAAAAGGGTTACTACAATTGTGGCAATGAAAGAATTTGTGTTTGAATGAATTTTTTATTTAACTCCTCAAAAGCCTTATGTTAACTATTTCACCAGTAGAAACTCTTTCCACTTGTTTTGATGGTGTGGACTGGTGTTTCTACTACTAAAAATGAGGCTTTCAATTTCCTTAGGTAATTTTCTAACATAATGAAACTCTAGAACAAAGAAATATTGGTAGGAACTAGTCACTTCATGATGACCTCCATCTTAGTAAGATATATATTAAGCTCTACTTTTCATGTCACATATCCTAAATACAACAAAAACTACTGTCAAAAATCACCCTTGCTGAGATTTGTTGGTAATTTCTTCTTCAATGTCACTAGCACCTACATCATTGAAATATACTCCTCATATATAACATTGTATACCATTATATCATCAAAATAAAAAATACCAAATGAATATATAAAAGTGCACAATATATCATTCATTAATGTCATGAACGTAGTTGGTGCATTGTAGAGGCCAAAGGACATAACTAACCACTCATACAAACCTTGTTTGATTTTGAAGATGATCTTCCAAGTATCTTATTCTCTGAATTGAACTTGGTGATACCTTGACCTTAATTGTAGCTTGGTGAAGTATTTTTCTTGCCACATTTGTTCTAACAAATCATATATCCTAGGAAATGGGTCCCTATTTTTGACAATAATTTCATTTAACATACTATAATTAATACGAATCCACCAAGTCCCATCCTTCTTTGGCATAAGTATGATGGATAACCCACATGGTGAGGTACTTGGTTGAATGACACCTTATTCTGGTGACTACAACAAGTTCTTCTTCACCCCATTTTCTTTTTGTGTATCCCAATGTTTGGCAATGGAGAGTCTGAAAACGTTCAAGTCCCATGCTCCACTTTCCTCTTGGGTGGTATCTCGTTAAGCTCCTAGAACACCCCCTTATATGCCTATAAAAACTCTTCTAGATGTTGTTTATGTTCCTTAGTTCACCCCTCTCTAGATTACTTGGCCCTCGTGGACTCATTTTTTCTTAAAAGTAGAAAAACATATTTGTTGCTAGAACTGATCAGTTTCTTAGCTTGGTTGTCATTTATTAATGAGGTATTTGAATCACAATTGTGCATGTTCATGATGAAAGAATTTCCATCCTTGATGAGGTAGTACTGGTTGGCCCTTTTCATGAGGATCATATATCACATGTACATATAGGGATTCCAAAACACAAGTCCACATACATAAGGTAGGACTAAATCCAATTATATTTCATCAACAAAATCAACATCAATAGAAAATTTGATTCTACATTATTTGTTTACCTTTATTTCAACCCCCTTATTGACACATAACAATGGATATGGGCTAGGATGGTCATGAACCTCCAATCCCAATTTTTTTTCTAGCTCTATATTAATGAGATTCACCTATCATATTGAGTGGAATATACCATTAATTTTCATCTTATTGACCTGTGTATTTCTATGAAATATTTTGATCATGTCCTTCCCTTCATGTTATTAAACATTACTCAACTTTACTCCCTTCTATGCTAATGTGAATACAATATTTTCATATACATTCAAGCGTCTTTCCAACTCATTAATTGAATATGTGGCCATGAATTTTCTCTTTTTACTATCCTTCTTCTATTCTTTTGTTGAGTTTTCAATGCATCTTTTAGTACTTCTCTTCTATATGACCATCAATGTTATTACGATTTTGGCTGTTGGTGGGATGTTTGCACTAGTGTGTTGTGGGTATTTTATTTTTCTCCTTAGCCACTTTCCATTTCCTCTTCCACTTTGGAAATTTTCTGGTGTTCCTTCTACTTCAACCTGGTTGATTTCCCTTTCATCTAGCCTATATTTTGTAGGTATTGTGACTATACCATTCATAGTTTTAACAACATCAACAACTATAGATGGATATGTATACCTACTAGATACTTGAGGAGTACATATGGGTTCTTGAGAGATATACCTAACATTATTTCCATCTTCTTTAATTTTGTGATGTATTCCTATACACCTTTCCCATGTCTTTGCCTAAAGTATGTCCACTATATCCACTAGTCCTCAACATATTTGATAGGGTAGAAATGGGAATTTATGACTTTTTAAATCCTCAAAATTAGTCGTGTGAGGACCCCCCTCAATTTCGTGGTTTTCATATGGCTTTACCACTAGGTCAAGACATGTTCCTCTAATTTCTAATGGGTGAAAGTAATTTTATATTATTCATCTATCTGATGAAGGCTAAAATAAATATATAACTACTACAAAAAGTGATTTGGTTTCAAATCATCAATATCACCTTCGTATGGCTCGATGTTTACCTTCACTTCTATCGTGAATAATAACTTTGAGTGGTTCATAGAACTTGATGTGGATTATCCATTTTCGATTCCTTGCTTATCCTGGATCTATGGTTGATCTCATTTCCCATGCTTTTTTGTGTAATGTAATTATAAGTTGGAATCTCCATCTCCTTCAATTCCAAGGTTTCTTTTCAAAACTATCATGAGAACGTTCACGTTAGGGGTGATTTGAGTGACCCACTGTTCCATCCTTGTGAATCCTTCCTCTATTGGATCTCTAGGGTTATTAATAGATTAATAATCCATGGATAGGGTTTTATAAAATTCAACTTAACCAATATGGATCCCTTGCAAACCCTCATAATATACCCAAATAAACATGCTTCGATACCAATGTGATTTATAAACTTCTATGCATATTGCACTAGAATGTTTGTCATAGTACATATGATAAATTATATTAAAAATCTAAAATCAATACTAAGAAGGTTCATTTTCCTGTTGGTTCCTAGAATTATTAGATAATTATTTCCACTGATGCATGCTATATATGAAATACATAAAATAAAAAATAGCAAAAGAATGAATACTCACAATCCTTAATGATATAATATATGATTTTGGAAACCCTTACAAGAGAAAACCAAGTTGGAAGGTGAGGTTTCTTGACTTTCTATTTCTCTAAATGGAAATGGGTGAAAGAATAAAGGAGTGATACCTATCACTTGTGCGCTCCCATTGAATAGAAAACCTTCGTATTTTCTTATATCTCTATCTATTTGTATCCACTTCACTCATATATGGAACAAAATGGACTCAAATAGAAAGGAACCCATTTTCCTATTAGTGATTTCGTTATAACACATATCAATAACATACTAGTTGATGCAGGAGCATTCAAACTAAGAGAAAATCATTGTATTTTAGTAGACATAGGGGGGTCATGTGTTTTAAGGAAGTTGGATTCCTAAGTGTTAAGTTAATGTAACATTTAGGCTTCTGAGTGAGTAGGATAGGAATTAATTATATAATGTGAGATGTTTGTAAATACTCTTGAATAAAGGAGAACATGAGTGGTTAATAATGACAAGAGAGTTAGAAGTCAATTATAACTCTCAAGGAAGTTTCATGATTTGAGGAACTAGAGAGGACATTTAGGAGTCAGTTCAGTAGATTAAGGATCTAAACCAAGAAATTGGTTATATAGTCCTATGTATAAATGTAAGCCTCAAAGGCATAGCTAGATAGGTTAGATTGGTGAGATAGGTTTGACTATAAGCCTACGGGCAAGAGAGGAAGAGGCCACTGATATTGAAGATTAGGCCTGAGACATAGAGAGTCTCATTCTGTAAGCGTTGTGTATATTTATAAATACAGAGGTTAATTTCAAACTTGTATAAGTGTGTTCGAGTGTTGAATTATAGTGAATTGGAATTATGTAATAGTTGTATGTAGGCATAGTTGAGACGAAACACAAAGAGAAGAATGATTCAGAGGAATCATAAGGGATCATCGAATCCAATTGAAGGATCAGAGTGAAGCTCTAGAGAGACTATGATGTGAGAATTCGCAGAAGCTAAGCTCAGGAGAGAGCGCGCAGTGGAGTAGCGGAAGAATGAAACCCTTAAGAAAACCCAAAGGGATGAAGAAAAGGCGAGTCGTAAATGTATAGGAGCCATTAGATCTCAAAGATCAACGGTCAAGATCAAAATACAAAGGAACTGGAAGGAACCATATGAACTATCTGATGGAAGAAATCAACGGTCATCACATGGTGGAGAAGCGAGGAAGTTAGTTCGCGAGGAAAGCTATTTCAATACAGAAGTGGTATTTCGGGTGAGTGAGAAGTGGTAAGCTGTATTTTGAGGAAGGCACCCAATTCCACTCAACAAGCGACACATAGTAGCGAGGAGGAGAGAGGAAACCACTTTTGGGTGGTTAATCCTCGTGCTTGATGTCTACCCAAAATCCCTGACAGCCGTCAGATCCACTGAGTGCAGATCCACGGTGGAGGATTTTTGCACAAGTTGTTCGATCGGAGATCGGGGATAATGGAGGATGGTGGAGTATAGATGAAGGCTTTGATGCATGGACCTGATGATCTATAGATGCGGGAGTAATCCTTTTGAAGTCCGGCTTAAGCATTAAGCGCGATCGGAGATCGAAGAAGGTGGAGCGCAAAGGAAAGGATTGAAGCCATGAGATGGACCCAATGGAGTTATAGATGTGGCTCTAATAATTTGAGTTCTGGAAGGTTATGTTATCGAATATCAGGGATGCAAGGAGTGTGTAGTGTAACTTCGGACTATGGAAATTGCAATTGCAATAAAGTGTAGCATCGATATCTGTGTAGAGGCTGTACCAAGGCAAAAAAGCTAAGTTATTGCATGTTTGTGGTTATTTCTATTATAAACAGATTATAATAGAAATATAGCACAATAAAGAAGGTTGATGTGGTAAGTCCATTGTCTACCATAGTTATGAAGTGGGGCTTGGTATATATGTGGCTTATGGGTTAATAAAAGGTTTATGAAGGTTTAAGTGGGGTGATTGAGTTCCGATATAAAGGAAAAGGTGGACAAATGATTAGACTTTGTTAGTCTAAAAATCATTCTGAATGAGATTAAGAAAGGAGCCTTAACCATATTCTAAAGGAAGCTTTGACTTGTTTGTGAGTTAAATTCATGCGACAAATGTGTTTATGAATTTTACATGCATACTGTGGGTGTAAGCGGGGGTAACCCTGCGTCATTTGGTATCAGAGAAGAATTGTAATTGAAACAATTGGTATTAAAATAGAACAAAGAAATTCTATGTGAAAGAATTGAGAACAAAGTTATGTTTTAAGATTTTTATGCAGGCAAGGAAGGATCAGATTCTAATATGACAGAAAGTAGGCACACAGAGATGATGTGTAGGAGAACTTGCAGATGCAAGAAACAAAGGACAATCCATTCAAGGTATAGGTGGAATGGTGGAACAAGATCATGCAGAGATCTTGAAGGTGAGGTGATATGTTATGTTTTGATTTCATTGGAGAATGTGTGTTTTTGCATTGATGAGAAGGCTACAACATCTAGAGCAAGGAGTGCTTGAATTGGTTCCAGAGGAAAGAACTAGAGAAATGCTAAGAGACTGAGCTTAGAAAAGGAGAGAAGCTTAGTAAATCATATGTACCAAGAAGGAGACTTGTTACTGTAGGGGCTTTGTTGCAGTTCACAAAGGCAGTTCCATAGAGGAAATGGGTAGAATTGCTAAGTAATGAAGGAAGATAGTAAGACTTTCTAAGTGAAAGAAAGAGGTGGTCAGAACCAAGTATTTCGTTATGATTGAAATACAAGAGGACAATTATGTTCTTGAGAAGTGCAGATGAGTTGAATCCTAGAAGAAGTAGAGAGAAGTGCTCAAAGGAGGTTCCAGAGATAAAGAACCAAGTGCTTGCCAAAAGACCAGGTACAGAGGAAAGCTTGGTGAGGTAAGCTGCAACAAGGAGGACTTGTTGTTGCAGAGGCTTTAATGCAACTCATAGTAAGGGAGTAAGGAGCTCATGAAGATAGAGAAGAAGAAGATGGCTACTGATAGTCATAGTAGAGGTTCTGAGGAAGACCACAGTAGAAGAAAGATGAAGAAAGAGGATGCCAAGGCAAATGGAAAGAGAATGAGTCAAGAGGAAGTTGACAAACAAAGTGTAGAGTTAAAGAACAACTTGATGTCTTAAGGAGGATACTTGAGGAAGGCCAGAGACTAGGTTGGGTATTGAAGAAGAAGCCAGTGAAGTGGTCTAAGTTATAGAGAAGGCTACAACAGAGGCAAGTAAGGTGGCTGATGGAAAAACTCAAAGAAGCTGAGTTGGAAATGGAAATGGAAGTGTCCATTTGTGAAGCAGAATAGGGTGAAGTTCTGAGTGAAGATGAAGACTTGAAAACTGGAACTCCAAGTGAGGCCAAAGGGTCACATGGTTTTAAATCTGACAATTTGTGTATATTTGCAGGTGAAACATGTAAAGAAGGACAATTTGCTGATATTTTCATAAAGGAGGAGGAAGACAAGAAGAATCTAAATTCTGTTATGGAAGAAGATGAGATAGATTGGTCTCATATACAGCTGGGGAAAGATATCAAGCAACAAAGTGAAGGGCTTGAGGAGATTGAAGAGGAGACCATCGAAGAATTTCTGAGTCATAAAGAGAACTTGGAACAACAAAGAGATATGATGGCTGAAACATCAAGTGGGACCATAGGGCCTTATGTTTTTAAGACTGATAGTTTGTCTGTGGATGCAGGACAAATGTAGGAGAATATTAATGCAGATGGTGAAGGTAAACATCAAGAGATTAAAGGCAAACTTGAAGAAGAGACCATGTTAGCTAAAAACATAGTAAAGGATCATCAGTTCATCATGATGATAGGCACAATGGAAATAGCCATGGGAGTTGTTGAGACAGTCAGTAAAAAAGAAGGACATCTACTGAAAGATGTTAAGAAGGAAGAAACCTATGCAAAGGATTTAACCTTGGAAGAAAGGACATCTGATGATTGGTCACTAACCAAGGAGGGTTTTGTAGAGGATGAGAAATCTTTTGAAGCTGTCAAAAGTATGGAAAAGTATCTTTCAGAACATGAATACTCTGGAATAAAGGATAAGGGAAAATATCTCTTGAATGAGGAAGGCAGTGACTTATTGCAGCAAAAGGAACCTAGTAATGAAATTGTTACAATACAGGAACAATTTCTTGTGAAAGAACGGGATGAAATTTAGTCTAAAGAGTTGATATGTGAAGCAATATTTGAGACTATTGAACCTTGTGATTTTCAAAATGATTATTTAAGCATAAATGCAGGGAATATAAGTGATGATGAAGTACTTGCGAAGAGTCACAGAGAACTTGAAATGCTGGAGTATTTGCTGGGAAATTCTGAGTATGACAGTGTGATTGCAAAGGAAGGAGTTCACTACAGTGGACAAGAGTAGAAAGACATGATTAGAGCATATGGTGTGGAGGAGAGACTAGTTGACAGTCTCATGAACTCTTTTGAGAATTCAAAACAACATACTGATGTGCTAACAGAGAACAAAGAAATAGAGCAACAAACTGAATTGTTGCCAATGGAAGACAAGGCACAAAAGCCTTATGTTTTTTATTTTAACAAGTGTTTTGTGAGTGCAGGATTAGTTGCAGATGCTTGATTAAATTTGGCACAGAGGAGTAGCCAAATAAAAATGAAAGAAGAAGATTCTATGGAAGAATTTAATCCATGGAACAGAGATGCTCAATTGCTGGAGAGAATGATGGAAAGTCATGATTCAATGAAGACAAAGATAATCATGAAAGAGGGTAAGGTTGAAAGGGAGGCAGTAAGCATAGGAGTCAAAGAAAAAGTTGGAGCAAGAGCAAGAGTAATGTCTACAATGGTAGCAAGAGCAAAAGTAGAAGAAAAAGTAAACCAACAACTACAAAGTGAAAGTAACCAACAACAGTTTGAAGAGTTAGTGGACAACAACAACAATTTGAAGAAAAGAGAAAGAGGAAGAAGTGAGAGGCAGAATATGGACCATTCCAAGGATGAAATGGAGACAGAGATAAAAGAATTATGGCAGCTGATGATGAAATAGTCCATGTGGAGGAAATTGATAGCAGCAGGAAGCATGATCAATCAGAACTTGAACCTGATTGACAAGGAGAGGAAGATGAAACAGAATACAACAGACATACAACAACAACAAAGGTGCAAGGCATTTGGGTAGCTACAAACTAAATTTTGGGACCTTGGAGGTTTTCTATCAACTTATGAAGACACATGATCAGGAGATCATGAATATTTTCTACTTTGGGAGTCTGATGCAGGAGCATTCAACCCAAGAGAAAATCATTGTATTTTAGTAGACATAGGGGGGTCATGTGTTTTAAGGAAGTTGGATTCCTAAGTGTTAAGTTAATGTAATATTTAGGCTTTTGAGTGAGTAGGATAGGAATTAATTAGATAATGTGAGATGTTTGTAAATACTCTCGAATAAAGGAGAACATGAGTGCCTAATAATGACAAGAGAGTTAGAAGTCAATTATAACTCTCAAGGAAGTTTCATGATTCAAGGAACTAGAGAGGACATTTAGGAGTCAGTTCAATAGATTAAGGATCTAAACCAAGAAATTGGTTATAGAGTCCTATGTATAAATGTAAGACTAAAAGGCACAGTTCAGATCGGTGAGATAGGTTTGACTATAAGCCTATAGGCAAGACAGGAAGAGGCCACTAATATTGAAGATCAGGCCTGAGAGACAGAGATTCTCATTCTGTAATCGTTGTGTATATTTATAAATACAGAGGTTAATTTCAAACCTGTATAATTGTGTTTGAGTGTTGAATTATAGTGAATTGGAATTCTGTAATAGTTGTATGCAGGCAGAGTTGAGATGAAACATAGAGAGGAGAATGATTCAGAGGAATCATAAGGGATCATTGAATCCAATTGAAGGATTAGAGTGAAGCTCTGGAGAGACTGCGATGTGAGCATTCACAGAAGTTAAGCTCAGGAGAGAGCGCACAATGGAGTAGCAGAAGAATGAAACCCTGAAGAAAACACAAAGCCATGGGAGAACATTGGGAAAATGAATTAAAGTCAAAGCAAAGGGATGAAGAAAACGTGAGTTGTCAGTGTATAGGAGTTGTTGGATCTCAGAGATCAAAGGTCCAGATCAAAATACAGAGGAACCAGAAGGAACCATCAAAACCGTCCAATGGAAGAAATCGATTGTCATCACATGGTGGAGTAGTGCGGAAGTTAATTCATGAGGAAAGTTGTTTCAATACAGAAGTGGTATTTCGGGCGAGTGAGAAGTGGTAAGCTGTATTTTGAGGAAGGCACCCGATTCCACTCAACAAGCGACATGTAGCAGTGAGGAGGAGAGAGGAAACTACTTTCAGGCGGTTAATCCTCATGCTTGTTGTCTACAAGAAATCCCTGACAGTCGTCGGATCCATTGAGCGCAAATCCACGGTGGAGGATTGTCGCACAAGTTGTTCGATCAGAGATAGGGGATAACGAAGCATGGTGGAGTATAGAGGAAGGCTTTGATGCACAAACCTGACGATCTATAGATGTGGGAGTAATCCTTTTGAATTCCGACTTAAGAATTAAGCGTGATCAAAGATCGGAGAAGGCAGAGTGTAGCGGAAAGGATTGAAGCCACGAGATGGACGCGATGGAGTTATAGATGCGGGTCTAATAATTTGAGTTCCAGAAGTTTATGTTATTGCATATCGTGGATGCAAGGAGTGTGTAGTGTAACCGCGGACTATGGAAATTGTGATTGCGATAAAGTGTAGCATCGATATCTGTGCAGAGGCCGTACCAAGGTGCAAAAGTTAAGTTATTGCGTGTTTGTGGTTATTTCTATTATAAACAGATTATAATAGAAATATAGCGTGATAAAGAAGGTTTATGTGGTAATTCCATTGTCTACCATAGTTATGAAGTGGGGCTTGGTGTATATGCGGCTTATGGGTTAATAAAAGGTTAATGAAGGTTTAAGTGGGATGATTGAGTTCCGATATAAAGGAAAAGGTGGACAAATGATTAGACTTTGTTGGTCTAAAAATGATTCCGCATGAGATTAAGAAAGGATCCATAGCCATATTCGAAAGGAAGATTTGACTCGTTTGTGAGTTAAATTCCTGGGACAAATGTGCTTATGCATTTTACATGGATACTATGGGTGTAAGCGGGGGTAACCCTACATCACTAGTGCTCAAGTTTTATTCCTTCGACTGTTAACTAGAGTTACAGAAGTTACCCTTATAGAGTGTTCTTCATCATGTTCACATAGATAGTGCATTTTCCATGAGTAATTTGGATTATGTGTCATACTATTGAATCATAGTGATCAAAAAATGAAGGTCAACTTTTGAGTGGCATAATTTTACATATGGACTCCTTTTGAGGTATTTCTTGTGTGGTTGGAAAGATATCAAAGTGTAGAATAGAATTGAGGTGTTTTGGCATAAGTGTGAGCTTTTAGATCATAAAAAAAATAGTAAATTTCTCAATATACCTAGAGAATATTTAAAACCTAAAGTTAACCTGACCTTTAAACACCATTCATCCCTTTCAACACTTTTCATTTTAACAATTGGCACATGGTTTTCATCTCTTTATTTTTTTTCAATTGCATCAACATATGGGAATTTCCAAGCCCCTCTTCTCATAGGATAAGGGAAACATGAAACTAAGATGAGAGACTTAAATTAAATAATAAAAATAAAATACAATAGATTAGGAAAATGGAAAGTTTTGAGTATGGAAGAATGTGGACACACTACTTCTAACAAGGCATCCTATTGGAGCTCCTGCTACAAAATGAAATAAAACCCCTAAGGTGATTTCTCTTTACTAGAAGAAATATATAACCACCAAGGTGAATTAAAACAACAAATTTTGATCATCATGATCCATTATTTGATTACAACACATAATCCTTACTTAGATGCCTAAAATACTAATTGTAATCATTTAGTATCAAAAAGTAGTTAATGTACCTCATGTTTGTTGACCTATCTTTATCGGCAGAGTATAGTAATGATGTGGATGGACTAACGAATGAGTGGGTGAGAGGGTTCTAAGAAGTTTCTATTAGAGGATCATGTGAGGATGCAAATTAGAAATGCATATCATGGGAGATAAAGAATTCTCCAAAGGTTACTCTTGCATTTACATGGGTAACATACGGCTCCAACTTGACAAACTCAATATATTTGGTACTCCAAGGAATATAACTTCCAACACTCTAACAATTTTTCTAGGTTCTACAATGAAAGTCATCAGTACTTAAGCAACTAGAAAATATAGTCACCCTAGAATATGACGGTTAAAAAACAATATGTCATAAACATATAATATAACATTTTTCTTCTTTTTATATATATATATATATATATATATATATATATATATATATATATATATATATTAATTATATATTCAATAAGACCAAAATGATATATAAACAGGAAGGATGCAAATCAAGATGCATAACACAACCTACCTATACTAGGATACTCTAGAAATCCAAACAATCAAGGGATAAGTATAGTTATACAACTAATGAATCCACCCTAGTTCCTCATCAAAACCATAAACCCTACTCTTTTGGTTGGATATGAGATAGAAAAACAATATGTTAATGGGCAAGTAGATTACAAGAAGACATATATATCACATACTTACCAAGATAGGATGTAACTCATGAGAATGAACATAACATCAAAAATAAAAATAGATTGGCTCTATCCACTTTTGAATGTGGTTGGAATAAGAAAATAATAGCTAATTCTTGATCAAAATAAGGCCCTCATAACATAACCCATGTATATTAGGAGGGTGATCCACATATCTCAAGAAATTGGCTCTTTGGCTTCCTTTAGCATTATTCTTCAAGGATTGAGATGAGATCATCATACATTTGAAAAGTAATTTATGATTTTGTAGAAAACATGCAAATAAAAACCGAGAGATAAATTTAGACCTTGACGGAAAAAAATCTCCAACTTTTGGGCGTGCTACACCTTTTTGTGCAGCTCAAAATCTTTTTAGAAACACAAAAAATAAAAATGATTTTTCCTTTCTTCATTCTATATGTTTTTACAACAAAAAATATAGTATTCAATTGTATCTCCCCTTACATGTTGAAGATAATTTATAGAAATATATGAATGGAAATCATTACTTTCAAAAACATGTTTCCCTTCATAAATATTAGCCTCAAAAGAGTATTTTAATGACAATTTAGCACATGAATATTGATATCTCATTGAGGCAGTCCTCTTCATGGAGGTCATGAATTAGAGAACATAAATGTTCACAATTATACATAATTATTTTATTTCTTTTGGAGATAAAATATGTCTATCAGAAGGAAACACCCATTTTTTTAGGTGGAAACTCAACCCATGTTCAAGGACATAAAAAACTACAAAAAATGTTGGAGGAGAGTGCCAAGGTTTAGAGTTTTAAGGGAAAAACATAAGCGACAGAGGGTAGAGATAAATAACCATTGAAGAGACTAATAAATAAATGAAACTAAGATTATGAGAAATTGAGGGAAAAATAAAAATTTACTTGGATATTCTAGAAATCTAAATAATCAAAAGATAAGTATAATTATACAACCAATGAATCTACCTTAGTTTCTTACATAGTTTCTTCCAAAATTTATCCACAAAATTTAATTGATGGTATATAATTAAAATAAATGAAAAGGCTTAAAGAGTTGAACCACAAAAATGATAATAAAGAAATATATTAAAATTAATATGGGTTTAAAATCTCAAAATACAAGTTTTGATTCCCCGCAAAAAGGAAAAAATATAAAAGGTCTTATAAATAAATAATAAAATTAAAGTAAATTAAATTGATGAAAAAAGGTGGATGGGGTTTAAGAGAAGGACAAACAAAAGCTAGGAGATTAGTGAGAGGAGGAAAATAATGAAAGGCAAAGGAACTAGGGAGAATGTAGTGGGGACATGGAGAGGGGACACTAGAAGAGAAAATAGAGGAGACCCAACAATGAGATTTGATCTTTTTTAGAACTATAAAAGATATATTTGATCTTATGGTTCGTCATAGAGCTTACAATTTTTTTTCCTGCTTAAAACCATACAAAGGGTAAACAAACATATCTTTCAATGCATGAATCAAAGAGCATATTAATGATACTCTCTATAATCGCATTGGAAAATCAAATATTGCTAACCATTTTGACAACTCAAAATAACTCATATTCTTTGAACAAACCAAAGTTCTAGACACTTCTTAAATTTATTATGATTGCATCACTAGTGAAGCTACTAAAATTGAAAATAGCCCTATTAATTTTAATCTAGAAGATGGATATAAATTTCATGGTTCCTAAAAATTAATGATTCATGAGCTCACTCATAAAGTTTTCTCCCTTCTCCCCCACTTTTTTTCTATCCTTGAATGATCATTTCTCTCACTTTTGTGTATCCATTGTTTGATCTTGTTGTGTAACCTCACCCTACTTCTTGTATCTTTTCCTTTCTATCAGGTATCAATTTTGTCTGGTTTTACATCACTTTTTTCTATGAAATCCTTCATAATTCATAGGATTGCTTCTCTAAAATTCTTCATAATTCCTAGGATTACTCTCCTCTCCTCATTTTGTGCATTATAAAATAAATACTCACCATTTAACACATTTCCCTTGTTTCAACAAGATTTCACATTAAAATTGTTATTAATGATTATTTGTGTTCACAAAGATCTTTAATCGTATGCGCCAATAGTGATTGCTAAGTGCATGGCAATTGATTATTTGTGTTCACAAAGATCTTTAATCGTATGTGCCAATAGTGATTGCTAAGTGCATGGCAACTGGGCTTGATCCAGCACCCAAGACGATTCATGTACTAAGAAAATATTGTACATATTGTATTCAATCATTTTGCATATCTTTGGCATGTCAAGTTTCTCCGAGAAACATATGGAGTTACGAAAAAATAACTGGTCAACCAACTTCTATATGAAACAAATTTCTGGCTTGTTCTTGCATTGATGAAACGTTGTTCTTGCACTAATTTAGGGTTGGACATTTTGGCATACCTTTGGGAGGAATCCTGAAATGAATTTTCTCTATAGTGCCAGTCTTATGCTTTGACGTGAGACAAAACTCAGCCTGTTCACAAGTGTGGACTTGGGGATCGACATTTCGGCATACCTTTGGGAGGAATCCTGGAACGAATTTTCTCTATAGTGTCATTCTTATGCTTCGACGTGAGACAAAACTCACCCAGCTCACATGTGTGGACTTATAGAGAAAATTTATGCCTCTACCCCAAATTTGCAGTAGTTTACAAACTACCAATTTCCCCTCTCTATTTCTGTGCATATGGAGGTGGATCTCGAAATTATGAGACATGGGTTTTTCTCCTAGGATGACAAATTGATTTAGGTGCAGACTATTTTTGAAATTTCACCATGGTTTAGGAGACAAGAATGGTCATTTAGACACAATTTGTTAAAAATAACATTTTTTCCAGATTTCAAAAGTAATCCCAGATTTGGAAGACCTTCTCTATTTGTAATCATGAATACGGAATCTATTCTTGGCTAACAAATGGATTTTATTTAATTTCTTGTTCGTAACAAGATTGGTTGGTTAGATCCATCTTTGCATTGTAAATCATGTAGAAAATTAAACTTTGGCTCTTATTTGAGGGAGGAAATTTCCAACGTAACTCCATTCTAGTAAGGTTAATTTTGTCTATCTGAGTCAGAGGACAATCCACACATCTTTCTACAGTGCACACAAACACAGGTTCTATGGAAAAAGCTGGACTCACATTTTGGTTTCAATTACAACTCTCATTCTTCCATAAAAGATGCTTTTATATGGTGGAGTAAGCAGAAGGTAATATGGAGGCCTATTCCTCTTATTGTGTTCTGGTACATATGGAAATGGAGGAATCAGGTCATTTTTCAGGACTATAAGGAAAACTTCATGCTTTTATTTGACCAGATCATCTCTTTATATCTCTCGCTCATCCCCATGGCCCCTCAGCATGTGAATGCAATTCCAAAAGTGCCTTCCTATCCTCCTATGACCTTCCTGAGGGCTCACTTCGATGGCGCTGCACAGGATGGTATTTGCGGATGTGGAGTGCTCATAAATTTTATGGAAGATCAGCACTATGAAATATTTTGGAACGGGGGTTCTGGCACGAATAATAAAGTTGAAGCCATGGCATTATACGACCTTTTTAGTTTTTGCTCTTTCTTGAACATCAGCGGCCTTCGGATCTATGGAAACTCAAAAATCATTATTGATCATGTTATTGGAAAACACTTCATTAATAATGCCAACCTCTCTGCATGGATGCAAAGAATCTCCTATATCTGGAAGTCTTCAAAGGATTTCTCCATTACTCATGTATATCACTCCCAGAATATGATCGCTGATGTTTTATCAAAGAAGGGCCTACACTCACAATGCGGTATTTGGAACATGAGCATCACTGTGGGGAGCATCACGCATCAAATTCATCAATTCACAATGCCGGGTATATAGGAGTCTAAATGTCCTGGTATGTATCATGTTCTTGCCTAGTTATCAGTGGTTTTCATGCAGAGGTACCTCTATTTCTCCATTTCTCTGACTTGAGTTTCCTACTCATTTGCTCATGTTATATGTATATCCGTATATGACTATCATATTCCTATTTTCATATGGCAGAAGCAAAATTTTGCTTTTTCTTTCCATATACCATACTTTTCTGTATCAGAACTTCTGTAACGAAATTATATCAATATATAAAAAAAATTTCGTACTGAAAAAAAAAGTTAATTTGGGGGTCACTCCCGAATGATTATTGGATTCTTATCTCTTACCATAGCATGTAAACACTGAGCCTTAATATTAATGGAAGCATGCCTATGGCAGGTTTTGTTCACTTCTATTGTATATTATATGTTTGCAATTTCCTGGTGATTTAAATTGTCAATGGAGTGTGCGAGCGGACTGGTGGGCCCATTAGTCTAGCTTATCACCACTCCTATGTTTTATTCGAGTGGAATGGTTTGCTAGAACAATAAGGTGAGTGTGAACTTCATATTAGAGTGTGTCAACTATGAAGTTTTTTTTCAATAATTAACATATCTGCATGTTGTATCTTGTTTCCTTTAAGGTTCGAAAAACTTATTAATTTGTTTTGGTTTGTATAAAGATTTAGAAGTAGTAATATTATTTTTGGTGAATACGAGAGGAGAAGGCCATCTAAGCTATGTTGATTTGAATCTCAAATTCATAATTACAAGTTCTTCTATGCAGTGTGGATTTTTATTTTGCTCATACCCGGTTCCATGTCTCAACTCCAGGGATTTTCTTTATTACATGGCTTGAAACCTTAAATTATAAATCTTGACCCTTGGCCGGTGTGGAAAATTTAACGAGATATCAAATTCTGGAAAGATATGTATTGCAGATCCAATCCATCTCATTTATAAAAGAGAAACATTTGAAAATAATGTTGTTATCATTCGATTCATTCTTGCACTAATTGGGACATACCTAGTAGGTTTAGCTTTCAGGTTGTAATTTACTAAATTAGGGAATCAGCCACTTAAGAACCATGAACCGGAGTCATGGAACACATTTGAGAAAATTGATAAAGAATGGATGTCCTTTTGAAAAGTCAGATACTCACATAATACTATTTATAGTGCGATTTACATCCTTGTTTTTGTGCAATGATTTTCCAGAAGGATTATGCAGTATTTTCGACCTTTGATTGCACAATGCTAAGTCGTATTCCTATGATTTATTCTTGTATATTTTAGAGTATCTAGTTGCAGAAGTTGTAGCTCATATTTCTCGAATAGAAGAATGCCCTATTCTTGGTGTTTTCCTGCATAGTGTTTCCAGGTGTGACATTTGCATAATAGTGAGGTCAGAGAGGAATTTTTTTCAAATACATGCATTCATCATAGTTGAATGTACTTTAGGGATCGAAGACACCTTTGCTTGCATCCATTCTTTCTATTTACTTGGACATAGGATTATTTAGAGAATAACGAGAGTGTTGTGTATGCATTAGAGTTTCATTCGTGTAGGGTGTGCTCTGTTTGATATAGGAGTTGAGTGGATTTCCTATTACATTGTTTATTTTCTCAAGGAAATTTCTATATTTGGTTCATTCAATTAATTAGAAATCAATGTTCAAATTCCCAGTCAAACTATAGTTAGGGTTTATTTTCAATTGATTTGTTTTCAACTATTGATTGAATTACATGATTAGTATTTATGATTTATAAAGATTTCTTTTGAGTAAAAGAATCAAATTTATCATTACTGGTAGTAATTTATAAATAGGTTTGTGAGCAAGTTAGAATAGGAATTTGATCTACGGGTCGCAAGGGATTCTCTTTAGTATTTCCAGTGCTACACCTCCAAGTTTACAAACTCTAAGATTAACTTTTAAATGTTAGGTTTTTTATTACGCCAAACAATTTATTTCTTTTTATCCTCTCCTAATTAACTTAGTTTCTCCTTAGCCTTATTGTAAACAACCCTCTCCTAACCCACCATCTCTTCAACAATTTAAATTAATTTCCTTTTTATTCTTTATTCTTAAGAATTTAATTATTTTCCCTATGAAGCATGAAATACAAAGTTGAATTATGACTTTATAAACATTTATTAATCCTAAGGTTTTTCTTTACCATCATGTTTGTTGTTGAAGCCTTTAAGTCTTTACATTTCCTTAATTATATAGTAGCAATTTAATTTTTCATCCCGTTCGTATTAGTAATAATTTCTATACCTTATTAATATTATAAAACTAAGTTAATTTCAAACATTTTCTTTATTTAATTATCTTTCTCTTTATCCCTTCCTAAGCATATCTTTCCACATAGTTTTTTCTTTTTCCTTTTCTCCTCATAATCTTTAATTTTATTTATTTATTGAACCATATAATAATTATTCCCCCGACCCTATGGCTAGTTTCTTTTGTTTCAATCTCTAAATCCTAACACTCTCCTCTAAAATCATTTTGTAGCTTCTTATGTTCCTGAAGATGGATAGAGTGCCCACCCAGAATGTTGGATTTTCTTTCTCATACACACAACTAATCTGTAGAAAATGTCAAAAAATCATGAATATTTATTAGAGTCTAAGGTAGTGGATGGTTGAAAAATATCTAATGCATAAGATAAATTCAAGTGTTCAAAATCACTTGCACTATACCTCATAAAATATGGTTAATAATTGTCATCAGTATGAGGTAACAAAACACCTTTTGATAGCTGAAACAAATATATGAAAATGCGTACTTCATGTTTTCGAAGATCCACATCATAAATGCATATGTATGGCTAGATAAGAATCCCACCACTATGCCATTAGTAAAGATGATTTCCTCAATGGAATAATTTCTATACTATCAACTATAGAATTATCACCCATGTCATAAAATAGCATTGATGTTGACATGATAAAAACTTATATCCCATTTATATTTTTCCTAGATGTAGAAAATCATCAGTTTTATTTTCTTAGGAATGATTCTCCATAACATCATCTAGTTCGATATTTTTTAAAGACATATCATAGAACTTAAATTCTTGGAAAGGAATATAAATGCAGTCATTATTTTCCATGATGGGAAAGATGTTATCGTTAACAAGCTCTTCGTCATGGACATAATTTTTAATTTAAGGTGCTTCATCAAAATATTCAATATGGTCATGATTTTCAATATGATCTTGGTAATTTTTTTCCCCTTCATCTTCAGGTAGATAAAAGAGGGCTTCTTCTTCCCATTCTCTGTAACTTTGTTCATCATTTTTTCTTCATAATCTATAATGGTGACCTCACCATCTTTAAAAGTTAGAGGTAGCTATTATTCTTCTAATAATACTTCCATGTCTTGAGAAAGTTCTACAAAGGCTTCTTCTTGAAGGTGTTGGTTCAAGTATTAAAGGGTATCATCATCTCTTTATAATCTTAACCCCATTGATTGAGAAAATTTTCAATAAATATTTCAATATAAATATTCACTCAAAATATCAGTAGAGAATTGCAATATTTATATCAGTGCAATATGAGTAATCTTACAATATGAGTAATGGCCAAACAAGGATGACCATAAAAATTTATACAACATATATATTATAATGGTTTGTGTATCCTATAATATCATTAACATCATAATTAGGGAATAATTCATGCAAATCCCAAGAAGTCATTTTTATAGCATTCAATTTATGCAATACAAAACTATGGAGTTGCTAGGGTGAATCTAGAATTCCTTTAAGGGATTATTTTTTAAACAAGAATAATGTATTTGAAGAACTATAGGGAACAATTAATTTTTTCTTTCAATGGACTCTTTTGATAAGCACACCAAAGAATCCTTTGAGGTATATTAATAAAACTAAGGTTAAAGCATACATTTTTGACACCAAAGAGAGGTGTTTATCTCTTCCCTCGAATTGGAGCCAAAAATGTTACAATAAAATCTATCATCTAAGTTCAAAGGCTTACCAAGTGAACTATACCAAGTGTAACAATGGGAAGGTTACTATTGTCACCTTAATAACAACTCGCCTTGTTTTAATGATTGATAAAATACAAAGAGGGGAGGCTTTTATAACCTCTTAAGAATCAAATAATGCAATCAACTTAAGCTAAATTACACTTGACGACATTATAATGATTTGAAACCAAGAATAAAGATATTAAATTAAGGTTAAGGGTGAATTAAGAGTAATTACCATATTTGATTCCAAAAGTTCCTATTACTCTTCTATAGATTCTCAGACACACACAATCAAGAAATTACACTTGTCTATAATAAATTAGCTTGAGAAATCACAAATAGTAGCAATGTAATATCTATATTAGCAATAATTTTTTCCAAAAAAAACCTCATGACAAATAACGAAATGAACAGTAAAATTATGAGTAAATAAGAGAATAAAATACAACCAATTCTTATGGCTTAAAAGTTGTATAAAAGCACTTAATCCTAGAATTCAACCATAATTAAGGTTGGAAAATGCTCATAATTTGTAACTTTGACTTACCTAATGCATCCTAAAATAATTCCTAATAGGAAATCAATGTTCAAATCAACAAATGTTTAAAATTTATGACTTTGTTGTAATAAAACCATAATATACAAAACCATAATTTACCCTATGATTTTAAAAGTATAATTGATTCCCACAAGAAAGAGAGGACTAGTTCCCTATTAATATAGGGTTAGGGGAGTCTAAAAACACATAAACTTAGGGAAACATTGAACTAGATACAACGATCAAAAGATCTAATGAAATTTAACCTATCTACCCTAGGGTTTGAATTAAGGTTTTAAATTTCTAGAAACATGGACTAAATGAAGGAGCTATTGTGCCACTTCCTCAAAGACTTAGAGGGAGGGTTATTTTAATAAGGATCATGGATCTAATGTCATGATAAAATGTTCAATACATTATTTATCCATCCAATAAAGCATAAAATTAAGATAAACCAAGTTAAACTACTAGATTTACCATGAATTCATCCAATATTCACCATAACCATATAAGAAAATAGACCAAATCCACATCAAAGAAGTCCCCAAGCAAGTCACTGAATTAGTTCTCCATAGAAAACTAGAGAAAAGATTATTAATCTAAGAGATGCATATCTCTCAAACTTTGAAATGAAACAAATAATTTAGGTGTTTTCCTATTTATACTAGTGAAACAAATCTCTTGTCGATCCATTTTCATATATCATCCATATTACCATTTCCCCTTTTACAAATACCCTTCTTCCCTTTATTTACCTTTCCCATAATCCATTAGAAATTTCATCCTTCACTACTTTATACACAAAGCTATAACCATCTCATACTTAGCTAAATTTTCAATACCTCTGTGAAAATTCCTCCTTTAGAAATAGCCTTCCTCACTCCATACAAGTGATGCTCCACACTCTTCATGTGATGTCCTTCTACACTACTTCATTGATTATTATTATTCTATGGAAGATGTTCCCAAACTCTATTTCTCCACATAATCCACTCTCCCACACACCCGACCTCTACATGCCAAACACTTCTTGACATAAACCAACCTAGTCTTCAATATTATGTACCCTCATAAGATACATTTCTTTATAATACACACTTAGAAAAAATCATAGAAATTTGTGTTACACATCTCTTGAAGGAAATTCAAGATGCATTAAATCAATCTTGACATTCAAGGAAAAGGGTAGTGATCTAATGTAAGGTGAATCAATTAATTTGTATTTCCATAAAAGAGTTTCCTTTCTAAATTAACTTGCAATTATGATTTTTTCATGTTTGAATAAGATGGTACATGATGAAGAGATTTTGAGTAAATGTAATTAATGAACTAGGGTTTTAAACAACTAATATTTCTATAATGTAGCACTAAAGGTGTTGTGTATCTTAAAGCAGGTAGGGAGGATAAAAATTATGGATACTCGAATAAAAAAATGTGTCTTGTTGGTATATTGTGAATTCCATCACATGCAAAGATAACAAATTTCATTGGTCTACTACATATCATCCTTTTTCAAATCTAACTTTGGAAACAAATATCAAGTATAGAATTTTCATTGTTGGTTTTCTCAATTCTAGGTGCATCCCTGAGATATTTGACTTCAAAGGATTAGTTTTTTGGTGTTCTATGTCTTTTAATGCAAACAATAGAAGGATTCAAATATCTATTAAAGATTAGAGCCAAATTCTTATCAAAGCAAAAGCTTTGTCTACTTAGACATTAGTAAACTCCTCAATCTCACATAAGTTGAGTATTTTATGTACTCCCAAGATTCTTGGCTTAATTTGTTGAATTTTTTTTTGGTTTAGATAGTAGAAATCAGTAGTAATCTTTAAAAAATTGGAATTTTATTGTTAATAGAGAATTATTGGGATTTTTATTGGTTATTTGAATGATTGAAGGGGTGAGTCTCAACATCCCACATTCTGAGGTCAATTTTATATGTTTAATATTATTCCTTTAAGAAGGAAACCATTCTTGATTGAGTAGAGGTTACTTCAATTGATATTTCTTTTCAATTGGACAATTATCAAAGACCTAGAGGTTCTTTATTACTTCCCATTTAATCTTGGAAGTATTTTTCTATAATGTATTCAAAGGTTTTCCATTAAGATTTAATTTAAATATTGAAGTTGATGCAATTAAATTCAAGTATCCCTTCCTCTAGAAACACTAGATTCTCTTTCATTTTTACCTCAATGTTAAAGAATTTGTATATACATTGTCTAGAGGAAAGACTCAACAAATGACTTAGGAGGGAAGAGATTTCATCAAAGGAAAATGAATTTGTGTGTATGAGGAATATCATAGTTATATCAATTTATTGGGTATTAAGGAATTCATTTACTACTCGCAATGTTTTTTTATGATAGATAACTTGTTTCTAAAGTTTATAAACAATATTTTTCATGGTTTATACATTTTAACAAAAATAAGAAAATGTAGTTTATTTGATTACATTTAATATATTTGAAGTCATTATAAATAATTATTCTTACCTCACAAAAATTATTTGAAACTCCCAAGCCCCTCATTTTCTAAACATATATTTTCTATGAGATATGGTAATATATTCACAGGAATTGCAGAGATAATAGGAAACAATGACCTAGAAACCCTTAAGAAGAAAGAGAAAGTGGTGCACAATGATGATATGTCTACCAAAAAGCCGTATGAATTATATAAATAAATATACTAAAACATAGAAGAGAGGAAAAAACATTAATAACGTACAATATTTCTCTTCTCTTTGTAACATAAATTCAAGTAAGAAAAATGAAACACTTATATGTACAGGAGAGAATAATGATTGGAATTCTCGAGGAGATGGTGGTTAGTAAATACCTCATATAAATCTTTTCTAAACTCATTCTATTACAAAGTGAAAGAGTAAGATAAGTTCAACAAAAAAGGATTCATACAATGTTTTGAATTAGGTCCAAAAGATGGTATTGATATGGAAGTTGATAGTATTATAGTCCCTAATTGGGTGGCTTTAAGGATGGCTAAGAGCCAAAAAATAGTAGATTGAATGGCTTTAAAAGAGCATATTATTTTTTAGGAGTAGTCTTTAATAATGGACAATGCCGAGTAAAAAAATAGAAAGGAAGCTACAAATTGAAAAGGTGCCTGTTAGAAATAAGAACATAACTCACAAATGTAAATCAAAACTAGATGTTTCAACAGTTAGATCGATAAGGGTACTAAAAATACATACTAATACTAGAAATACTCTTTATAATTATCTCTTGAGGTAGGAGTTAGAAAATATATGATTGAAGATAACAATAAATGAATTGGAAGATGCTTTAAGTCATAAAACTCTCTTTATAACTCCTTTATCGATAACAGATCCAAATAAAACACCCTAACATACACCCACCACCCCAAGTAAGATAAATAATGTGACTAAGTTACTTAATGGAATAAGAATATACATTGTATAAAAAATGAATCGGATATTGAGAATTATTTTGGAAGCTTGGGACATTAGTTACATTTAAGGAATATTTTGGAAGGGATTTTTTCTTTTATTGAATATTTAAAAAAATATTTAGAACATGATTAACATTTAAGTGAAATTTTATTAAAACATCAATCGAAAAATCTCATGCCTAAGTGTCTTCCAGAGTAAACAACAAGGATTACAATCTACTCAAAGAGCATAACAGGTAAAAGTAGGATGGTATTATGGAATACAAGTTCAAAAATATTCTATTGCGAACGACAAAAAAATTGATGATAAAAAGTGATGAATTCTTCAAAACAATTGAATTTGTTTAGGAAAATCAAGGACCTTAGATAATAAGAGATTCCATGCTAATACCTTAAAATCTATTAGAAGATGAATTGAACATAATAATAAATTTATGGGATAATGAATTTGATAATATCATGGACTTCCATAGGAGGAGATTAAACAATGGTTAATTACCTTTGTAAACAATAAGGAAGACCAATTGTCAACTATTCAAAAATTAGGCTTATAATCAATAGAAATGGAAGAAGAAATATTTTCACTTAGGGTAAATAAACATTTTATTTTTCCACCAATGAAGGAGTATATACAAGATTGGATTAAAATATCCTTATCAAAAATTGTTCATCCTAGATAACTACAAAAGGTGGTTACATCAAGAATACTTCAAACCCAGAATATATAATCCAATAGTTCGATGCTAAAATGAGAGATCATCCCATCCTCCATTACTATACATTTTTTGTGAGTGTCTTATTTTCTCACTCAAAGAAATTTCACTTCTTTCCTCTGAGTCTCTGATCATCTAACCTTGTTAAGTGTATTTCTAATTTGTAAATCCAATCTATGAATACATATATTTTTTCTTTTTGGTTACTATGCCATTTGATTTGGTCCATGGGAGTCCCAAATTTATCCATTTAGGATGAATTCATTCCTCTTATAGTCTAAATATTAAGAAAATTATGTAGTGTGAGAGACACACTTTCTTTTCTAATATATTTGGCTCTCAAAAAGAGATGTTCTAGGATTTCGTGGCATTTGTGGTTTCAAAGACTTCTTAAAAAATGTAATACCTAATGAATGTTCTCCTATGCATCTTATGATTCTAAATGAATGAAATCATTTACAACATTGAAGCTTCTAGGCCATTAGTCTTGTTATTCTCTATATGAATATCATTGCAAATAGGTATTCCTAATTTTGTAAATTCATGGAATTATGTAATGAATTTAGTTATTTGTGAGATTGCTATATTTTTTGAACCATAGTTCATTATTTATTTTAATGTCCCCACCTAGTCTACTCACAATTGTATATTATTGAAGCTAGATTTATTTATATGAGCAAATATATTTAAAATATGAGTGTGAATGTAGAACACCTCTCTTATAACATTTTAGGCGAAATATTCATAATTCCCTAGGAGGGTGATTCTTTTCTTTGACAAGGAGATAGATTAATATAAATTCCACTATAATTAGGTTGAAAGCTATTAAAAGTAACAAATCCATGATACAAGTTGGATAGGTCATCGAGACAACCACTAATATAGCCTTATATATGAAACTATAATGATAAAACATGAAAATGATAGAGAAAAAAGGCCACATGTCTGGGTCCATAACCCTCAAAACGGTGATGGCATCATCAAAAGACATGTCTAATCATCAAACGGTGTAACGAATGGTCCAAGCGACATTTATCTTTATCAAAATTCATGCCTCATTAATCCAAATTAGATCACTATATTATTTTTCATCCATATTGATATTTGTAGGGTGGAAAAGTAAGAGAAATTTGCTTACAAAAACAACTTTAACATTGTAATGTAGTTTGGAGAATTAGGGTCAAAAACCTTCCAGGACAAATTTGAGGCTTTAAAATGATTTTTTGGGGTGTAAAACATTGATAATTATTCATGCACCAATTGAAGTTATTATACACTAAATTTATTTTCCAATGGTTCAAAAATCATGTAAGTCAATTTTAATATGCAAAATTTGTGCCTTCCAAAAGTTGACTTATTGTGAATAACCATCGTAATTTAGGAAGATGCCACATCAACCCCCATTACTCGTGGAAAAGGGATAAGATATGTGGGCCCTATTTATAATAATATAGGATGGTTAGTTATAAATCATATTAAGGTTTGAATGAGTCTAATTTAAATCTTAGTTGGCTATCAAACTATGTTAAAACTAGGTGACTATGAGGAAAAGGGGTTCAATTCTATTATAGTGTATTGTGTTCCATAATAGAGAAAAGAAGCTAAGAGTGGATAGAGAGAGGGTAAAACAAATAGGGATTTTGTTTCGTAGTATCCCTTGGGATAGATGTATCACTCATTTGTATTTGTAATATTTCCATTGAGAGAAAGAGAGATCTAAAAAGTAGCCTCACCTTCCAACTAGCCTTTCTCCCCATAGGGTTTCCTAGATCATATCTTTCTATTAGTGTGGTAGTATAAGGGACTATTTTATTTCTCTATTTTATTAATTTTTATATATTACAAGAATAAGAAGAAAATAAATAAATAAAATTCTATGGAAAAGTAACCCTCATTTTAAATATTCTTTCGATTTCAGTTTATTTTCTAAGATCTATTTTGATGAATCATCCCATAAAATATACATGGAAGTTTATGGAACACTAATCATCAATTTTTTTTCTCTCAATCCTAAAATTATCCATATCATTCCTACATTATGTAATGTAGTACCATGTCATCATTGAGGAGCAACGTCCTAGCCCTAATGGGAAATTTTAAAGGTGCTTAGGGTGAAAGAATATATCTAGGTAGATGAGAAGTCATCATTTAGCTTAATTCTCATCATCAGGTGTACAACTTCCAAGGTGAAGTGGAATTCCCTCCAAAGGGTGTGCAATCATCACCCATGAAGTGTAGGAGAAATATCATTAATGTCCGCCAAAGAACCATGACCATGTCTGGATTATCATCATGTACAATCTCCAAGAATCAAGTCAGATAAACTAGCATGGACACAAAAGTAACAACCCGTAGTTGGTTTTTCACGTAAATAAATAAGACGAAGGTCATGGGACATGTATTCCAAGTTGAATGGGAAAATATTAATGACTTGTGGATTAATAATTGCTACAGAAATTAACAAAGGAAAAGAGGAAATAATTGGCGTTTAATTATGAAAATAAAGGAATATAGGAGAAACAGAAGGTGCAGAGAAACAAATTTTCATGCCAAGGAAATTAGAGGAAAAATTAAGGAAAATGAAGAAAAAGGAGACCTCAATGATTAAAAGGCATCATAGAAACAATTTATAGATTCTGTCATTTAGTTTCTGTTCTCTCCTTTCACACTCTCATACACTCTCGCACACTTAGAGAATTCTTAGAGACTTCCTAAAGAACTCTAGAATTCACTTTGATTGGAGAAAGAAATCAAAGGAAAGCAAGGGAATGTAAGAAGACAATTGGATCAACAACTACAACAAGCTTACTTTGTAGGTAACAGGTTGCATGTGTGATCTCCTTGTTGTTTTTGGATGCATGGTATATGCATGTGGTTCCTTGGTTATGTGTTGTCATTGGCATGGATATTTTCCTGTATTGATAGTGGTTTCAAACTTTCCTTTCCATTTCATGGATAACCATGGTGTAGTGGGTTTTCCCATCTGGTTTTCTCATTGGTTCGCAGGATCCCTATAATTATGGGTTGGAACAAATTCTCTGGAGAGATCAAACAACTTGGGCTTCCTGAAGGTTGTGGGTTAAGTTACTAGTACTTTGATCTTGTGGGTTGGGACAAATTCTCTTGAGCCCTAAAATAGCTTGGGTTCCCTGGAGGCTGTGGTTTGAGTTACTAGTTCTTATAGCCCTAGACAATTTGGGTAGAGACCGATCTCATTGATGCTAGTTATTTCTGGACCATATAGGTGAGATCATTGTGCTTGAGGGTAGAGGTGGTTTGGCCTCTGGAAGCCTTGGTTGGTTCTATTTTTATTTAGCACTTGAGATCCCACATTCATGCTTGGAATATGGTGCGGGGGTGATTGGTTGAAAGAGAGATTTAGTTCAACCCAATCTATGGTCGACTGGTATATGGAAGTCCATCACTTGGTTGGATTTTTCATGTGTTAATATGAATTATTCTATTATTGTTATCTATGAGAACTTGTAATGTTTATTATGGTTATCTTACGGTTGATTTTTCATAGCTTCTATTCTAGTTATATGATGGTTATATGCTTCATTTTATGATGTGCTCTAGTTATGGCTCTTGTTCATGATTTGATAAGTTACTAGATGGTTGATGAATGCATGGGATAAGAAGTGTTATTGCAGCTACCTACAGAGGGCAGAGATTCTTCTTGGTGATTTTTGGATGAAGTTTAGAATTTTATGATCGGATATGCATTCATGACCTCTAGCTTATATGTTTACTATTTGTTGGACGAAATTTTTGTCTAGTATAAGGCATGTCTATGTTAAGATCATGTTTAACCTTTAATTTTCTAGCATTGTTATTATTGTTGTGATGATTATAGAAAGTTATTGGTAGTTCTGGGTAGTGGTCTAGAGGCTAGCATGAAAACATGGCATAGATCTCGCGACCGCATGCATAGAAGAGGGGATTTTGTGTCACAACCACACATAGGAAGGTTTATGGGTGTGGTTGGAGCCTCATAACGGTATGCATGATGTTTGAAGCGTGTGGATGGGGAGTAAAACTAGTAAAAAGGAGTTCCATCTTAGGGATTGATCACCTGGAATGGTTGGCATGATCTTGTGTGATTTGTCGTCTCTAAGGTATGTCAGTATGTGTTTCAGTTTTTTGACCCCACTTTCATAACTAGAATTTGGAAGTTGGTTCATATCATAGTGACAATCAACTCATGTTTTCCCTAGAGAGTTTGTAAAAGTGGGTAAATGTAGGAGGTGTAGTTACAACCAAATTCATTGAAGCATAAAAATTGACCATATTCAATGTTAAAGGTGTGTAAGCATATCACAAAATGTATCATCTTCAAACTTTACATTAGCTTTTGAGATTATAAAATTTTCCACATTTACGTATTAGAGAATAATTAAATTGCCCTATTAGTGCTCCTAGCACTAGGGAGAAGAAAATTTTTTAGGTTGACGCTTCAATCAATACATGTGAGAGATAATTGATATGGTATGGTGTAAACTTCATTAGAAGTGTCATAGTATTATACATGGGTTATGCAATGCCATTATCCATTAGTGCCTCCAATGAGGGAGAACTTACATTACTTAACTTACCCTTTCCTTAACATTTCTTTTTCTACACTTTACTTAGACTTTTTCTTTTCCTTGATTTGGCTTGCTTAGAAAAATTTATTCTATTTAATTTCAATCCCCTTTTTAGAGGGGTAGTTCATCTCATATGGATTCAAGTTATTTTCTTTAATTCTCTTTTACTTTGATAGGTGTGATATGCATGGCATTGGGGTGAATGCATGAAAAATAGGGGAAATTGTCTTTTAGTCATCATCCATCCCTTGTTACTTTTTTAAATTTTAAGAATCGATAATTTCTTTTGATTTATTTTTCTTGCAGATTTATCAACCTCTAAGGATTTCTAGGCACCTCTTCTTGTAGATAGAGGAAAATAAGGACAAAGTGTTAGGTGTGGAATTGTGTGGACAAACCAATTCTATTAATGCCTCTTATTTTTGTACCTCCTAGATAGTTAAAGAAAATCCCCAAGGTGCTTGCACTTTAATAGAAGGAAGAGGTGACTACCAAGGTGAAAGAGGGAAACATGTATAACTTCCAAGCATCATGATCGATTTTTTTATGTCAACCTATGTTCCTTAGATTTCTAAAACATTAAATATAAGCACTTTCAATGAAACAATGACTAATGTCCCTCATGGTTGTTGACCTATGTTCATCAAATGAATATTGTAATAAGGTGGATAAGTTGGTTAATGATTTTATTTATGCCTAAAACACATTTTATTTTCAACAACTATTTTGCACATATCTCTATAAATGATCCTTATATCTCCTTTATTGACTTGGAATACATGTAATGTTAATATAATAAAATTATCATAGATCTTATCCTTTTATTTCCATTATATTGTAATCCCTTATTTTATTAAAAATAACTAACTATAACTCATTATCAATGAAATATATTTTGATATATATATATATATATACAACTTATTTTTTTAAACTTATCTATTTTGCTTTATGATTTATCATTTAAATATCAAAATGTGACTAATAAAGTTAATCATTCACTTTTAAAAATAAAAAAAAAATAAATTCACCAAATTGAAAGTGAAAAAAACTTCTCAACCATATTTTCTTCCCCACATGTTTAAACACTTATTACAACAACACGCTTGAGCCATAACCATCAAAATATTTAAAAATTTTCTCACTTATCTATTTTATAAAATTCATCCATTTAAAACAAACATTATATTATTTAAATTTTTATTTAATATTCTTTAATATAATACTTATGAAAATATGTAATATTATCACTGCATTATTAAATATGATCAAGATATCACACAATAATGATTTTAATTACCTTTTTCAATTTGACCTGTTTTAATCCTTCTTCAAGTTGTTGTTCTAGTTGTTGCAACTCCTTGACACTTAGTTGATCAAGATCTTCACCCATAAGATGGCTGCATGCAATGTAACATTTTAAATTAAAATGTCACATGATGAAAAATAATTGTTACTTATATTCGTCAAAAGTTATTACCTTCTCCATCTTTGTAAGTTATCGGCCTTTCTCTTCAATTCCATCAACTCCGTGTTTGAATCCTGCGCTTAATTATGAAAAATAAATCGCTTTATCGGATCTTTCTTAGCTAAATTAATCAGCTAACTTTTTTTAAACTAAATTAACAAAACCAAAATGTTTAGTTTAATATGATCACAATGAATGCCACAAATCGAAAGAGGTTGCATAATACATATTATTAAGGATCTAAAAACAATACATATTATTTTCAATATAAATATAAAATATAACTAATATGACATGAATAAAAATCAATATTATTTTAATATAAATATGAAGCATAATTAATATTATGTATAATATGAAATAAATGTTCTTTTTGACTTCAATGTATATTATTAAAGAAAATATAAATATTTACATATAGAACATCACTATGCATCCCATATACAGTTCAAAGATTTATACAATAAAGTCTCATTGTATAGGTAAAATTGGCTTGGGGTTAGAGTCAAGTTTGATCGTGTTAAATAATGGTGATTTTGGGGAACGCGGTATTGTGTACCCATGGTTTTCTGTCCATGGTATTGCATATAATGAAGCCTATAGAAGGCTGGGAGGACTTCATTGTAAGGAAAGACAAGGAGATGAGTGATGAAGGCTGCATTATGTGTATGTGTTATTATTGTTGTCATCATTATTTTTTATTGTTCTTCTTGCTAAATAGTTAGAAAAATCTTTGGTTAAATTTTCTTCATCTGGTATCAGATCCAAAAGTTGTGTTTTGGCTTTGTTATCACTCAGGTTGTCCCTTGGCTCCTAAGGGATACGGCTGAGGTAACCACAAACCAATCTTTGGATTGCAGGTTCTAGCCTACCTGCAATCAGAGAGGGCTCTCTCTTTATAGTTTAGCTTTGTTTTGGATGAGATTTTAGGCTAGTTATGATGTACATGTTTTTGTTTTAAGTTTGGTGGGATGGATGATGTTTTCAAACAGAGGTGGCATGCAGAATGTGAGAAGTTCAGACCATTGGGCAATGGAGTCAATGATGTGAACTGTTGGGTGTGATTTCTTTGGTAAAGAGGGGATTACAGAGCAAGATAGCTAAACATGGAACAATCTTCAAGCTGGAAATAGGATGAAATGAGGTCAGGGATGAAAGGCAATTAAGAATCTTTCATCATACTAACAGAGGGAAAGTGAATGAATATTATCTAGGAGCAATTAAGGATTCCTAAACAGCATTCAGAGTGCAAGAACCAGGGAGACAAGAGCAATAAAGGATTCTTGCCTATGCTAGTGCTGAAGAAAAAAGTAGAAAAATCACAGAAATTGAGCACAGAGTACAGCGAAGTAAAATCTGGGCTATTCTTCTTTTCTGCAATTTAGATCATGATATTTAGATGATATAGTAAACATAGAAACTGAAAACACAGGTAAGAAAGACTTATTGATCCATGAGGTAGCACGAGAGTTCTGTAATATGTTCTTTGGCCATCAAATCCACAACCAGCCAGTTCATAAGCAAAACATTCCAGCAATCTTTGTTCAGAAAAGTTCTCAAGTTTACAGCGCAAGTCCAGAATGATTTTTATCAACCAACCAACCCTTAATACATTGTTTGGGGAGGTATTTATAAGACAATATGTACAAACAAGATCTCATAAAAGATCTGAGAAAATATCTAAGATTAACCTAACTTAAACTGCAAGTAATGTAAAAATATCTAGCTACTGCTGCGCTGGAGGCAGATCCTTCAAAGATGAGCTTATGAGCACCCTTTGTAGATATGTATCGACTGTCTGCAATAACTGTGCCTTGAATTCTCATCTGCTCCTCTTAGTCGGCTCGGATTTTCATTAATTCTGATCTGATTTAGCTTTTAATTCTGTACTGATACTCTTTGACTTGTTGGGATCCTCTTTAATGTTCTTCTGCTTTGGCTTTTAATTCTTCCACTGATACTCTTTTTGCTGAACTGATACTCTTTAACTGAACCGCCTTTGCTTTGCCATTGTTTGGCAAAAATAGAACTGCTATCGTGTCCACTTTATTTCTTTTTGCGGGCTAGGAAGTCTATTGGCACTGGCCGAACAATATTAAAAAGGAGGAGGAGGACTGTGCAATAGCGACTTGACTGAGGCAGCGAGCTTGCTGCCCGAAGCTTTTCTGGACTGAGGCGATCAAAATGGATGAAGAAACGATCTACTTCCTTTGCAATTGGAGCGCGTGCGGGCGCCGAATGAAAATATGAGAAAATAGCCTTTTTACCCCTTAAATGGGCAAAAGCGACTATAAGCGGGAGAAACATGATTTTAAAGGGCGGGAGCGATCACTTTTGATAAAATAAAAATGAATGAATTCGGGCCGTTGGATCATGTAAGGGCAGATCGAACGGCTGAGAAGAAATCGCAATATCGCATCAGGGGATGGCAAGGGGACAGGGGACTTTAGATATATGCGATAGCGATTAAGCGATTGCGATATCGCATCGGGGGATCGAATCGGAGGAGTTCATCGGTAAAAAGAAACAGGGGCATATGAACATTGCGATTTGCGATTGCGAAATCGCATCGGAGGATTTCCATCGGGAAACAAACAGGGGGGTGCCAACACTTGCGACTGCGATTTCCGACTGCGATATCGCGTCGGAGGGGGTCAGGATGGATCGGAGGAGGGTTTATAAGGTCGGAGAAGGGTTTCAAGCATCGGAGGAGGGTTCTTACTAAGTTTCAAGTAAACTTAGTAATTCCCTAAACAATACTTATGGTTATATTTCAACCAAAGGCGGGGATATGTATATATTGGGGTTTTTTATCATATTTTTAATAAGGGGAGGGAAATAACATGGGATTTATATAATAAAGTCAAAAGTTAATATGAATTTTGAGGAGAAAGCGCTAAGTATAGAAAACTTAGGCTTTAAAAGGGGAAAAGGATTTATACAAGAGATATCAAATGTTTATGGAATACGATGAGTAATTTAGTGATATTAAGCAGATCTTAATATCTCTGGGGGAAATTAGTAAATGATTTGGGAAAGTGTGAAGGGGAAGTTAGTCATGCCTCGCTTGAGCTGCTCCAAGGGAAACTGCTTTGCACTTGTGATTGAAGTAAATTCAACACTTTGAGACACAAAATTTATCACAAGTCTTCATTCTGCAACATCAAAACTGCCTACCCAACCTACTTTGCCTAGCATTTTCTCTTCTTTTTTGGATGGGTGCACTTAGACTAGCAAACCCTGATTTTCTTCTTTTCTTTTGGCTATCCTCCTATCTAAATCTATCCTTATTTCTTCCAGGGGCTTAGATTAAGCAGTTGAGCACCCTTGTTTCTCTACCTATCTAGCGATCTACCAAGATTAAACAGTTTGGACAGATTTTCATTATCTATCTCTAAAACAAGAAATTTAAACCTAGAGAGGCCAAGATTAAGCTGTTTGGCCTTCCCTTAACTGTGAAATTCTTCAAAAATGCAATAGTAGTGGCATTTGAGCTAGCACACTTTCCTGGCCTTTTGATTGGGGTTCATTTCTTTTATTTTTCTGTTGGCCAATTCATTCTTCTTCTTGCCCATTGATTTTTCTTTTAGGGGCATACCCTCTTTTCATTTTTTAAATTTTTTGGTTTTCTTGGAAATATGGAACCTTTGCAGCATGAAAAGATGACATATTTGGCATTTCCACAGTAAATCATGAAATATGACACCTATTGGTATAGGAACCTAACAGGCTTCAAAAGGATGATTTATACCAAGGGTTATTTGGCCTCGTGAATGAAGGAGGTCTAATTTTCTGATACAGATATGGATCAGGAAGATAATGGTTCAAATAGATGGAAAATGTATCCATTCCACGAGAAAAGGTAGCATGAATAAATGGGAGGCGTGATTCTGACATCAATGTTGGTTGATGCACTCTAGAGAGAATAACAATTCCCATGGCGAGGAATACCGTCATTAGCACTCAAATCCATTGTTGTAGAGTGGATAAAAGTCTTTGTGCAGGGCCAAGAAGAGGATGCCAAGGAACAGTGGAAGAAGCCCTCGTGCAATGGAGTGGTCTGCGTGAGTGATCGACTTACTAGAGAGAAACACGTGCACGTGAAAAGCAACGACCTAGGTGATCTAATTGTCGGCAGTGATGACCATAAGGATGACATATGAACGGTCTCCGTGGACAGGGAAGCTTCTTGGCCCTTAATCAAGAGTCTGGTAAGGATTAGTCTTGATCAAGGGCGTAAGTCACGGGGGACATCTCGTGAGCATCAGTGAATACTCAGAAGGCTTTCTGTCAGATCTATGATCGATAATCTTCTAAAGGATAAGAGGAGGTGGCTATCAAGGACCTCGACCCAAGCGAAAGCAACAAGAAAGAAGTTGCTACGTGGGTGAGATCCACGGATCGTGTGAAGCAGCAACCAGAGCAGAATGAAGCTATAGTTATAGCGTAGGCATGGTTGGAAAAATTAAGGCACCATATATAGTTGCATGGGAATCCTTTCTTGGATACTATGAGAAATGTAGGGATTGGGCCGAGGAGTTCCTGAACATCGTAGTCCTTGATGCCATAGGAAAATCGAGGGTCAAATAGGTCCCTGTGGTCGAGATCATGAAAAGTGATAAGATGGAGCTACGATAGGAGATATATTAATTGGTGTGAAGTTCATTTTTTTAGCTAGTGGCAAAAGATCTGACAGGATGAAGTTTGGAGTAGATGAGGTATTGACCAATGCCATGAGGAAAATAAAGGCATGGATCCTTTGGCGTAATAATGGTTGTTCTAACGCATGAACCCACACGAAGAATCTGTGGCAGAATCATGCTATCTTTTCTCAACAATTGGCACTGCCGAAAACGTTAAAAAGTACACTGGGGAGAACACGGAGGAGAGTAGAACTAGTGGAAATACTGGTGAAGGATTTCTGCGAGAGTAATGGGCGTGAAGAAAAATGATTGATTAAATAGAAGATGAGCGCTCATTGTGATTGCATTGAAAAGAGCGTGTTCAAGGATGAGAATGAGGACGAGGTGATCGAGTGGACCATGTGCATCTGTGTTCCAGATTACTGTATAAAGATAGCGATAATGTTGATGAAATATCAGGACAATAACAACAATAAATTAAAATAATAATAAATAAAATATAATGAAGTCAAATTTTTGCATGTAAATGGGCATATGGCTATTAGACCTGGTATGGCATGTCTACTTCTAGTTAATCGTTCGTAAAGTCTAGGTTAGACCTAGGTGATAGGGGGATGTTGGGTAAATTGATACCTCGGGTATTAAAATTTGAGGGGGGTAAGGGCCAGAGTGAGCAGGACTGGGCTAACTCACTTGGCAAGGTTGGTTGGATTTAGTCAAGAATCCCAAGTCAATTTTAAGAGGAAAATATTAGGTAAAATTGACTCAGGGTTAGAGTCAAGTTTGACCAAGTTAAACAATGTTGATTTTGGAGCACAGGGTATTTTGTAACAATGGTTTTCTTCCGATGGTATTGCATGTAATGAAGCCTATAAAAAGTTGGGATGACTTCATTGTAGTGAAGGTCAAGGAGGTGAGTGGTGAAGGCTCACTTGGCTTAGCCGACTAGGGTTTTTACCAAGGCTAATGAAATTTGATTAGGGTGGGATTTTCCATGGAGTTGGGGATTTCCTAGAGAAAATACTTTGTGCATTATGTGTATATGTTATTATTGCGATTGTAGTTATTTTTTATTGTTTCTTTCCGTAAATATTTAATTCTCTCCTGTTAAATTTTCTTCATCGTCATCGTCATCCCTAGGGCCTTGGATTATATACTTCAAAACATACCAAACCTCATCACTTGCATTATATGTTTCCTAACATACCAAACCTCATCAGTGATGAGAAAAACAAAAATCCCATAAACAAACATGCATTCCGAGAAATGAGAAGTGGTCAGAAATCATTTAAAAGTTTTAATGGTATTTTATAATTGCTTAAATTAAACAATATTGAATAGTCTCCTAAGATTATTTAATTTTAAATTGTAATTGAGATTGCTACACCTAGTGCGAAAGATGGAAACATGTCTACATACGCATGAGTTTTAGAGAGTGTTGTTTGTTCCCCTTTTCCCTCCTGGTTTTGCTCCTATGTTCAGTTCCATTCCCGACAGTTGTTCCTGGTCTTTCTCCTCCTCATTGTTGTTTTTTCTCATCCTCTATCAAGTTCCAGTTGTAGCGGTTGTTTCTAGTTTTGAGGGAATAATAAGCACATCAAAATGTTTTATGTTTCGTGCTTTGTATTCCAACATTACTCATAAAATTATCGTCTCCATTATTTGATCCCCACGACATTGCATATAAGTTGGATGCTGTGTACACTTACTTATACCAACTAAATGTTTCGTGACATTGGTGGAGTGTATTCACTAATATTGGTGGAGTGTAGATCAGGGATTTTGGGTCAAGGAAAAATGGCTCGGTATCTTCATTTCGAAGAGATAGACGACTCTGCATCTTGATTTGGAAGGCTATGTACTATCGATTTGGAGGAATTTGTATCTATCTTTGCCCTTGGCCATATGCCATGGGTCTGATGGCCATACTATACTCGATAAGGATCTATTTATAAGGCATTTTGGTATAGATATATAACATTGTGGATGTAGGAGGTGGCGTTGCAGGGATAGATACGATACAATGATTTTGTCCACGGGTCCATTTGATCTCATCTCATTTTTCAACTGAATAACATAACAATAACACTATAATTGTACATAGCTGAAATAACATAGTAGTTGAAAATTATCCACATGCAAATTATCCTGAAAAATCTAGATTTGATTTCAAATTATGAACACACACCTCGAATTGATTTTGATTTCATAAATTTTTATTTATTTTTCATACAATTTCATCTTTCATTTGTTTCACATGGAAAGATAAGAAAATGATCATTTGATCGTTATAGTTTCATTCTTCCAATCCCTCTCTGATGTCGTTAGCTCAAAAAATAGCAATCATAACAGACCGATGAAAAAACTCATGATATGTTCTATAACATCATGAGCTTCATGAACCAAATCTATAACACCAAGCTTGAGCATGCCCTCTGTGAAGGGAAGGCACACTACTATCTGAATGCCAGAACCCTTTGCAAGAAGATGTCGATTGAACATTTTGGGATGTGCTTCCCCTGCGTTGTTGAGCCATAATGGACTTCCTCTTTCTAGCATGACGTTAGGTTATCCAACAGAAGGTGGGAAATCATAGGACATACAGGTTAAATTGAACCACTCTGTATATGTGATATCTTCTGGTGATTACAATTTGTATTGTTGTCTTGTTGGAAGACTACTACTTCCTTCAGTAGGAAGGGACTGAAATAGTTCTCTTAATTGAAGAGTTCTCTTCTCATGCATCTCTTCCTGTATGTGCATCTCCTCGTCCATCCCTTGACACATTTCCTTCTTTTTGTATTCTCAATTAAAATCCCATTATTCCAAACAAGTCTTCCTTGCTTTGCCAAATACTTTCGAGATACCGAGTATGTCCACCCTATGTTCTGAAGGGTTTCTTTCATCTGGAACGTTAGTCTACTTTGACATTTTCATCATCAAGACGTCCTGATAGATTTGCATTCCCACTTGAAGAATAAGCCATTACCTTTCTCATCCCCTCGACAATTATAACTATAGTTGTTTCATCCTTTTTCCCAAGATAAGCTCTATCTAAGCCTTTTATTTTCATTTAATAACTTATCACACATACCTCGGATTGATTACAAACTTAATTTATCTGTGCTACGACTACCTCATCCTGGATGAGCCAAATAGATTGGTATATTTGGGTTTTGAGGAAGGCATACGGGAGTGTTTTTATCATTTCAAAGCTCAAAGGAAAACACTTTTCTTCTTCACAACTATTCCTAAGAAGATTGAGAATTTTGCAAGAAGTGCTCTGGTGAAAGCTGTGACTATAAACATAAGCAGGGGTGGTTCAATAGACTTGGATGTCATACGAGATGTTTGTTATGTCAAACAAGAGGCATGATTGTTTATTTAAATTCATGGGTTTCACCAGAGTTAGAATGTTTATCTCAAACAATTTTTAAAATGTTTCAAATAGCCAAATCATGAATATTGTAAGATGAATTTATCTGTGTTGCAGGTACGCCACCCTCGATGAGGCATATATATTGATAGATCTGGGTTTTGAGGATGACATACAAGAGGTTTTTTATCCTTTCAAAGCTCAAAGGAAAACACTTCTCTTCTCTACAACTATTCCTAAGAATATTTAGAATTTTGCAAGAAGTGCTCTCGTGAAACCCGTGACTATAAACATAGGAAAGGCTTGTACAAGAAACTTCAATTTCATACAAGAAGTTGAGTATGTCAAACAAGAGTTAAATATTGTTTATTTGTTCAAATTTTTGCAGAAGTCTCCCCCTCTTGTTCTCATTTTTTGTGAGAAAAAGGTAGATGTTCATGATGTTCATGACTACCTTCTTTTGAAAGGAGTGGAAGTTGTGGAAATACATGGAGGAAACGATCAAGAAGAAAGAGAATATGTGATTTTGATGTAGGAGCATGAGGCTTGAAGGCAAAAGGCTTCGAACTTATTTAAAAAATCCAAAAGAAAGTTACAGCAAAGGAGTGGGATCCTTTAGCTGTCAATTTACAAACTTTCTAGATAGGATTTGAGCTAGGATTTAGGGATTGAATGGAATTGTAATTAATTCATGCAGTTTTGATTTAGTGAGATTTCCAAGGAGAATATCGACTAGATTTGGTATTGTACAAGATTAGCGAAATTCGATCTAGTGTTTAAGGATCTGATAGTTAGGATGGAATAGTATTTCTATAAGTTATGAATGATTGTAAAAGGATTTTGACAGATTCGGCTTGTTCTAGCCCTATATGATTAAAATTGCAGACATTAAATCTCTGTGCATTTCTGTGTAAAATTGGTCAATCCTGGAGGGGTCGAGTCCTTTCGTAGTATCTTTGT
The DNA here is from genome assembly GCA_031772625.1 of Pinus tabuliformis. Lineage (NCBI taxonomy): Eukaryota > Viridiplantae > Streptophyta > Pinopsida > Pinales > Pinaceae > Pinus > Pinus tabuliformis. The sequence goes on from CM062816.1 coordinate 876,820,573, forward strand.
ATATCATTGAATTTCCAGTTTGGCCTAAACTCAGAGTTCTATTGATCTGGTATGTTCGTATTTAATTTCGTTCTTCTGTTTATTAGCGACTGCGGGGTTAGAAGTGCATGAATTCTTGATCTAGGACTGAAGTCCCGCACTCATTATTAATCGTTGATTTCATAATCAACGCATTGTGTCATAGTCAACAGTGGGGGTTGGCCTTGTTATTAAACCTTGTGGTAATATGAAGTCCTGCGAGCCGTAGATCTAAAACCCACTATCATCAGGCGTTAATCTCAAGTCCGGACCTAAAATTTTATAAACTGTGGTTGATAAGTCTATCGACTCCATGAGGCGTAAGGTCGCATAGAGCTTTATGCGATATCATAGTGACCATCGGATCATTGTTAATCTTGACCGTTGGATCGCTGGTTAACATCGGATCGCAAGGTTCAAGAGTGAACGAATCGGCCGACGGAGTTGCGAGATGCGATATGCGATACGAAGCGCGCCGATAAATATCGCATCGCATCATTAATAAGGAAAGAAACCCTACCGATGAAGTTGCGATTATCATATGCAATGTTTGAAGGAATTTTGAAGCATTTGGCGGTTGCGATTAAATTAGTGGTTCTGCTAATTTAGCAGAGTATCTAACTCTGGAGGTAAATGACTAAGACTCCGAAGGAAATTGAAGAAGAAATTCCACCAGAATTGGAAGAAATAGTTTCTGGATTTGAACGTTTGTCACTTACGCCTGCACCCCGGCCACCATTTGTGGTATCATAGCAACCTACTGACATTGAATAGGATCTCCAGGGGTAGAAGAAGAAATCCAACATGGCTTTTAGAGTTGGAGGAAGAGGTGGTAGTCGAAAAAGAGGATGACCAGTTGTAAATGCTGAAGTGTTGGAAGCTATGCAACAGATGCAAGCTAGATTGGAAGCAGTGGAAATGGGAAGAGATGTAGATGTTGGGGATGTTAGTGAACCTAAAGCTGGTGCTGCAGAAGATGAAGAACCTGCAGATGTAACTCCTAAAATGAGATTCTTTAGGTCAGTATTGAGATCCACATCCAAGCCTAGACTTGAAGTCTCAATCTACACAGGAAGCTTAAGCCTTGAGGAATTGATTGACTGGATAAATGACATGGAGAAATTCTTTGATTATGAAGAAATAGATGAAGGGAAAAAGGTGAAGTTTTCTATCACGAAACTGAAAGGACATGCAGAACTTTGGTGCGATGGAGTGCAAGTAGAAAGAAGAAGACTTGGCAAACAACCAATTAAGAATTGGAACAAGATGGTAGCAAAACTAAAAGGTAATTTTTTTCCAAGTGACTATCAACAAACATTATTTAGATAGATGCAGAATATTAGACAGAGGTCTGTGACAGTAAAGGAATATATAAAGGAATTCTACAAAGTGAGTATAAGAGCAGGACAAATCCAAGATACAGATGAGAAGGTTGCCAGATATGTGAATGGTCTCAGAATGGACATTCAAGAGTAGATAAGTGCATTGTCTCCTAAAACAGTAGAAGAGGCTTATCAGATGGTACTGAAGGCTGAAGAAAAGCTCATGAGAAAGAAATCTGCCAGAAATAGAGGTACTTTCTGAGGAAGGGGAAGACATGGTGGTAGAGGAAGATCTACAACACCTGGAGATGGAGCTAGCAGCAACTCAAGTCAGCATGCACCCACAGGAGGTAATGCAAGTGGCAGAGGGAATTTTTCCAGAGGAAGAGGAGGAAGACGTAGAGGAAGAGAAGTAAGATGTTGATGATGATGATGATGATAGTGGTTAACATCCACTGAGACCAAATTGATCTATCGGACCTATAATTTTCTTAGTTCTTAATTGTTTTGCTTCTTGTCATTCTTGGCGAGATTAGTGTTGTAGCTTTCTTTTTTTTCTCTACGGTCGTCCAACTTCCTTTATCTTGCATCTCCTTCATCTCTTCTAGTTCTTGGGACATTTGTGTCTTAGCTTTGCGATCTGTTGTATTTGTCCTTTTGAAGAAAGTGGGAGAAGAAGTTTGGTCTGGGAGATCTGCTTTGCTATTAAATGAAGATTTATTTTGTGCGGTATTTGAATCCTCATAACTATTGATGCTTGAGGGGTTGTCGAGTTCACTTTTTTGCTATTGGGTGGGGCTTTCCCCGTGCTTGTCTTAAGAGTTGTTTCTTTCTTGCCTGATTTCCTGTGATTCAGAGTTTTCTGGAGAGTGTTCTTCGTTGATGACAGTGTAATGTTCTTTTTGTGCTCCTTCCCACCATGTAGATTTGTGGTGATTCTTTCTAGCATAATTTTTCTAGGAGGCTTTTGGGCAATTTTTGGCTAGATGGCCTGTCTCAAAGTAGGATCGACATCTGAAGAGGACACTTTCATAATCGAGTTTCTGGTTCCAGACATAGTCTTTACTTGTTAGGTTTATTTAAGCTAGGAATCCAGCGCTGAAGTCCATTTCCACACAGATGCGTGCATAGGTGGTTCTGGAATATTCCTCTATTTCTGGACACAGGGCTTATGAGTGCCCAAAAAACATAGGAATGAATTAGAGGAATGCAATTGTTGCAAAAGCTGAAGAGGAAGCAACAAAGGTAATAGATGAAGAGAATGAACCAAAGAAGGGAGAATCTTTGGTAGTCAACAAAATTTTGTTAAAACCAGCTAAGGAAATTGTTGAACCAGCACAAAGGAAAACCTTGTTCAGGACTGCTTGCAAAGTTCAAGGGAAGTGTTGTCAGATGATAATAGATAGTGGTAGTACAGATAATTTGGTCTCCACAGAAGTGGTGGAGAAGTTGAAATTGAAAACAAAGAAACATCCAACACCTTATAAGGTATCATGGCTTCAAAAGGGATATCAGTTGGTAGTGAATGAGCAATGTGAAGTAGAGTTGGAGATGGCAAAATACAGAGACAAAATCCTATGCGATGTGATGCCTATGGATGTGTGTCATATACTTTTGGGTATACCATGGCAGCATGACAAAGGAGCTATGCACGATGGAAATAAGAACACATACAAATTCAGCAAAGATGCTGTCAATCATACATTGTTGCTGCTAGAAGAACAGGATACATCGAAGAAACCGGATTCAAAGACCCTTTTGCTGAGTGGAAAGGAGTACTTACAGCAGATGGAGGAAGATGAGGTAAGTTTTGCATTGGTTTGTAAACCCAAGGTAGCAATTACTTCCACAAAAGTTTCTGATTTACCCATTGAAATTCAAGAGATGCTGGACAACTATTGTGATATTATTGTAGATGATTTTCCTGATGAGTTACCACCCATTAGAAAAATCAGTCATCACATAGATTTTATTTGAGGAGCAAATGTACCTAATAAAGTAGCTGACAGGATGACTCCCATAGAGAATGAAGAGATCAAGAAACAGGTTCAGGAACTATTAGACAAGGGACTGGTAAGAGAGAGTTTGAGTCCTTGCACAGTGCCAACAATGTTGAGCCCAAAGAAAGATGGGGGATGGAGAATGTGCACTGACTCGAGAGAAATCAATAAGATAACAATCAAGTACAGATTTCCTTTACCTAGAATCGAATATTTGAGGGATTGTTTGAGTGGAGATAGATATTTTACAAAGTTAGATTTAAAAAGTGGTTATCATCAAATCAGAATTAAAGAGGGAGATGAGTGGAAAACTGCTTTTAAAACCAAAGAAGGATTGTATGAGTGGATGGTAATGCCTTTTCGATTGTCGAATGCCCCTAGTACATTTATGAGACTTATGAATGAAGTTCTGAAGGAATTTATTGGTAAATTTGTAATAGTATATTTGGACGACATATTAGTTTATAGCAGATCTAAGGAGGAACATGTGAGACATCTGAATTATGTGTTAGAGAGGTTACAACAAGAAAAATTAATGTTAAATTTATAGAAGTGTTCATTCATGAAAAAGGAGTTGGTGTATTTGGGCTTCGTTGTTTCTGTTGAGGGTTTAAAGATGGATCCAGAGAAGATCAAGGCTATCATGGAGTGGCCTTCACCAAAAAGTGTCTTTGAGGTAAGGAGTTTTCACGATCTTGCTAGTTTTTACAGGAAATTCATAAGGAATTTTAGTAAGATTAATGCTTCAATTATTGATACAATAAAGGACGACAGACAACCATTTAAATGGACTACTGAAGCAGAAAAGAACTTCCAGATGTTGAAGAAAAAGATTACTAAGAAACCTATTTTGATTTTGCCTGATTTTAATAAACCTTGTCAAGTGAAGTGTGATGCCAGTGGAGAAGGACAGGCCTATAGCTTATTTTAGTGAAAAGCTGAATGAGACAAAGAAGAAATATTATTCTTATGATAGAGTTTTATGTAGTGGTGTAGTCTTTGAAGAATTGGAGACATTACTTGATGTCCAAGGAGTTCATACTGTATTCAGATAACCATGCATTACAGTACATTATGCAACAACCAAAGCTTAACCAGAAGCATGCCAAATGGGTAGAATACCTGCAAAGTTTTAATTTTGTATTAAAACGTATAATTGGTCAATCAAACAAAGTAGCAGATGCCTTAAATAGAAAAAGCATTTTAGTTCAAGAAAGTCAAATTCAAGTGTTGGGTTTTGATTTTCTTAAAGAGTTACATGAGAAAGATCTAGATTTTAAAGAGGCATTTGAAGCTTGTAGGAATCCTGTTTTGTTAGACAGAAGCAAGTGCCTGGATTATTTCTTGCAAGAGGGACTGTTGTTTAAAAGAAATCAACTGTGCATACCAAGTTGTTCTATGAGGGAGAATTCGATCAAGGAGAAACATAGTGGAGGACTTGGAGCGCATTTTGGTGCAGATAAAACTTATGAATAGTTGAACAGGTTTTATTTTTGGCCAAAGATGATGTCTAAAGTAGAAAGGTATGTGAAAAATTGTAAAGATTGTCACTACGCAAAGGGAAGGAGTCAAAATATAGGTTTGTATGTTCCTCTACCTATTCTAGATAGGCCTTGGGATATGGTAAGTATGGACTTTGTTTTGGGTTTACCAAGAACTCAAAGAGGAAATGATTCAATTTATGTAGTAGTTGATAGATTTTCAAAAATGGCACATTTTATTCCATGTTATAAAACCAGTGATGCTACTCATATTGCTAATTTGTTTTTTAAAGAGATTGTAAGATTACATGGGCTACCTAAGAGCATTGTTTAAGATAGAGACACCAGATTTGTTGGACATTTCTGGAGGACATTTTGGAAGAAGCTTGGAACTAGATTAAGTTTCAGTTCTGCTTATCATCCTCAGACTGATGGACAGATTGAAGTTGTAAATAGAAGCTTGGGTAATCTTTTGAGAAGTCTTGCAGGTGAACATCCAAAACAGTGGGATCAAGTATTGGCACAGACAGAATATGCATATAATGATTCTCCTAACAGAAGTATAGGGCATAGTCCATTGCATATAATCTATGGAATGCACCCAAGAGGAGTGTTTGACTTGAGAGATTTGGGAAAATCTTAAAGGAGAAGTGCTAAAGGAGAAGATTTTTCTACAGAAGTTTAAGCAATACATGTACAAGTAAAACAACAACTACAGGACAACAACATCAAATAGAAGGGCAGAGCAGATTTGAAGAGAAGAGAAGTTAATTTTGAGGTTGGGGACTTGGTTTTAGCACACCTGAGGAAGGAAATATTTCCAAAAAGGGAATATAATAAACTGAAGTTTAAGAAAATTGGACCATGTAGAGTCTTGAGAAAATTTTCTACAAATGCATATGAAATAGAATTACCCCTTGATATTGGAATTGGGTAAAACAGTTACCTATAGCAAAGGAATTAAAGCCAAAGAAGATTTTGGACAAGAAATTGTTGAAGAAAACAAGAGGACAGGAGTATTTTCAATATTTAGTTAAATGGAAAGATCAACCAATTACTGAAGCTACTTGGATGACAGATTCCATGCTACAGAAGTTGGGCAATTCTGTAGAAGAGCTCATGGACAAGAGCCCATGAAGAATTTTGTCCTCAGGAGTCTGATGCAGGAGCATGAGGCTTGAAGGAAAATGGCTTCGAACTTATTCCAAAAATCCAAAAAAAAATTACGAGCAAGTGGCATCCTATAGCTGTCAATTTACAAGCTTTCTAGATAGGATTTCAGCTAGGATTTAGGGATTGAATGGCTTTGTAATTAATTCATGCATTTTTTATTTAGTGAGATTTCCAAGGAGAATATTGACTAGATTTGGTATTGTTCAAGATTAGGGAAATTCGATCCAGTGTTTAAGGATCTGATAGTTAGGATGGAATAGTATTTATGTAAGTTATGAATGATTGTAAAAGGATTTTGACTAACTCAGCTTGTTTTAGCCCTATATGATTAAAATTGCAGACATTAAATCTTTGTGCATTTCTATGTAAAATTGGTCAATCCTAGAGGGGTTGAGTCTTTCTGTAGTATCTTCGTATATCATTGAATTTCCAGTTTGGCTTAAACTCAAAGTTCTATTGATTTGGTATGTTCATATTTAATTTCCTTCTACTGTTTATTAGGGACTGTAGGGTTAGAAGTCCATGAATTCTTGATCTAGGACTGAAGTCCCGCACACATTATTAACCGGTGATTTCATAATCAACGCATTATGGCATAGTCAACAGCGGGGGTTGGCACTGTTATTAAAACTTGTGGTTATATGAAGTCATGCGAGCCGTAGATCTGAAACGCACTGTCATCGGGTGTTAATCTCAAGTCCATACCTGAAAGTTTATAAACTGTGGTTGATAAGTCTATCAGCTCCGTGAGGAGTAATGTCACATAGAGCTTTACGTGATATCACAGTTACTGTCAGATCACTATTAATCTTGACCGTTGGATCGTTGGTTAACATTGCATCGCAAGGTTCAAGAGTGAACAAATCGGCCGATGGAGTTGCAAGATGCGATATGCAATACGAAGCATGCTGATAAATATCGCATCGCATCATTGACAAGGAAAGAAACCCTACTGGTGAGCTTGCGATTGCAATATGCGATGTTTAAAGGAATTGTGAAGCATTTGGCTCTTGTGGCTAAATTAGCGGTTCTTCTAATTTAGTAGAGTATCTAACTCTGGAGGTAAATGACTGAGACTCCAAAGGAAATTGAAGAAGAAATTCCACCAGAATTGGAAGAAATAGTTTCCGTATCTGAAAACCCATATGTTTGCTTTTCTTTTCCCCTATGACAACATTAAACAGTCACCCTTCTTCAGTGTATCCTGCATTTACACACAAAATATTAGTTTCAAAACTATGAGACACTAAGGTCTCCTCAAATAATTTCATCATCAATTCTTCTGGTTGACTTTCACTTCCTGAATACACCATAAGATTCTCCATTAGTTTTGTATTAGCTTCATCAGTTTTCCTGAGAAAACTCTTTGTTCCATATTCATATAAATGGATCTCTTCCTTTCCAAACATTTCTTTGATCTCAAGAATTCCTTTGTCATCCTCATTTTGGCTTATCCTTTAGATGTCATCCGACTGGGCATCTTCCTTCATTTGACTATTACTTTTCTCTCTATTCTTCATATGACTATAGATAGTCATCTTCCTTCCCGATTCCATGATAATGTCACAAGAATGTCTTCCATCTCTCTTATCGAAACTACCTACATGACCACAACCAATCATCTTTTCACCTGTTGATATGACAGTTTCCAATAACTACGTGTTTTCCCCCATGTTTACATGACCTGCAAACACACAACAGTTATCATTTTTAAAAATACAAGACCTTTCGCCCTCTACTTTTGCTTCAAGCACCAATCTCCCATCATAGACGTTCTAGATTTCAGTAGATCCTCTTTGTTGTGACTCCATTCCTTTGAGTCTCTCCTCTAACAAATCAATATGAATTTGTTCAAGTTCTCGGAACTCGTTTATCATCCTGTCATTCCACTTTTGTTGCAATAGCTTCCACTTGACCCGTTTCTTTGCTCTCCATCTGTATCTCCAGTCTTCATTTGTCTTTCTTTGTAGCCACTCCATTAATATATCAACTTCTAATCTCATTACTGCGAGACTAATCTCATGCTCTTCATTCTGCTGCCAATTGCTATACTCCCGCAATCTAGTGCCTTCCTCAAATTTACTCTCACGTTGCTGATCATCTCTTTTAAATTGCTGGTTTATTCCATCTTTATCGTGTTGGATTAATACTTCTGTTTCCTTCATGTCTCTAAGGACATAACTTTCTTGTTGCTCCTGATCGTTCATCTCATCTTCAAATAATCTCTGCTCAGTTTCTCTGATTTCAGCATCATATTTATTAATGTTGTCTTCCGTACCTACAACCACATTATTAATTGAAGAGTCAAAACATTTACTTAACTCTATAAATGTTAGAGACATTTCATCCTTATCATACATGGTAACTACAATATCTTCTTTATCAGGTTCTAAAAGCTTCGTTTCTCCTTCAGGTTCCTTGAGCAATCTTTCCAACAACTCTATTTCCACTTGACCCGTTTCATTGTTCTCCATCTATATCTTCAGTCTTCATATGTCTTTCTTTGTAGCCACTCCATTCTTATATCTACTTTCGATCTCATTACTGCGAGACTAATCTCACGCTCTTCATTATGCTGCCAATTGCTATACTCACGCAATCTAATGCCTTCCTCAAATTTACTCTCACATTGTTGATCATCTCTTTTAAATTGTTGGTTTCTTCCATCTTTATCCTGCTGGATTAATACTTCTATTTCCTTCATGTCTCTAAGGACATAACTTTATTGCTGCTCCTGATCTTTCATCTCATCTTCAAATAATCTCTGCTCAATTTCTCTGATTTCAGCATCATATTTATTAATGTTGTCTTCCGTACCTACAACCACATTATTAATTGAAGAGTCAAAACATTTACTTAACTCTATAATCATTAGAGACATTTCATCCTTATCATACATGATAACTTCAATATCTTCTTTATTAGGTTCTAAAAGCTTCATTTCTCCTTTAGGTTCCTTGAGCAATCTTTCCAAGAACTCTATTTCCATGTGAAATCTTTCCAACATTTCATCACAACCTTCATTCTCAACTTCATTCTTTTTCTGGCAATCCTCCTGAATTATCTTGTTTTTTGTACCATCACATTGCAAAATGATTTCATAAATTTCATTAAACAAATTCATTTTTTTACCTCCTTGGAATACCACTACGGCATTTTCATTATGCTTCTGGTCCATAACAACTTCAATTGACTGTCTTACACCAAACATAAATTCATCTATGAATTCTTTCTGCTGCAATAAATCAGCACCTTCCTCCTCTAAAAGGCATTCTCCATCATACTTCACCTCAAGAGATTTATTCATCTTTGTGACAGTTTCACCAGACTGTCCATCATCTTCTGTACATCCTGCAAACACACACAAACTATGAGATTTAAAAACACAAGGCTTCATAGCCTCATCTGCTTCCCTTGTCAACATATCTTCGAATTGTTCTAAACTATTCCAATAGTCCATGAGATCTTCAACTGATCTCCCATTATCCTCTTCACCCAAAATTTCACCCTATTCTGGTTCACAAATGAAAACTTCCATTTCTGACTCTGCTTCTTTGAGGTTTTCCATCAACCGCTTCACTTGTCTCTGTCGTAGCCTTCTCTGTAACTTATGCCACTTCACTGGCTTCTTCTTTAATACCCAACCTAGTCTTTGGTTTTCCTCTAGCAGCATTGTTAACACATCGAGTTCTTCTCTTATCTCAGCCATTTCCTTGTCAAGCTCTGCCTGACTCATCCATTTCCTACGGATTGTTTTAGCACCGTTTTCCTATATCTTGTAGCCTTCTTCTGAACCTTCCATATGACTTTGCATAGCCATCTTCTATTCTATGTGAGGTTCTACGCCTGTAACCAATCAACTTCCTTCTGAGTTGATCTTCTCACCAAGCTTCTCCTTTTCCTGGTTTCCAAGTCCTCTTTTCCTTAGAACTTGCACTGAGCAATCTTGCTCTCTCTCTGGTTGCTACACTCACTTCTCTTAAGGACTCCTCTATCCCTGTCTATTCCAAGCCTCAGCTAGAATGAGGTTCTAGTACAATCTCTAAGAACTTCCAAAAGTTCTTCCTACAGTCTTACTGCTGTAGTCTCGTGCCAAACTTTGCCACTTCACTCAACCGCTGCGGACCTTCGTACCTTTGTAATCATAAATCTCCATAAGCAAGAACATCCTTGCTCTAATACCAAATGATGCAACCATATGGCCGCCAACACCCAAAATAGCCTTATCTCTAAGGACACATGCTTGGGAAACCTCTCCCAACTCTAGTCTTTATTCTGTTTTTCGCTGCAATCAGACTTCTTTCCAACTTTTCCTTAAAACCCACACTAGAAACTAAAATTAAAAGTAAACCTTATAGACCTTTCAAACTTAGCACTTTCAACTAACACCTCTACCCTTCACCTCTTCATATGACTGCTTTACAAGGTCCGATGCTCCTTCGCATGTGCTTTCCACAATCCTTCATCAATATGATAATAAAACACTATCTACGTGATTGCTTATCGCATCACAAATCCATATCACATCGCAAGATGCTCATCGTGATTTCGGTGAAATTAAGGTTCATCACATTTCGACGAACTTAAGGTTCATTGCATTTCGTTGATCGCTAAATCGCAAAACACAGGGTCATCACAATATCGCAAATAAAAGGGTCATCACAATTTCGGTCGATCGCAATCTCGCAAAACTCCGGGTCATCGCAATTTTGCTTATCGCAATCACACTCCCTTTGTCGATATGCGATAAAGACTCAGGACTAACTTGCGATCTGCGATGAAAGGTTTAGGCTGAATGCGATATGTGATCTTTGAAGGTGAATGCACAACGCTTCAACTGATAACATCATTTATGTACAGAGCCCTACACAAAATCACAATGCCAAGAGGAAAAGCCCTCTTCCTTTGAGAAAACACAATGCTTTACTAAAACTGCATACTTTCGCTGGACTTCTCTGGATCTTTGTCAATCCCAGGGTTCTGGGCCCGATCTGCAATTTCATTTATGAAGTTTTTTCCAGGAATCTGACTATTCTGAAATCATCCATCCGATTCTTCTTTAAGAACTATGATTAGGTGAAATGCCCACTGTATAAACAAGAAACTAAAAATAGAACTATTTAACACAGGCTTTCGCCATCACAATCTTAACTAATTCAAGGTGAACAAAAAAACGTGCATTTCAACACAGATAGCTATGTACACAATCATTTCTAAAATTAAAAGAATATGAAAATAAAATAGAGTTTTTCCATCGGCCCTTGATGGCCTGATTTACATTACATTTTCCTCACTCTCGCTCTCTACTCCCTCTCTTCCTCTCTCGAATCATCCCCCAGAAAAGAAAGGGAAATACATATATATCCTATCTAACAATCTCCTTCCATAAATGAAAGAATTTACTATATATTTAGAAATCAAATCCTATCATAACTGAATAATCTAAACTACTTGGCTTGTTCTCTACATAGGGAGGATCAACTTGCCACTTATTCCCTTTTATATTCAGAATTTGGCAACAAATAACTACTTACATAATTTGCAATTAACAAAAATTAACTAATTTTTCCTCCAAACCCTCGTTAGCCAAAACATGTGAACACACCATCACATTGCTGGCTAGGTCAAGATGCTCCTGCGTTAATGACACTTGATGACACTTGATGAAAGATCGTGGTGACACTCGATGAAGTACCAAATAGCGTGTGGAGGCTAACAATTAATGTTAAACAAGTAATGCTATAATTACTTAGCTATGAAAAAAAAATCCAACAAATATGAGTTTTAATCCAATGTTTTCCAAACTATATGTGTCTCTCTGCCTCGCCAAGAAGCCAAATAAGATCTTTAAAGATTTCAATGTTTTTATTAGCCAAACAGAAAATGTTGTTAACATTTAGTAAGCTAACCAAAAAATATATTATAATATTTATGCAAAAACTTTAAATTTTGAATTTTAATTTCCATGGAAAGACTAATAAATAACACCCAACCGATTTACTATTGTTCCTTCCTACCTTATAGATAGGTCTAATAAGATTATGTGCAAAGAATAACAAATTGATCTGCTTATAACAGTCGTGACAAGTGGATACATGAACCATTAAAATGTTCAATGTCACACTAACATTGTTTTGGAAACCATACATTCTGAGAAATAATACCCTAGTGTATGGAAGAAGTAATTACCTCACCAATGAAAGTATAAAAAGCTATGAGTCCGTAAACGTTCTCTTACATCAAATTCAATGAGAATTTTTTTGGACGGTCTCTAATTTCAAACTCAAATTTAATGCCCTTAATCGTGAATGGACAAGGACGAGCATCTCCTTCTCTCTTCTTTTAATCTGAAAACAAATTTTGTTAAAATGTGTGTTGTAGTTATATTTAAAGACTCGATCTCGACTCTCTCTTAATTCAAATTTCAATGTTTTCCTTCAAACGGAATTCTTTAATAATAATGCCTAGTATGCTATGTGATTTTTCTTATTTACCTAACATCACTATAATTCATCTTTTTCTTATTATATAACCTCACCATAATTCATCAAAGTAGTTTATATATTAGTTAATTATAAAAACAAAATAAGTGAAAAATGTTTAAAGAAATATTTTGAAATATATTTTATATGGTTAAAATTAAAAAAATCATAAAAAATAATTAATGATAAAATTTTATAATAATAATAATATAATTTTTTAATAGAAATAGAATTTACACTTGAATCTGATATTATTTTAAACTAAATTGAAAGTTAAAAAAACTTAATTAAAAAACCATAACTAGTTTTGACATAAATCTTAACTTTTTATATTTGATTATTATTAAAATTATAGAAACCATATAAATTAAATGACTCACAAACATATACAAACATCAAAATAATTATCTTATGATATATCTATCATTCTGAGTTTAAATAAAAATCATAAAAATTAACTAAATTATAACTTCTTTATTATTAGTATGATTACTAACAATTGCACAAGATGTTGCAAAGGAAACATCGTAAGGCATTAATTCGAGAAGCATTGTGACATATCAAGAATTATTGAAGATAAAAATTAGCAAACAAAATGCCTTTCAAAAGTAGAAGATAAAGAAAAAAACACCTACATTATGCCAAATTGACAGATTATATAACCTTTCCAACATAGATTGCCTCTTAATCTTTAAAGATGGTGTTTCAAGTTCTAATAGCAAATATTTGATAGATTTTGAAAAAAAACAGGTAACAAATAGTAACATGTCTAATACCACTTGTAACATGTCACACCTAATTTTTCTTTTAATTATATAATACAAGCTTAGCTCAATACCCATACCCTAAAACTATAGTCATGACAGTCAAGAGTAAACTTATTTTCTCAATCTTTCATATGTTATTCACAAAGTTTATGTGGTAAACAACCAAACATTATTTTCATTTAATAGGTATATTAATCCTGTTATACACCTTCAAGACTTGTGCACTTAATGTAGGTTGAGGAAATGGTTCATTCTTGGTTTAATATAACTGTTCTCCACACTAAATTATCATGGTATTGTGGTGGTTTGAAAAAATATAACCCATTGCAATGTAAACATTTTTTATTTGCAATATGTCACATGTAACGAGGTTCATCCACCCCACCATTGGTAGTCCTCCTCGATGCTGGCACTAGGTTAATGTAATGCATTGATCTATCGGCATTGGTCGAACAATTAGAGTTCCACTAGGGTTAATTAGGGTAACCACACCTGTCACATAGCTCCATACCTTTAATTATCTTTCTTAGGATAAAATTACATAATGTAAAAAAAAAAAATCCGACATAGAACATGTTTTTCTTTTATTGTTTTGTCAATCCTCATCACATTAATACGTGGTTGATACTCTTAATTAATTAATTGATTAATAATTTAAATAATCTAATTTTTTTGAAGGAACATTGGTCCTCTGCGTACATTGTTTTACATCACCCATTAATATAAGTTGTACTTTACTCATGTACTATGCTACTTTTTAAGTGGGTTCATTGTGCTAGGATTATCGCAGTCCACGTGGCATACGATCCAGCTCCTCATGATAGGCATTGATTTGGAAGGAGAGAAGGTTGTATTTGGGTATTACCTCCACCGCTTACCTACATTCATGTTTCTCGGTTTCGACTCTAGTTATGGCTTCCCCTGCATGTCACTGGAGTTTCGTTTCTTTGCAAGTCATTCTCATCTCAGGTAGCCCAACTACCCCAAACCCTCACTACGATTTCTCCTTCATATGAATAGGTAAATGGAGCTAGCACTGGAGTTGATTGTGTCTCATGTTGGTGCTTTTCAGTGGCTCTTGTGCACTTTCATGGTTCCCCTCAGGTTTTTACGTTTCAGAGTTGTTCTGGGCTTTTCATCCTGCATGCCTCACAAGGTTTTCTTCCAAAAAATATATTCATGTGTTCGAAAGGAGGTGTCGAGGTTTTGAAATCTATAAGATACCATTCCCCATGTAATTTCTATGAAAGTTTTCTAGTTGTTTGCTGGCATCATTTGTTTTCTAATGAATCACCTATAGTTTACTCACTGGTGAGAGTTCATCCATTGTGCAGGTATGTTCTACTAGTCTCGCTGAAGATTCTGAGGCTCTTCAGTGTCCCTCTTCAAAATCGTGAGGCAGGTTTGGCTTACCCTACTACCTTGTTGGTCCAGAGTCTCCAAGTTTTCGGATTTACCTACTTAGACTGCATGTTTCATTTGTGTTCTTTTATGGTTAAGGGTTTTCGGATCCCAAATGTAAATGCACTCGTACAATCTTTAGGAGAGGGTTATGTTACCATGTTAACTTAGAATATATTTTTCATATCCCATTCAAGGCTTTCAATTATCAAGTTTATTCTCAGGTCGTTTAGCACACTGTTGATTCCAAGTTCTTTGGCTGCTATGTGGTTCATGTTTGTTTGATATGTTATTATCAACATTTCTTGCATGCTGTAATTTCTGGAATTCGTTTTCCTATAAAGGAATTACTTTCATAGCTATATTTAAATATATAGTGAGGTTTTCTATGAAATTAATGTAGTAAAGGGAATATGTGTTTGATTTACTTAGTGAGACCCCTGATACTCTTTAATTCATTGTCGTTTTTAATGTTATATGCACAACAAGTTATTGTACTCGCTTAAGGGTATTCCTCCCTACTCATTTATAGTTGGTCATAAATCCTCCCTATAATCTATTTGCATGTTCTCATAGCTCATTTAAAAGTAATGTTTTGTTCATATTTTTCATCGTGGTATTTACATGACTGTTAGTTGAACTTGCATAAATGTTTCCCTAGAATTTGTGAGTTTTCTTGGAATATAAAACCCTTCTTTCCTTCTTGCTGAGAAACCCCTCTGTAGTTCCATGCTTAGTGGGCTCAATCATACAATGGTTCTTTTGTTAATTTCTTTTCTTTTAAGCACAATTCTCCCCTACAACCTTAATCTTGAATTTTATTAATTGTATATTGTTGAGTTGTTTTATCCAGAACTTTTCCTGGGTAGTGTTTAATCTTAGATTTTCTAGAATCATTCCAATGATTCTCAAGAATTATAGATTAAATTGCTAGCATTTGACTTGGATTAACTCCTTGTACCTTCCTTCTCTAACTACGTTCTCTTTTATTATATAAAATAGTGAGGGAGGGGTAGCTTCCTATGCTGCCATCATTTATGAAGAAAAAACGCTTTGTACTTTACTGAGTGTGTTAATTTTTTATTTGGTTATTTCCCTTTGAAGATGCCATAGTAAAAATTTTCTAGAATTTTCCTTAACTTCCTACGTGACTGTTCTTGTTACACACTTTTGTAGTCTTTTTACCCAACGCACATACCATTGGGTGTAATCATGTATACTGATGCCAGCCTAAGCTGCATATACCCCAATGATGCAGCTTAAGCCACATATACCCATAGTATGCAAATTAAGATTGCATGTCATAGTATGTGTGTCCCAAGATAAACACCAATACCAATGGTGAAAACCCACTTTATCAAAGTTTAAGTCTTTAAGCAGAAATATATTCGGTTCTCTCTTAATCCTTATAACTCAACTCTTCGATTTATTTTATTAACCACAGATGCCAACCATACCATGGTCTTGAGACTTTGGTTAAAACCCAAACTTAACCCATAATACGTTAATCCGCTTATTGCTATTATAATTTCCATATAATAGAAATATCTCATAAACCACACTTAAACGTTACCTTTCCGCCATTCTACAAACCTTTGCACATACATCGATGCTCTCCTTAGCGTGTTAAATCTCCGCCGTCGATCTTGTTCCTCGATCCGATGGTTATTGTGTCACCCGATCATCAGCTAACCTGAATGATCTCTACCATTGATCTGCTCTGCCCAATCCAACGGCTGTCGCGTCACCCGATCGCCAACCAGGTTGGCTTATCTACACCATGGATCAATTCTGCTTGATCTAACGGCTATCATGCAATCTCGCATGGAATCATGCACGACCGATATCAGGTCGAGAGCATGTGATAAAAGTGGTTTTCTCTTTCCACCATTTGCTACATGTCAGCCGCTAAAGGTAATCGCGTGAAATTTTGAGAGATCGCTTACTACCTTCAGGGCGCATGAGAAACTACTTACCCTTGTGAAGACCGCTTCATCCTTCTTCTATCACGTGGGTTTAATCTCCGCCATTCATCTTCTTAACTTTACTTTGCACGACTTAATCTTAGTTGTCTATCGCACATGATCTCGTCCATTGATCTGATGGATCCAACGGTTCTTGAACACTGTTACGTTCTTTTGGTTCTTAATGTATAATCACCCATTCATCTTTTTGCCTATGTATTCGTCTTCGCCTCACGATCTTCACTTGTTCTGATATCGATCTTCGCTCGTGCATTTATGCTTCCTTCACCTTCCCTGTAACATTAAAGGCTTTCTCCAATACTATTTGTGTGTAAAACCATAACACTCCTCTCTGCAACCTATGTTACACAAAATTACTCAAGTTCAAACACAACTTATAATTCAAATACACATCACACAAACACATAATTGATTTATCTGTATTAATAAACAATCATTTACATAAGAATTTCTTCCTCGGCCTGATTTTAAATATCAGTGGCCTTTCCTTTCTTGCTCGTAGGCCTAAATGACTGACTCTCTAACTCCTGATTGACTGACTGTTGACTCTTTACCTCACTACTATGCCTTTTAGGCTTACATTTATACAAAAGGTTCTGTTTAACCAATTCTGGTTCAGATCCTTAACCTGCTGATCTAAGTCTTGAATATCCTCTAAGTCCACTTTTAACTCCATTAATCCCTAAGAATCCTCTCTAGTTCCATGAATCATGACACCACTTTCTATTCCAAGACATACAGTTGATTTCCAACTCTCCCAATCTCCACTAATCACTCATCATCACTCATGTTCTCCTACATTCAAGAGCATTTACAAATACCCTCACAATTCTAATTAATTCCTATTCCAATCACTCAAAACATTAATAATTACATACATAGGAATCCAACTTCCTTGAAAACACAAGACCCCCTAAGTTAACTAGAACATAATGAAATTGTTGAGCTGTATGCTCTTGCATCAGACTCCCAAGGCTAAAATAATCATGATCTCATGATCATGTGCTTTTGACCTTTGTCTTCCTAGATCCCATACTTTGTTCTGTAACTTGTCTTTTGTTGCTATTGTTGTTTGTTGTTCTTTTCCAGGTTTTCACACTTTATGTTGATTTGCCCCACTAGCTATGCTTTCACAGTCTACTGTTGTCTCTCTTATTCTACTGCTCCTTCGCCTTCTTACTACTTTTTTCTTCTTAGGCACCTTCATCATCAATCTTATTATTCTTTCAATCTCTATGTCCAATTGATCTTTTGACTGATAATTACTTTGCCATTTGTTGTTATACTCTGTCCACTCATCTTCAAATTGTTGTTTATTGTCTTCTCTTTGAAGTTGTTGGATTCTTACTACTGCCCTTTCATCCTTACCCTCTTGTTGCTGTCCAAACAACCTCTGTTCAATATCTTTAAATTTACTTTCAAAAAGTAAATTGTCCTCCAATTTCCTTTGTACTTGATTCCCCTCAAATACATCACTATGTTGTTCATCAGTTCCATCATATTCCCTTTCCTATTCTTTGAAAACCTTCAATAATTGTCCTTCACTTTCTTGATTGATTCTAACAGTCAATTTAACTTCTTCAAGCATGGTATCTTCATGCTTTTCATCTTCCTCATCAATATGTCTGACCTGGCAACTTCTAGTCTTCTTCAGTTCTAAAACTGACTCTTGAACTTGAAACATATCTGTCTCATTTTCATCAAATCCTGTATTCATAAAACAATTATCAGAATTAAAAATATAAGGCCTCATTACCTTTTCCTTCACTGACAACATCTCAGTATGCTGATTTGAGTTTTCCCCTTTTATCAGCACATGAGTATGCTAATTCTTTAAAGAATTTTCTAAGGAATTTTCTAAAGGACTCTCGAAACTATCAGCAAGTCTCTCTTCCACACCATTTGCTTCAATGATGTCTTTCTACTCTTGTCCACTATAGTGAACTCCTTCCTCTTCAATCACTTTGTCATACTCTAAGTTTTCCAGCAAATATTCCAGTAATTCAATTTCTCTTTGACACTTGATAAGTACTTCTTCATCACTTATAATTCCTGCATTTATACATAATTCATCAATTTGAAAATTACAAGGTTCAATAGTCTCAACTGTTGCTTCACATATTAGCTCTTCAGACTAATTCTAATCTCCTTCTTTCACGAGAAATTGTTCATGTATTGTAACAGCTTCAAACATCAATGTATTACTAAATTTTTTCTACTGCCATAATTCGCTGCTTTTCCCATTTAAGAGACATTCTCCATCCTTATTTACTTCACAGTATTCATCTTCTGAAAGATACTCTTCCATAATTTTGACAGATTCAAAAGATTGCTCATCCTCTACAAAACCTTCCTTTGTTAGTGACCAATCATGAGATGTCCTTTCTCCCTTTGTTAAATCTTTAGCATAGACTTCTTCTTTCTTCACATCTTTCAGTAGATGTCCTCCCTCTTCAATACATTTTACCTTGTTGTCCCTCTGTAACCCTTCTTCCAGAGCTATCCTTGTCTCATCATCTGCATTAATATTCTCCTACATTTGATCTTCATCAATAACATTAATCAAATTCATTAGATTACCTCTCTCAAACAATATTCATTCATTCTTCATTAGAATAAGATCCTAATCTTCCATCTCTATGACAACTTTAAATGACTGTCTTCTCTCATTGAATAACTCATCCATAGACTCTTTTTGTTGTAACCAGTCAAATTCTTCCTCTTCTGAGAAATATTCTTTGTCACCTTTCACTTCAGGATCTTCATGCATCGTGAAGACATTTTCATAAAGTTTCTTTTCTCCTGCAATACCTGCAATCATACACAAACTATCAATTTGAAAAACATAAGACCTTGTGGTCTCACTTGATGCTTCAGTCATCATATCTCCTTGCTGTCTTGAATTCTCATAATAATTCATAATATCTTCCACATATCTCTTGTCTTCATCTTCACCCAGAACTTCACCCTGTTCTGCTTCACAAATGGAAACTTCCATTTCCAACTTAGCTTCTCTGAGTTCTTCCAGCAGCCACTTTACTTGCCTCTATTGCAGCCTTCTCTGTAACTCAGACCACTTCAGTGCCTTTTTCCTCAAGACCGAACCTTGTCTTTGGTTTTCTTCTATTATCATCCTTAATATATTGAGTTGTTATTTTAACTCTACAATCTCCTTGTCTCACTCCTCTTGACTCATTCTCTTGCCATTTGCCTTGGCATCCTCCTTCTCCACATTTCTTCTGTTGTGGTCTTCCTCAGAACCTCTGTTATCTCTGTTATGACTATTAGTAGTAATTTTCTTCTCTATCTTCATGAGTTCTTCACTCACTTACTATGAGCTGCATTAAAGCCTCTGCAACAGTAAGTCCTCCCTATTTCCACTTACCTCACCAAGCTTTCCTATGTACTTGGTCTTTTGTAAAGCACTTGGTTCTCTATTCTCTCGAACCTCTTTGAGCACTTCTCTCTACTCCTTCTAGGCTTTAACTCATCTGCACCTTTTAAGAACACAATTGTCCTCTTGTACTTCAATCACAAATGAAATACTAAGTTCTGACCACCTCTTCTTTCACTCAGAAACTCTTACCAGCTTTCTTCATCCCTTGGCAATTCTACCCACATCCTCTGTGGAGTTGCCTTTATGATATTTCTGTGAGCTGCAACAAAACCTCTACAATAACAAGTCTCCTTCTTGCTACACATGCCTCACTAAGCTTCTCTCCTCTGAGCTCAGTCTTTTGGCATCTCTCTGGTTCTCTCCTCTAGAACCAATTGAGCACTCCTTGCTCTAGGTTGCTACAATCTTCTCACCTTCTATCTTCAAGACCTCTACATGATCTTGTTCTACCATTCACCTGCACTTTGAATGGATTGTTCTTTGTTTCCTTTGCATCTGCAATTCTGCTACACTTTGTCTCCGTGTGTCTACTATTTGTCAAATTTAAAATCTAATCTCCTCTTGGCTGCATACGCATCTTTAAAACATAACTATGTTCTAAGTTTTCTCAAAGAATTCTTACACACAGAACTTCCTTGTTCTGCTTTGATACCAAATGATGCCAGCCTAAGTTGCATATACCCCAATGATGCAGCCTAAGCCGCATATACCCACAGTATGCAAATTAAGATTACATGTCACACTATGTGTGTCCCAAGATAAACACTAATATCAATGGTGAAAACCCACTTTATTAAAGTTTAAGTCTTTAAGCATAAATATATTTGGTTCTCTCTTAATCCTTATAACTCAACCCTTCGATTGATTTTATTAACTGCACATGTCAACCATACCATGCTCTTCAGAATTTGGTTAAAACCCAAACTTAACCCATAATACATTAATCTTCTTATTTCTATTACAATTTCCATATAATAGAAATAACTCATAAACCACACTTAAACCTTACCTTTTTGCCATTCCACAAACCTTTGCACATACATCGATCCTCTCCTTAGTGCGTTAAATCTCTGTTGTCGATCTTGTTCCTCGATCCTACGGTTATCGCATCACCCGATCATCAACTAACTTAGACGATCCCTACCGTTGATCTACTCCACCCAATCCAACGGCTGTCACATCACCCGATTGCCAACCAGCTGGGTTGATCTACACTGTTGATCAATTCCGCTTGATCCAACAGCTATCGCGCAATCTCACATGGAATCATGCACGATCGATATCAGGTTGAGAGCACGCGAGAAAAGTGGTTTTATGTTTCCACCATTTGCTACGTGTTAGCCGCTAAAGGTAATCGCGTGAAATTTTGAAAGACCTCTTACCACCTTTAGGGTGCACGAGAAAGTGCTTGCCCTAGTGAAGACCACTTCATCCTTCTTCCATCACGCGGGTTTAATCTCCGCCATTCATCTTCTTAACTTTACTTTGCGCGACTTAATCTTAGTTGTCTATCGCACATAATCTCGTCTGTTGATCTGATGGATCCAACGATTCCTGAACACTATTACAATCTTTTGGTTCTTAATGTATAATTGCCCATTCAGCTTTTTGCCTTTGTATTTGTCTTCGCCTCATGATCTTCACTTGTTCTGATCTCGATCTCCGCTCGCGCCTTTATGGTTCCTTCACCTTCACTATAACATTAAAGGCTTTCTCCAATACTGTCTATGTGTAAAACCATAACACTCCTCTCTGCACTTCTTCTTTGATTCTGCACACCTACAACCTATGTTACATAGAATTACGTAAGTTCACACACAACATATAATTCAAATACACATCACACAAACTCATAATCGAGTTATTTGTATTAATAAACAACCATTTACACATGAATTTCTTCCTCGGCCTGATTTTCAATATCAGTGGCCTTTCCTTTCCTGCCCGTAGGCCTAAATGACTGCCTCTTTGATGCCTCACTGACTGACTGCTAACTCTCCACCTCACTACTATGCCTTTTAAGGTTACATTTATACAAAAGGTTCTGTTTAACCAATTCTGGTTTAGATCCTTAATCTGCTGAACTAAATCCTGAATATCCTCTAAGTCCACTTTTAACTCTAGTAATCCCTAAGAATCCTCTCTAGTTCCACAAATCATGACACCACTTTCTAGTCTAAGACTTACAATTGATTTCCAACTCTCTCAGTCTCCACTAATCACTCATCATCACTCATGTTCTCCTACATTCGAGAGCATTTACAAATATCCTCACAATATCTAATTAATTCCTATTCCAATCACTCAAAACATTAATAATTACATACATAGGAATCCAACTTCCTTGAAAAGACAAGACCCCCTAAGTTAACTAGAACATAACGAAATTGTTGAGCTGTATGTTCCTGCATCATATATATTATAGCAATATAACATTCATGCATTTACGGATTTTTGAATCAGGTTACTGTATCTCTGATTCTTCAATTTGTCACAATGTATGCTTGTGACTCATTTTTTTTTTCAAGATTTTCTTGTCAGAATTTCTACTCTTTTGTAAAGGAAAAGAATTATTCAGAGATTGTTAGTGCATGTGATGGTGGAATAAATCACAATGTTGTTATTTATTTGTTTTCATTAACTTGCTCCTCTCCCTATTCGACTAGTCTCAGTTTTTATGGTTTCCTAAAAAAAGGGTTTTATTTATGCTACCGAGGATACCATATTTGTATGTCCAAGGGTGCATGGTCAAAGTTACAATTGCTAATTACAACACTATTCACTGCATTTTATTTAATACTACCCCTCGTCATGTTTATTGATTTATGTTTCAGAAGTTTATAATTTCTGTTAGGTTTGTCTTTTAACGGTCTTGGGACTATTCCTATTGGCAAGAAACAACTTAGCCTTTGGAACTAACCCACCTCCTATACCAATTACATAACCCATATTCTAATAATTTATTCTGGTACAATACTTCTTCCAATTTCTTATTGTGGGTGTTTCCTCCACAGTGTGACCAATTACCCCTGACCAATATTCTCAGCAATGTTATATATATATTTATATATATATATATATATATATATATATATATATATATATATATATATATATATATATATAAATGCATATAGAATCCTATTACTACTCTATCTCATTTATAATTTTTTATTTTTTTTTAAATAAAATGGGAGGACATTCCGTATAAATTTCTCATAAGCAACATTCTAGTGTCTGATAATTTAAATCAATTCATCGTTACAAGAACAACTTCTCTTAAGAGAATAAACCATCCAGACAATGTAATGCTACAAGTGCACTTCAGATGAATAACATTCAATTTCCTATTACTTAACAATTTGCAGTACTTATCTGCATTTTGTTGGTCTTCTGTTGATATGCTCAGGAGAAACTCCAATTTAAAACACAACTTACTCTAAAACTCAAGTTGTGCCCGATGCAAACTTCACACAAATGAGATTGAATTTATGTATGCGTAGACAATCAATTTCATTCCACTCACATACCATGGTTAAGAGAAGCACATAGAAGTAGCACCGAGAAAGGGCGAGATCGACCTATTGCGTCCTCAGTCTTATAATTTGAAACTAAATTTGTAACTAACTTAATACCGATCGAATCAATCAGATGGTTCAAACTATTTTAATCGTATAACACCTAAATGAAGGGCCCATGAATGTACATGTAACCTAAGAGGGGAGTTAATTTAAGAGGGGAAAGCCTTACATCGTAAATATTTATTCTAAAAAGAATTAATATATTGTTTAAACATTTATATGTACATTTGAAAATACATGTAATGCGATATTTAATGATATAGATTAATCTCACTTTGCATAGAGATCCTTAACCTATAAAACACTTTGGTACAATACCATGGAATAATACCATGAATTGCTAATAGCGCATGCTCCAAAATCTTTAACTTGTGTTCATATAAGATATGTTTTTTTGTTCGGACATCTTTCAGTACTAATCACATCCAGAGTATTTTGTCAACGTCTTTCGAACCAACCATTGTGATTCATCATCACGACAAGATGTCGAGTCAAATCTTGGAAACCGAATAAATAGTGTTAGAAATGGAAAGAGATGATAATTTCCCTGTTAGATTATAACGGTTAGCTTTGAACCACAATATTAAATATTAATTAGGGATGAGGACTTTAACGAATTTATACCTAAATTTATATAATAACCCTTTACCATAAATCACTACCACCTACATAATAATTATTGATAATTGAATTAAAACTGTTGAAGCCCTATGTTACTACTATAATCACATAAACAAAATGGTTGGTAAATGCCTATAGTCTTGAATTCATGATAAATAACATAACATTTACTCCATGATTCTTAACCATGGAGATTCCTGCAAATTACCATATTTATAGATAGTTTTTGTTACAATAGCATTGGCTAATACCATGGCTTATCATTACCAAATGCTTCCAAAACCTATAGCTCATTCCGTGTGACATTTCTTTAATTAATTAAATTAAAAGGGAAAATGACCATAACTATTTTGAGTTAAATCTTAAATATTTAAAGTTTTTTATTTTACATATTAAATATATTAAACTTTTAGTTGTTAAATTTCTCTACAATATTTTAAATAAAATATGTGGAAAAAAATACCATAAAATGACCATTTCGTTTATTAATTAAATTATATATATATATATATATATATAAATAATTGAAGTTTGTTATCATCCCGGCGAAATTTTGTTAAAACTATATCATATATACCGTGTGATCTATACAAAGTTTTAAGAAATATCAAAACTTATGCACATACAAAAGGCGTATAATTTGGTTTTTTTTGGTTATATTATTATTAGATTTTATTAATTATGCTTATAAAACTATGGGATATATATATATATATATAATTGATTTTATATTTCTACACTCAAAAACCATTAAATGATTGAATTTCACGTAAATGATTGAATACCATCATAAATACTTTTTACAAATTTTCAAAATAATTAAATATTAAAATTAATATTTTCCGGTTAAGAAAAGAATAACTTTGTATAAAATCAAATTTTGATAAACATATAAATTAATAATTTATAAATAACAATATTATATAAATATATATATAATCCAAAATAAAAAATTCATTAAGGTAATCTGAATAAAGCTCGCGGACGATCAAATCTAAGAACTATCACTATAGCAGTGGAAATATATCCCAATAACAATAATACTAAAAATATCTATATTATTTAGAATAACAATAATACTAACAATATCTATATAATTATATAGAATATTATATATAGAATGAGGGTAGACCTATATAATTTTTTTGTTATATTATCATTGAATTAGTTTGGTTCTCTATATTTTATGTATAACAAAAATAAAAAGTTTATTATTAAATAATAAGTAAATAATTACAATAAACTTAATCAACTTTATATTTCCGCAAAGTGAGAAACAATTTATATTTCTACATAGTGAGAAACAATTAAATCGTTCACTAGCATAATGACAATCCTCACAAAATTAGTATGAACATTAATCTAACATTAATATTTTTTGAAAGATTAATTGGAAATTATATAGTTTTTCTTATAAAAATTTAATTTTATAATTATAAAAATTAATTATTTATATATAATAATAATATTAGTGATAATAGATAAATTAAATAAGTGATAAGTAATAGTAAATAGCAATACATAATAATGATAAAAATACTTTATAACATATTTTTAAATTAAAAGATTCATAAAAATTAACTAAATTATAATTTTATTTAAAATAATAATTATTAGTTTTAATGATAAAAATAATTAATGTATAACTTAAAAATATATACATCTAAAAAAATATGTAACAAGATTAAGTATGGAGATTCACTCTTTCCAATTTAGTATGGAGATTTTTAGTTTATAAATAGATTTATTTATGATACCATTGGTAAATATTATGGATTTCAGTATCACATGTCTAAAAATGGATAACTCATTTCATATGAGATTTGTTGATGCTTAAAACTATAAAATCCCATAACTACTTTTAAAATAAATCTATTTTGATTTATATTTAATATCAAAATTATTCTAAAATATTTTATAGAGGTTAAACCATTCACATTAATCTAATAATTATGGATAATTCTGAAAATCCAATTCTAAATTAAATTTACATATTAACATAATCAATAAATTACATATTATTTAAATTTATTTATAATAATTTTATATTCATTAAATTTATTTTTAGTTTATTTTTGATAATCTTTTTCGAGCAAGTGTGAAATACTTGATCGCCAATATATATTTAAACGCATTTTTTAAAAACAAAATATAAGAACTTTTTATAGAATAGATAAATTTATAAATAGTATTCAAAAAATTTAAATCACAAACTAATTAAAAAAAAATTATGAAAATTCCGATTATGAATCTGAGCAAGTATTAGAGAGACATGCGCATCACCTGTGGATCTTTGCTGATATCTTCTACCAAAGTGGAACACTTCCGATGTCTTTCTAGTATCTTTGTCATACTGCACAAAACATAAACAATTTCAATTTCTATCCGGAGAATAACGGGAAATCCTTGAACTTTTTAAAATTAATACTTTATTCACTTTTATAAAACAAGAATATATTAACTAGTTCACAATCTTGTTTAGAAAATAATAAAAATTTTGATAAAAATTTTAGTTAAAATTTTTGGAAATTTAAATTACAATTGTTAAGTTTCAAGATTTTGGATATCTGAAAAGTTTTTGATAATCTTAAATTTATATCAACTATCAAATAACTACTTCAAACACTCCACCAATCAAGTTTCTTAGAAAATTTTCTCACCCTCACAAAATTTACAATCCAAACAAAATTGAGCTGATTGTAGCTCAATAGACAATGCGTAATAAAGTACAAACAATCTAATAACTATTTGATCATGAACTAATTTAAGTAATATTAAGTAATATTTATCAGAGTGAATATTCATTTTTTAACTCCATTGAAAGTATTAAAAAGAGTCTAAATTAATGCATTTATTATGTTGATAAAAGTATTAATATTGAAAAGAAAATGTGATATTTGAGAGGTTTCTTTTATTACATATATTACATGCATAAGTAAGATTTAATAAAAAAAATGGTTTTTTTTTATGGGTTTTAATTAAATTTATTAATTTATTTGCATTTTATAAAAAAGGATTTGTAATTATTGCATTATTAAAAGAATTTTTAGCCTTATAAGTGACTTTAAACCTTAAGAATTGAATTATGGTCAACCATGTTGCCATACTTGTTTTTCTTGCTTGCATCAATGTGTTATGTTTATCTATATTTATTTAATACCATTTAGGTTAATTCTTTTTAATAAACAGTGAGAAAACTTATCATAACTTAGTTGTCAAATCATCGCTAAGGGCAACCATCAATGGCTGCTATCCATGAAGGAAGGATGACCCTCATTGTTATTCAAGGAAAACGACACTACCTAGAATTACCAACTAGTAGTTCATAAGCTGCACACTTTCACTCTTACAAGCTGCCTCTAGGTCATGAGTCATTAACATAGTTCCTTACATCCTAAAAAACAAGCTCTTAAGAAAAACAATTTTAACATACTGTAGGCCCAATCAAACATTTAAATTATATGAATGTGTCCAAAAATACTAATATTATTTTAATATTATATTTTTTTTTTTCAAAATAAAATAATAAAAATTTCATTTCATCTTTCATTTTCCATTAAAACAAATTAAACTATCTTAAATAAATAAATAAATAAAAATAATAAATTATTGGAGATAAAACCTTTTTGCTTAAACCTAATTAATATTTTTCATTCTCCAAATACATTTAAATAAATAAATAAAAATAATAAATTATTGGAGATAAAACCTTTTTGCTTAAACCTAATTAATATTTTTCATTCTCCAAATACATTGAGAAACATTTAGCATACTAAATCATATCACTAAGAACCTTCCTTCTTGTGAGACAACCATAAATTCTTCTTTTGCAAACACGTTTAAATTCAAAATATGGCAAGACATGGCTATCCAAATAAAGCGAGTATCATTTAATAGTGCAACAATATTTTCTCGATCTTGGTATTTACTCCTAAATGAAGTAAGCATTTATTGTGTCTTTAATTAAAATATTGTTTTGAACATATATTCTACACTATGCTTTCACAAAAAGATGTGAAAGATTGCTCAAAATAATATCTTTCTAGTAAGATACATAGAGAATTGATCGATATATGTTAATATAGTTTGGAATTGTAATGTTAGTTAAGTTTAGTTTGGTTAATGTATTTTTAGGTAAAGTATGATTTTTTTACTGTGGTTTTGTAGTTTTGTAATTTTATGGTTATGATTATTTTATAGATATAAATAGATTTAATATTTTTTTTTTTATTAAAAACACTTTGTGAGTTAATACTATTTTTTTTTTTATGAATTTTATTTAAAGAGAATGGAGGATGATTTATTGAAGATTAATTGTTGAGATATGCACATGCAAATTATTTCATTTTAAATTAATATATTTCTTCAAGCAACCATATTCTCTAAGGTCATGGATTATTTTCCTATTTGAGAGTTTTAAGTGCGAGTATACTCTAGTATAATAATATTTGAGATATTTTTGTAAGTGGATACTTTAAGGTGTTGAGAATGCAACAAGATGATGGAGCTTAGTGGAAAGGAGTCGCCTTCACTAAGTGGGCATGTAGGCTATTTTTGGCGCAAAGTCTATTTTTAGACTATGTCTACTTTTAGACATATGGATCATGGTCTATGAGTTGCAGGATGCTGTTTACGGATGATTGGTCATGTTGGGAAAAATAGATGGACTTCTATTTTTGGTTCACAGCGGTGTGATCAGAGTCTATTTTTAGACTGCCAGGCTAAAAATAGAAACAGTCAAATATTATTAGCCCTTAGTAATATTTGGACTCTAAACATTATCTTATTCTCTTGGAGCACTTCAGTTTGAGCTACAGATGTGGCACATGCAGCTGTCAGAAGGAAGTATGCTTTCTTTGTGGGTCAGTTGAGCTATTGCATGGAGGACTTCAGTTAGAACTCATGCATGTGAGTTCTGTGGAGTTGGATGTGGAGTTGATGGAGTTGTGTTTAGTTGAACTAGTTGTATTCAGTCTAACTGGAGAATACACTAGTGATGAGTTGTGTGAATTGATTGTTAATTAATTCACTAATTATTAACTCATAAAGTAACTGAAGAATAGATCAGTTAACTCATTGCATGGACAGTTCAACAGAGACAGGTGTTAGAGGTAAGTGAAAGGGTGAGTTGTGACTATTAGTTGTGCATGAGATTTGCACAATCAATGGATTGAGTATGGCCATGAGAATTGCGCAGTATATGCCCAGTGAAATAGCTTGTTCTCACGTGATTTTCAGTGTGGGTGATTTTCACATGGTATTGTGCAGTGGAGGCAGGTAAAGCAGCTGTGGAGATTTGAACCTGTGACTTGTTCGGATCTGAGCTATTTTTGTGTGTAACAGGTGGAGATAGTGCTGGATACTTGTGAGGAGTATTGTACTATGTATTGTTACATGTTCTCAATCATTAATACACAAATAGTGTGGGGTTTTCAGTTGTAAGTTTTCCCCGGGTTACATATTGTGTTAATGTGTGCATGCCATTGATGTTTTCATTGTTTTTGATGCTGCTAAATTGATGATCAACGTAGAGGAGGTTATGTATTATGCATGTATTCCGCAATAGTGTATAATCGGGATAATCTCTGTGAATAAGTGTCATATTATTCAAAATTTCTACATGGTATCAGAGCTGTTGATCATCAGATCTATTATTCAGAAAGTGTTTACATCTTATTTCTTCAGGCAGAGTCTGTAATCGGGCCAGGTAGCATCTGGAATCATCCTTCCTTTGGAAGGTGAGTTATCCGGTGAATGCCCATACAGTTA
Source organism: Pinus tabuliformis (assembly GCA_031772625.1). Lineage (NCBI taxonomy): Eukaryota > Viridiplantae > Streptophyta > Pinopsida > Pinales > Pinaceae > Pinus > Pinus tabuliformis. The sequence goes on from CM062816.1 coordinate 876,850,570, forward strand.
ATCTCTATACGAGAAATACTTTGTTCTCACAAATCTTAGATCAGAGGTGGTTGAGTTTGGAGCTGGTGGCATTCGAATTTGCAGCAGTGTTTTCTTGGTGTCAAAGTTGAAATGTCTTTCAACAAATTGCGATTGGAGTATGCTCTTGAGGGCAGCTCGAACTATATTGCATGGAAGGACAAGATGGAGGTCGTGCTAGATAATAATGGGCTGAAGGAGTTCATAGAGGCTGATGTCCCAAAGCCTACTGATGCTGCTCTCATTGAGGCTTGGCAAAAGAAGACAGCAAAGTGTTGAAGGATTCTATTGGAGGGCGTGAAGGATCACATTGTGTCCAGCCTGCATGGAAAGACTTCTCCATACTTGATGTGGAAAGCGTTGACAGATCTATTCCAAAGAAAGAGTGATCAGAGGAAGCTGGTGCTCAAGGATAAACTCAGAAACATCAAATGTGAGAAGGGCGATAGTATACCGAAGTATCTCACAAAGTTCACTCAGTGTTGAGATGAGCTGGGAAGTGTGGGGGTGACTGTCGATGATGAGGACTTGGTGAGCTTAGCTCTCCTTGGTCTTCCGAAGAGTTGGCATTCCTATCAGGACTCTATCAATGGTTGGGAGAAATTGCCAAGATGGGAGAGACTTTGGTCGGATCTTGTGCAAGAGGAGATCAGGCAGAATACCAGGGATGGATCTTCATCAAAAGGACCTGATGAAGAAAATTGCGCTTTCGCTGCCAAAGCAAAGAAGGGGAAGAGCAAGAAAGCTTCTCATTCCGGTGCGAAAGGCAAGAAGAAGGACATGTCCAAGGTGAAGTGTTTTCACTGTCACCAACACGGACACTATACCACAAATTGTCTACAAAAGAAGAAGAACAAGCAAGCTACTGGATCTACAATAGGAGAGGCTCTAGCCTCACAATTTGAGCTTGATTTTTCATTGATCGCATGCTTGGTTTCAAGTGTGATGGGATTGGTGTGGTTCTTGGACTGTGGTGTGTCTTTTCACATGACAGGAGATCGAGATTTGTTTTCTGATCTGGAGGAGAAAGATCTTGGAGTGCACATCGAGATGGGTGATAATGGTAGATACAGTGCGACCGGTATCAGTACCATTCCCTTTGAGAGGGAGTCTGGTAAACCCTTCGTATTGAAGGAAGTGATGCATGTTCCAGGATTGAAGAAGAATCTTATCTCTGTGGCGATGTTAGAAGACAAGGGATATGATGTGGTTTTCAGTGAGGGAAAGGCTTTCCTATGCACCAAGACAACTGGAGAAACCTGGAAGATAGGGGTTCGAGTGAGGAACCTTTATCAGTTGCATGTAGATGGTTGTGCAGCAATGGCATGCAAGGCAGAAGGATTGGTGAGCCGGGATGATGGCGAGCTGTGGCACAGGAGATTGGGTCACCTTCACCATAGAGCCTTGAAGATACTACAATAGATCACTACAAGGCTTCCTAAAGGCACTCTTGCGCAGTCAGATCAGTGCAACGGGTGTACTTTGGGAAAGTTTGTGAAAGCCACCTTTCACGAGAAGGATAGTCGTGCCACGACGATCCTTGAGAGAATTCACATAGACGTGTGTGGACCTTTCTCAGTAGCTTTGACAAAAAAACATAGGTATTATGTGATCTTTGTTGATGATTTCTCTCGTAAGTGTTGGATCTTCTTCATGCAGAAGAAGAGCGAGACATAGTCAAAGTTCTGTGAGTTCAAAGCACTGGTCGAGAAGGAGTCGGGGAAGAAGGTGAAGGCTCTTAGGAGTGATAATGGTGGTGAATACATCGCTGGCAAGTTCAAGGACTTTTGCAGTGCAGAAGGGATTCAAAGAGAACTCATAGCTCCCCATAACCCATAGCACAACGGGGTTGCTGAGTGGAAGAACAGAACGATCGTGGGTGCTGCACGAGTGATGTTGCATGATCAAGGCCTACCCCTTCACTTGTGGGCGAAAGCATGAAATACAACAGTTTATGTGTAGAACCATTATCCTCACAGGATACTTGGCATGAGTACACCCGAGGAGGCTTATTCTCGTAAGAGGCCTGATATTTCTCATTTGAGGATTTTTTGTGCTAACATTTACATGCATGTGACGAAGGATGCCAGGAAGAAGTTGGAGCTAACCGCAGAGGTTGGGATATTTGTGGGGTAAACTGATACGCCCCACAACTATCGTGTCTATTTGCCAGATAGTGGTAAAACTGTTGTGCGACGGGATATAAAATTTCAGGAGGAGAAAGCCGTGAAGTGTTCGCTTGAGAGGGAGCCACACTTGCATGCTGATGAGGAGCTATTAGTTCCTAAAGATGAGATTCAGGACGTGGATCAGCCACAGGACAAAGTTCATGGAGTGGAAGAGACCACTCATGCAGCGCCAACCATCACAGGGTGAAAGCGCTTGACAGAAGCTGAGCGACTGGCTCAAGATGTAGAGAAAGTTGTAGGACCACCTACAGCCCAACGCAGGCAGAGACAGTCACCTGATCGGTACACTGGATACATGGCTCTTGTGAGAAAATATGTTGTGACTGAGCCATCCTCTTTCGAGGAAGCTGTGGAGGATCTCGCATGGGTAGACACCATGGTGGAAGAGTATGATTCGATTGTTAGAAACAGTGCATGGGAGATTGTCCCAAGACCAGAAGGGAAATCAGTGGTGGGTTCGAGATGGATCTACAAAGTTAAGCAGGCAACTGAGGGGAGTGTGGAGAATTACAAGGCAAGATTTGTTGCTCGAGGCTTTTCACAGATAGAGGGGATCGATTATGAGGAGACCTTTGCACCTGTCGCAAGGTATTCTTCCATACGGACGATTCTTGCTCTCTCAGTGCAGATGGGATGGCACATTCATCAGATGGATGTGAAGACTGCGTTCCTCAACGGAGTCATTGAGGAGGAGGTGTACATAGAGCAACCCGAAGGTTTCGAGATCTTTAGCAGCGAGTCACATGTGTACAGGCTCAAGAGAGCACTGTATGGGTTGAAACAAGCACCACGTGCTTGGTACACACTGATAGACAGTTATTTCAACAGACTTGGATTCTCCAAGAGTGAGGCGGATCCAACCCTATACCAGATTGTGGTGGAGGGTAAGTTGCTTATCATTGTACTTTATGTAGATGATTTGATTCTAACGGGTGATGAGCTGTCGATACTTTCATGCAAGGATGATCTTGCTAAGGAGTTTGAGATGAAGGACTTGGGCCTCCTTCATTATTTCCTGGGATTGGAAATCTGGCAGCACAGTGATGGACTATTTGTTTCTCAGGGTAAGTATGCTCGGGAGATATTAGAGAAGTTCAACATGCATGGCTGCAAGCCTGTTAATACTCCTCTTCCTGGAGGTTGGAGGAAGGAGGATGCCACTTCAGCAGAAGAAGTGGATGCCATTGTTTATCGACAGTTGGTGGGGTCGCTTATGTATCTGGTCAATACATGACCCGATATATGCTATGTTGTTAACCAGCTTTCACAAGCTATGGTTAAGCCAACCAAGCTCTTCTGGAAGGCAGGCAAGCATGTATTGCGTTATTTGAGAGGCACATCGGGATATGGATTGTGGTACAGATAGGAGGATGAGGTGAAGCTATGTGGCTTCACGGATGCAGATTGGGCAGGGAGCCCAGTGGATAGAAAGAGCACATCAGGAGGGGTCTTCAGTATCGGGTCGACAACAATTTCTTGGTACAGTAGGAAGCAGAGATCCGTGGCACTCAGTTCAGCAGAGGCTGAGTATATGGCAACAGGTTTGGCTACATGCGAGGCTATATGAATGAGAAAGATCCTGGTCGGTTTGTTCGGTTCTTACTTGGAGCCTACTGTGATTTACTGTGATAACCAGAGTTGCATTAAACTCTTGGCTAATCCTGTATTTCTTGATAGATCTAAGCACATTGACATCAGGTACCATCATATCAGATATTGTGTGCAGCGGAGAGTCATGTTACTTTCATACATTCCAACGGAGGATCAAGATGCTGATATCTTGACAAAGGCGCTCACTAGGAGCAAATTCGAATACCACCGAGGCAGGATAGGGGTTGCTGATAATCCATATCTTGTTGAGAGGGAGTGTTGAGAATGCAACAAGAGGATGGAGCTTAGTGGAAAGGAGTCGCCTTCACTAAGTGGGTCCGCAGGCTATTTTTGGCGCAAAGTCTATTTTTAGACTATGTCTATTTTTACACATATGGATCATGGTCTATGAGTTGCAGGATGTTGTTTATGGATGATTGGTCATGTTGGGAAAAATAGATGGACTTCTATTTTTGGTTCACAGTGGTGTGATCAGAGTCTATTTTTAGACTGCCAGGCTAAAAATAGAAACAGTCAAATATTATTAGCCCTTAGTAATATTTGGACTCTAAACATTATCTTATTCTCTTGGGGCACTTCAGTTTGAGCTACAGATGTGGCACATGCAGCTGTCAGAAGGAAGTATGCTTTCTTTGTGAGTCAGTTGAGCTATTGCACGGAGGACTTCAGTTAGAACTCATGCATGTGAGTTCTGTGGAGTTGGATGTGGAGTTGATGGAGTTGTGTTTAGTTGAACTAGTTGTATTCAGTCTAACTAGAGAATACACTAGTGATGAGTTGTGTGAATTGATTGTTAATTAATTCACTAATTATTAACTCATAAAGTAACTGAAGAATACATCAGTTAACTCAGTGCATGGACAGTTCAATAGAGACAGGTGTTTGAGGTAAGTGAAAGGGTGAGTTGTGACTATCAGTTGTGCATGAGATTTGCACAATCAATGGATTGAGTATGCCCATGAGAATTGTGTAGTATATGCCCAGTGAAATAGCTTGTGCTCACGTGATTTTCAGTGTGGGTGATTTTCACATGGTATTGTGCAGTGGAGGCAGGCAAAGCAGCTGTGGAGATTTGAACCTATGACTTGTTCGGATCTGAGCTAGTTTTGTGTGTAATAGGTGGAGATAGTGTTGGATACTTGTGAGGAGTATTGTACTATGTATTGTTACACGTTCTCAATCATTAATATACAGATAGTGTGGGGTTTTCAGCTGTACGCTTTCCCCGGGTTACATACTGTGTTAATGTGTGCATGCGATTGCTGTTTTCATTGTTTTTTATGCTGCTAAATTGATGATCAACATAGAGGAGGTTATGTATTATGCATGTATTCCACAATAGTGTATAATCGGGATAATCTCAGTGAATAAGTGTCATATTATTCAAAATTTCTACACAAGGTGTTCACTCTATGTGGATATGTTTCTTAAGCATAGTATTGGAATTTGAAAAATAGGTGGTTAGATTAGGGGGATTATGAGATACACAACGGGCATGAAAATGAAAATATTCTAAGAAACTAAACTAATATTGAAGGTGATGATGTCATCCTTAATGGTAAATATTTTTGAAAGAAAAAAGAAGAAAATTATATTGTTTAATTATATTTTCAACTTAACTCCTTATAAGTTTACCCAAATTTTAAATATGAGCACTCCTTGTACACAAAATTAGATTCTACATCCAACAAGTACCCACTTTCCATACTTTTCATTAGATCATATCTTTTTTTCTCAGTGTGGGTATAATGAAAAGTATTGAGAGTGGGTAATCATTGGATGCAAAATCTAATTCTATGTCTTTCTTACATATGAAACATGAGGAAAGCTATAATGAGACACTTTGTTGTTGAAATTACAATAGAAAAAAGTAGTTTTATTTCTATGATTTTGAAAATTCCTGATGGTTATTTTATTAATTTTCACTACTATTTTATTATTTTCTCTAAGAGGTACATTTTGGAACTCAAAATTGCACTAATAACACAATGCTAAAAATAGACTCTAGATATTAAAGTTGTAGACATTTTTACAAAGACTCTTATAGAATCCATGATTTCAAAGCTTTGAGATATTTTAGGTGTACATGAAGGTTCCATTAAGGGGTTCATAGTAAGCAATGTTTTTTTTTTCATTTTCCTATTATATTTTCTATGTAAATTCCTCTATCATATCCCTTGAGGGGAAGACATCAAGATATTTAGACACAAGATAGTTAGTGAAACTCTATTTCAATATACACATTGATTTAAACATGCACTTTATTAGGAAGATTCTCTAGGATGTATCCTCAATGTGATCTAGTATAGAATAAATGATCATGTAGTAGGAATTTTGAAAAAGATGCTTATAGAATGAAAGTTTTCAAAAATTCAAGCTATTTTGGTCATTTAAGAAGTTGTCCTGGTGGGGGATGATATGTAATGCTTCCTTTTAGATTCTTCAATCCTATCCCAAGTTCATCTTTAAGGTAGATATTAGGATACTAAGACATTTAGGAGTTAGTTATGTTAAACTTGGTTGAATGTGGATTTTAGTAAAGTGTATTTATTAGTGAAATTTTGTAATTATCTAATCTAATTGTGATGATTATGTTTTAAACATAAAATGATCCATTGGTTCATCTTCTCCTTACTACTAACGATACGTGATTCATGGATTAATGCACATTGTTCTATGATCTCTTGATTTATGGATTAATGCTCATTGTTTGATGGTATTTGTTTAAATAAGATGGAGGGTCAATTGTTGTTAATCAACCTTTCAGAGATACTCATGTAAATTATTTTCTTTTACTTAATATCTTTCCTCAAGCTGCCACATTAGCTAGGGTTATGGATTATTCCCATTTTGGAGAGTTTCGACCATGTATACACTGATGTATTAATCTTTGATTTATCTATGTGGGTAATTACATTAATGTATTCAACTTATGTGGGTATCCCTTATTTCTCAAATAGTATAGTATTAGAGAATACTTAAATTAAAAATGTGACAAAAATACTCTCTTTAACATCGATTAGTGAATATAATAAGCATTTGTAGTCTGAAATTTAGGATGCACCTAAACCAGCATTTCTAAGGAGCAGAAAGAGCGGAAGAATGGAAGACTGTGGTTGAGGGTTTCTCCATGCGATCTTCTCCATGGACGGTGGCAGAGGAGGGAGCTCCACTCCCTCCTTGAAAGAGGTAGTGGTTAACAAGGGCAAGACTACCCCAGAACCAGGTAGAGGTAACAAGATGGAAGGGGGAAAAAATGGGGAAGAGGAAACAGAAAGTAACAAGAAGAAGGAGAAAGATGGCACAAAAGACAAGGAGGAAAATGACAAAAACCACAGAACAAAAGATAGGAAACAAAAGGGACCATGCAAACCCAAAGCTAAAATCATTGCTAGAGTAATCTTAAATAATCCAGAGCTGTAGGCCCACAGGGAGTAAATGTAGACTTATGCAATCATATGCAAATTCATGGGACTATGGCCCACCGAAAAGGCTTTACAAGCATGGATCAGATACCACTGGAAGCCTAATGGAAGCATCGATCTTCATCTAGGATCCAAGGGTTTTTTCACTGTGGTGTTTGTAAACACTGAGGACAAAGACAGAGTGTTTGAAGGTGGACCCTACTTCTATGCAACAATAGGGCTCTATATGCGGTCGTGGATGATGAACTTCATGCTGGAGCGGGAAACCTTCACCTCAGTCCTGGTTTGGGTAAGACTCTATTCATTACCTCTGGATTATTGGCAAATAGAATCACTAACAACCATAGGCAATAAATTAGGGAGGTATGTCAAAACTTCGGAAGCCACAAGAAGGGGTAAATATACCTCCTTTTCCAGGATTTGTGTAGAGATGGACCTATCTGGAGCACTTCCGGACGAGGTCATACTGGAGGTTCATGATGAGGAATGGGTGCAGACTGTCGACTACGAGCATATTCCATTTAGATGTTGAAAATGTCATGAACACGGGCACCTTCTTAGAGACTGCCCACTCAACAAGGTAGAGAACAAAAGCAAACCTAACACAATGAAAGAAATAGATGGATTTCACAAGGTAGCTCACAAAGGAAAAAATGGCAAAAAAGGGCCAAATCAACACCCAAGAGAAGACCAAAAAGGGAGGCCAAATCAGTTCCATGTTCTTGAAGAGGAGGAAGATACAACAGTTGAAAATCAAGTAATGAAGGATGGATATGATAAGCAGGAAAAGGAGGAAGAACAGGATCAAGAGTAGGTAAAGGAAAAACAGAAAGGGATGATGATGAGTGAATTAGAGATGGATACGGATAAGGAAATGACCCAGAGTGAGATGGAAATAGAAGACAATGAGTTACAAGAGATTCTTGACAGAGAAAACCTAGATCTAGAAGGGTTCTTGAGTAAGGGAACAACGGGTGGGGTAGAATCTCTACCACAAGAAGAATGCAATCGAATAAAGCAGTTATTCTTATGGAAAACATAGGCAAAGAGCTTGGTAGAAGATAACAACATTGAAAGACCGGGAAATCATGGAATGAAAGCAGTAAAATCAACTCCAGAATTAGCTCCAAGAAACCCAAGGAAAAAAAGGGGTAGAAAAAAGTAGAATGAGCTTTTAATGGAATGTGGAAAGCTCATGATAGACTCAGGTAAGATGAAAGATCTAACTGGTTACTCCTTTACCAATATGTAATTATGAAGTTTACAACTTGGAACGTAAGAGGTCTAGGAAGCAAAAGAAAATAGAGAATGATGAATAATAGAATGAAATAGGTAGCTCCAGATATAATTTTTGTCCAAGAAATGAAATGCTCTGTTCAAAAGATAAGACAAATCCATAGTAGCTGGCTCAGCTGATATGAGTTTATAGAAGTCAAAGCAGAAAATACTGCAGGGGGTATCCTCATCCTCTGGAATCCCCAAAAAAGAGGTATTATTGATGCGGAGGCATCAAGGAATTATTTATCAGTGGTTATATAGCCTGTAGGAGACAGGGACACATTTCTTATAACGAATGTGTATGGACCTCAAAGGTTAGATGACAAAATCAAGTTTATTGATTCTTTAGTGGATCTTTGGAGAAGATTTGCAGGGTTACCGTGGGTTATAGGAGGTGATTTCAACATGATCAGGTCTCTCTCTGAGAAAAAAGGGGGTACAAGAGCTCTAAACAATGATTCCTCAGCTTTCCATTGTTTTTCAGAAAACATGAAGCTGGTGGACATTGAGACAAACAATGGTCTTTTCACATGGAACAACAAAAGAGGAGGGGATTCCTAGGTAGCTTCCAAGCTAGATAGATTCATGATCTCTGAGGAGCTCACGCTTCTAGACAAGGAAATAATAACATATATTCTTCCTCTTGGAGGCTCAGATCATTGTCTGATTCAAATGAAGATTAAGGGCATTGGCACCGCAAGAAACAAACCGTTTAGATTTGAAAATATGTGGCTTTCACACTCGGATTTCATCAGCAACATTGGAAAATGGTGGGCTAAAGACCTGCAGATTTAGGGATCATCTATGTTATTGCTACATAAAAGATTAAAACACATCAAGCAGAAGCTAAAGGAATGGAACCAGAAGGAATTTGGCAATATTTTCACAAGTAAAAAAATTGTGGAAATCAAAATCCTAGAGCTCAATCAAGCTTTGATCAAGAATGGCTTTGACAAAGACAAAAATGATCAAGCAAAGAAATATCACCAAGAATGGCAAAGGCTGTGTAAACAAGAAAAAAAATTTGGAAACAAAAATCTACAGTTCTATGGCTAAAGGAAGGAGAACGCAATACTAAATTTTTCCACAAATCTACCATTGCGAACAGAACTCACAACAGAATCTCTTCGATCAAGGATGAGAATGGCCAAATTCATCAAGCCCATGAGGAGATAGAAGCAATGTTAGTAAAGAATCTTCAGGACAAAGCCAAGGAAAACTTTCCAGGAAGAGAACCTTTCATCAAGAATTTAATTAAACACATACCTAAACTAGTATCCAAAGAGGATAATTGTAATCTCAACAGACCTGTGACTGAAAAGGAGATCAGTGAGGTCCTCAAGGAAATGTAAAATGGAAAGGCACCAGGTCCGGATGGATTTAATGTGGATTTCTTCAAAGCCTGCTGGAATATTGTTGAAAGGGATATTGTACAGATAGTAGAAGACTCCAGGAGGAACAAGACCATTTTGAAAGCTCTCAATACATCCTTTGTTTCCCTTATTCCAAAAAAGGATAATGCTCAAACACCTAAGAGATATAGGCCCATCACCTTATGCAATGTTGTCTACAAAATAATCTCCAAGGTGGTGGCCAACAGACTCAAACCCCTGCTGCCCACGCTTATCTCCGAGGAACAAATAGGGTATGTAGAAGGAAGACAAATTTTGGACAACATAATTCAAGCTCACGAGGTGGTTCACTCATTAACTTGCAACAAGAGAGCGAGAATGATCATGCAACTAGACATAGCCAAAACATTTGACAAAGTGAATTGGACATACATCAAAAAAGTGCGGTTTTGATCATAATTGGGTCAGATGGGTCATGGCCCTTGTAACTTCATCCAGCTTTTCAATTTTAGTGAATGGCTCTCCTTCTGAGCTTTTTCTCCCTTCCAGGGGTCTAAGACAAGGAGATCCACTCTCTCCTTTTCTCTTCATCCTCATGATGGAAGGGCTGGGGCGGTCCATCAAGCATGCAAGAGTAACGGGAAGAATTCAAGGACTCCAACTTACAGAGAATGGGCAAGTTCTGACTCATCAATAGTTTGTAGATGATACCATGTTACAGGGAATTCCCATAGTCAAAGAAGCACTTGCTTACAAATAGATTTTGGATGACTTCACGAAAGCCACAAGTATGGAGGTTAACCTTACCAAATCAAAAGTCTTTTTCTTTAACACTCATATTGCCATCCAGAGAAATGTCTCCAGAATTTTAGGCTTTCAAAGAGAATCTCTTCCCTCTAAGTATTTGGGAGTTCCACTTACAGCTAAACCCTGACACAAGAGTATATGGGATCCATTAATAACTAAAATGCAAGACAAGGTCAGGAAATGGACAAACAGATCTTTAAATTTAGCTAGTAGACTGGTTCTTACTAAAGCAGTTCTCCAAGCTATCCCAATCTTCATGCTATCAGCCCTCCCAGCTCCAATAGGAGTCTTGCAGCAATTTGGGAGTATTCAACGAGATTTTCTGTGGGGAAAAGAGGAAACAAGGAAAAAATGGGCTTTAGTCTCATGGGAAAAGATCTGCAAACCCAAGAACCAAGGAGGCCTGGGTTTGGACAACCTAGAGATTCTCAACAAGGCTCTAGGAGCCAAACTTTGGTGGAGGTGGGTTAAGGATCCTAAAGCTCAATGGGAAAGCATCTGGAAGGAAAAATATGCCAATGCCTGGCCGGATTCTGATATCATACGTATGACAGGAACAGTGAAAGGCTCCCCCATATGGAACAAGGCCTGGGAGAACAGAGAAGTGGTTCAAAAAAATAGTTTCTGGGAAATCAGAGAGGGAGATCTGGCACCTTTCTGGGAGGACAAATGGAAACAGGAACCTAATCTACTGAAGGAAGAATTTTTACGCCTCAAGCAAGAGACTAACACTTAAGGACTAGTAAAGGTGAAAGACTTTTGGGAGAACCCACATAATGTAGGAAAGTGGAGAATTTGGAGAAAAATTGAGGGCAGAGAGGATAGGACCCTCAATAGCAAAGCAGAGTCCCTTAGGAGATTACTGGATCAGAGAATAATTTTAGTAACGGAAGGGTAGGACCAACTGAGATTGGTTAACAACAAAGAGGGCAACTTTAATATCAAGGAAGCTAAAGGTTTTCTCCTTGATCTAGAACCCCAAGCTCCTAATAAAACTTGGTAGAAGCTTTGGAGGCACAAAGGCTGGATGAAAATCAAACTATTCATGTGGTTAGTTCACCACAGGAAAATTTTAACCTGGGACAAGCTTAAGAAAAGGTGCATACTGGGACCCCCCAGATGTCATCTCTATGAGACCCAAGAGGAGACTATAAAGCATCTTCTCAACAGTTGTATTTTCACCGACAAGATATGGGAATTTTTTACCAACATCTTCAAACAGTCTAATAGAGACAAAGAAAGTATTTCCAACACTCTAAACAACTGGAGGAATAATTTTTCAGATAATGAAATTCTCAACTCTGCCTGGGATCTCCTGCCGAGTTTCATTATTTGGAATGTGTGGAAAGAAAGGAACAAAAGAATATTCAAAGAGGTTAAGTCTGCCTCACTTAGCCTAGTGGAGCTGATCGTAAAACAACTTAAGGAGACAGTGGGCACCACGGTTAGGAATCTCCCCAAAAATCCTCCCTCAGTAGAAGAGTTAAAAATCCTCCAGTTGTTAGACATGCAGGGGCTTACTCCTCAAGGTCTAGATAGGAAAGCAAGCATGAGAGATAAGGTGGAGGAATTCTGGCATCCCCCCTGAATGTTTTTTAAAGTACAACATTGATGGAGCTTCCAAAGGCAACCCAGGGGAGGTTGGTTTTGGGGGAGTTCTAAGGGATGATACAAGTAGCATAATCTCCCTCTTCCATGGTCACTTAGGAAAAGCCACTAACAACATGGCAGAACTAATGGCTTTGGAACAATGCTTAGAATTTTTGATACAGAGCAATTGCCAAAATGTCATAATAGAAGCGGATTCAGAGTTAGTCATAAATGCAGCCAAAAGAATCAGTAATGGAACAGGTCCGTAAAAGGTCACAAAACACTGGAGGTTAACTAGGGTTCTTCAGAGAATTCAAGTGCATCTACAGGAACTTCGCACTCTCAGATTCATTCATGTGAGGAGGAAGGCCAACAAATTGCTAGACATTCTAACCAACCAAGGTGTTAGCTGCAAGGACAGCGCAATCTTAAGGAGATGGAATACAATGGTGCAGAGAAACCTGAAAAAACTCTACCATAACCAGGCAGAGGAGGACAAAGAAGAGTACAGAAGCAGAATGATAGAACCCAACCAGTAATGGTTAGCAGTCAGAGGGATACTTCAAGTGGGACAAAAAGGTGCACAATGGAAGGTAAGCCAAGGTTAGAGGTAAAGTGGACCATGATCGGGACTATTCTCAGTGATGGGCAACAGAGTTTCCCGGACCAAAGAAAGCAACAACTAAAACTTCCGCTTCATCCTAATCTTTCAGTGATGGAAGTCAAAATTGCCTTTGAGTGGTTTCAAGGCGATCGCACAACTTTCATGTTAAAAGTGGTTTTAGAATTTTGGCAGCGATGCCATAGAAAGCATGACACGTGGTGGAGGGCGCAGTCCAAAAACCACTCTCCCCATGCCCTAAAGGTCGATGACTTCAGGCGTGTGATTTTCTGCTCATCCGTCCGATGGTGCAAGGTGATTCAATGCTCTGGATTCATCAAGCAGTTTGGTGGGGACCAAGGATTTGGTCACTCTTTGAGCTCCACATGGCGGTGGGGCCAGAGGGATTTCCGCCCTCATCGCATGCTATCACCCGTGCATGTGGGCAGGTGCGATTTCAATCTCCACCATCAGATGGCACATGGAGATTCAACGGATCAGATTGCTCGAAGAAAGCAGCAACTAAAACTTCCGCATCATCCTAATTTTTCAGTGACGAAAGTCAAAACCGCCTTTGGGCGGTTTCGAAGCGATCGCACAACTTTCATGTTAAAAGTGGTTTTAGATTTTTGGCAGTGATGCCATAGAAAGCATGACACGTGGTGGAGGGCCCAGTCCAAAAACCACTCTCCCCACGCCCTAAAGGTCGATGACTTCGGGCGCGCGATTTTCTGCTCAGCCGTCTGATGGTGCAAGGTAAATCAATGCTCTGGATACATCGAGCAGTTTGATGGGGCCCAAGGGTTTGGTCACTCTTTGAGCTCCACGTGGTGGTGGGGCCGGAGGGATTTTTGCCCTCTTCGCATGCTATCTCCTGTGCATGTGGGCTAGTGCGATTTCAATCTCCATAGTCGGATGGCTCATGGGGATTCAACGGATCAGATTGCTCGTACGAACACTCGAGGAAATTGACAAGCTTCTCTTCAGTCTGACTTGATCTACAGTGGGTGGATCAAATGGTAAGGCTCAAGGGTCAAGTTTATTGAGGAAGGCTAGGTTTGATGGGAAAAGTTCTTTCCGAGGGATTGTTCCTATGTTTGTGAATCCGAGCGGTCGTGCTACCTTTATTTGCAAACAAGCATGTGTCCTGTTCTTTTCAGATCAGTCCAATCTTATGTTTTTTTCTATTGAGATAGGTAAAGTTTGGAGGTAGGGGGTTAGGAATAGTTTTGTTGGGACAGCTCCATAGTCAAAGACCATGAAAGTATTGATGTAATATATGTACTTTATTTTATGATTAATGAATTGAAAGGTTCGACTCTTGCATTAGCAAAAAAAATAATATAATAAGCATTCAAATAGATCTATGAGGAAATCCACAAGTTATTCCACTTCCCTTAAAATTTACAAAATACTAAATCATTTTTGTTCCTCCATTTCCCTTCTTGTTTTCACAATCTCAACATTCTTTGCTATTCTAGTGAGATATGTTAATTTTTTATTAATAACTGGTTATGATAATATTTTTAAAAATTATATATTTGTCCTGTTAGATGTCGCTTTTGCAAAAGGACGTAAAAATAAAGGAATAAGAATCTAAAAAAGGTTCCCTTAAAAAAATTAATTGTTTATGTGTTTAATAATTGTCGCTAGAGTTAAACTCTATTTCGACACAAAAGAACATTAGTTTCTTTTTAGATTGTAGATAGAAAAAGAATGAAATGGATCTTTGTAGAATATGAATTTTCATGGCTAGGGTTTCCCTAGCTACCATATTTTTTTTAGATCTAGGTAAATCTATTCGACCCTATATTGCAGGAGATGTCATAGATCTAGATAAAGGCTCTTTTTGTATGAATGGTTGGATGATTTTCTAATAATGTACAACCTCACAACTCTGTCTCAGTTAACCGATACCCCACAAACTCACAACTAATTCATAGATATTTTTCTCAATTTCATTTACAATTATAGGGTAACACATTTGTTCACCATGCCATGGAGGAAAAGGTTGCCTTCAGAGCCCTAGCACAGGCTCAGAAACATTGTGCAATTTGTTCTCCCCACCAAAAATTGTGAAGATATTAGCTGAGATCCATGTGGTTGAACTCTCTTGAACTCTCTCCTTCATATCCATCCAAGAGAGCCTTACTTCTCTCATAAAAAGTAGTGGTGACCAACTTTATGGGCTTGTGTCTGAATCCAAGAGTTGTTCAAACCTATATCATGGGAAAACAATCCCCCACACTTCAACTCCATGTAACATTCTTGGTAGTATGAAGGGTCTTTTATGTCTTTTTATTTCTCAATAGAATGGAAATAGATTTATTTTTAGATCATGATCATATTTCATGGGGTCTAAATTCCTCTTTATCACTCTATGAACTCTATATTTATGACCATATTTTGATATTATTGTTGTGTAAGTGTGACTTTGAATGCCATCCCTTCCTCATCATCATTGGGGGCATGATGCACTAAAAGGCATTGAAAACGATCTTGGCCTCTATTTAGATAAATAAGAACAAAAAATAGGTCAATTTTCATATGCTAACATTTTTGTTCATATAAACCTCAATGAAGGTTTACGAGAGGCCTGAATGTTAAATATAGGAGAATGGACCGATATACAATAATTGAATTATGAGTAGACACTTTCCATGTGCAACGATTGTAATACCGATGTGCACTTTGCCAAAAAATTCCCCCAATGAAAAGAAGACAAGTAGGACAAAGCCCCTGTTTCTAAAGAGGCTAGTGTCTAACTATCATGAAAGGGATGAATAAATCAACCAAACAATGTTGTATCCCTAATGAAATTAGCTAAAGGTGAGCCAAGGCTAGAACCTTCCTTCAACAAAATTCCTTTGAGGCTCTTCCACATTCAGAACAAGGTAAAGATACCCCTCTAGATGAAACCCCAAATGAGAATTAGGGAAACAAAGTTGTTCTAGTGGAGAATGAATAATAAGCTCCTTCATGGGTTATCTCTACATTTTGAGAGTCATATTTTGAAGGAAGAAAATTGGCATTGACATCCTCCAATCTTGCGAAGATGAAGAAATTTATGCCAAAGTTATACCAGAAAGCTATAGAAATTAGTGCAACTCATACAAAAGCATTCACGAGAGGTAACAATGAAAAAACCCTATCGTCAAATGCAATGGAACCTCCTCTCATAAGAGGTAATAAATCTAATAAAGAAATGTAAGAATGAAAAGCAGAAGCTAACTTGGCTTTAGGTCCCTGACTTTGCATGGAATCATTTCTCCAAAATATTCCCAAATAGTGTAATGTACATTTTATGCATACTCTTATGCTTGCAATACCTATGAATTTACTCTTGTAAACATGTAGGTAGATTAAATTCTAGTATCTATAGAAAATAATGGGATTTTTCTCCCATGAATATAATGAGTACCTCAGTGGAAGATCCCATGGAAGAAATCAAAATGTAATGAATCCCCTATTTATCTTATATGACTCGAAACATATTTTATAATCATTTTTCATTTGTGTCCAAAGAAAAAAAAACAATTCTAGCTAGATTTTTCTAGATTTCCTTAGTTTTCCATTATGCTTAAAAACTTTCTATTATATTGACAACATTATTCTAGATGATTTATTAGGCTTTAGTGAAAGCTAGGAGGGCTATTTGCAACATTGAGATTAGTGATACAAATCCTCAAGATAACCTATAAGGAAATATTTGAAATGTGTTGAAGGTAAAGATTATAAGAAAGATTGTAGATCTAAGAAAGTTTTAAAAAGTCAAGGATCTAATGGTTCCCCCTTTAGAGAAATAATAATATCCACAAAATATGGAGGTGGTGTTTACTTGACATGTACAAGCAAAAATTTAGATCATGATATATGTTAGATCAACTTGGGTATTTCATTTCATATAACTCCTCAGAAGGAGTGGTTTTTTAATAATAAATGTACAAGGTGGTTTGACTAGAATTGGTGTGCATGTGGGGAGTTCAAATTGGAACTTCTTATAATCTACTGAGAAGAATTATTAATAATTAATGGAATGGTTCTATTTTTTATTCATGGTAGTAATGAAGAGGATACGACTCTCGTATTACCTTCAATTCTATGACATCAAATACTATTACAAGTTGGAGAGAATGCCCTTTGAGCATTACATGGTAAAGTTATGGTTGAAAGTAAATTTGATTTGTCATTAGATTTATATTTCTAAAAATATTATATATATGACAAAAAAAATTACAAATATTCCCATCTAGTGTGATAAAAAAAAATGAACCTTGGAATTGATACATGCTAATGTGTTTGGACATGTGCTTATTCTACCACTAGGTGAATTTGTGTAGTATTTTTCTATCATAGATGAACTTTTTATAAACACATAGATCTGTTTCATGTGAGATAAATATATGGTTTTCAATAAATTTAAAGAGTTTAAGGGTCTTATACAAAACTAATAAGAAAATAAAATAAAGGCGTTGAGGCGAGATAATAGTGGAGAGTTTCACAAAAATGTGTTCAAGGGATTTTGTAAGAAGTGTGGAATAATAAATAAAAATAATACTCCATGGACACCTCAAAAAAATGTGCCAAAGACAAAAATATAATGAAAACATAATGGATTATGCTAAGTGGTGTAGGGTTATCACAAGAATTCTAGGAAAAGGTACTATATACTATGTGTTATTTGATAAATGAGTTCTTGATGAACACATATATCTATTTTGTTTGAACTAAGTCTAATGCTTTCAATAAATCTAAATAGTTTAGGGGCCTTATGAATAATTAGAAAGATAAAAAAATAAAGGTGATGAGGCAAGAGAAGAGTCGAGAGTTTGACAAAATTGTGTTCAAGAAATTTTTGAAGAAGTGTGGAATATTAAATAAAACTAGTACTCCATGGACGCCTCAACAAAATAGGCAAGAAAAAGAAAAAAATAATGTAAAGGGAAAGACATATGCATAAGTGGTGTAGGGCTATCACAATATTTCTAGGAAAAGGTAGTGTATATTATATGTTACTTCATAAATCAATCACCTACCTCGAAATAACTTCACATCAGGCACACGATACAAAAATATATCTCTTAAACATTTATAGGTTATTGTTGTGATGTTTATGCGATGGATTCATTGAAAAATAGGAGTGATCTATATAATAAAGCTAAAGGATCTATATAATAAACTTTGAACCTAGTAATAAAGGATGTTGCTTACAGTCAATATGTAGTATATAGAGATGTTAATACAACTCCAAAATAGTAGTCTAACCAATGGAAGAAGAACTAGTGAAGGAAGAGCCCAAATTGAAGGGTGAAGAGTTCAAGTTGTAGGAATTTACAGGGTAAGTTCCTCAGAAAGAATACCAAGAGGACACCGCTCACAACCAGATCTCAAATCAATACACCAGTATTTTTGACGTGGTTAAAACCCTCAGAGTGCAAGGAGGGAAACAGTCCACGGCCTGTCCCAACGTGGGTACAGACAATTTATTAATCAAAGAATGAAAATTTACATAAGCTTCTCTCATGCACGGATTACCCGAACAATGACCCTCCATGCGCTTTAAATAGAACTCATGGACCAATCGGGTGTCAAGCCACGGATCAAGTGTCGGTAATACCGAGGTGAGAGTGAACCGTCGGATCACTACATATCGTGACCGTCGGATTGTAAGTTACAAAATGTACAACGGTAAAGAAACACACTTTACCTAACTCTAACCTAACTCTATACTAGACCAAGTTGAACTTAACTATATCCTATGTGTCGGAATATCCTAACATCCCCCCTTAAGAACAACTTGGGATAGGATTGAAGGATTTACAAATATGACACAATAGGAGAAGGAAGGAGGCACTAGAGCCTATCCCCCCTTAGTGACAACTTCCTGAACTCCAAGCATATATCGAAGTTTAGTGAACTTCGCCTCTGTGAGAGCCTTTGTGAAGATGTCTGCAACCTGATCATCTGTTGGACAATATTGCACTTCAAGAACATGGTCATGAATGAGCTTTCTGATGAAGTGCATGTGTAGTTCAATGTGTTTGCTGCGCTGATGCTGGACTGGATCTTTGCATAGCTGAATGGCACTTTGATTATCACACCAAAGTGTGGTTGGATGCTGCTGCTCAAAGCCAAACTCTGATAGGATCTGACGAAGCCACAAGGCTTCCTTACTAGCTTCCACGGCACCACGATACTCTGCTTCTGCTGACGAAAGAGAAATGGCAGCCTGTTTCTTACAAGCCCATGTAATAGGTCCTGAACCAAGAGTGAAGACATAACCGGCAGTAGACTTCCGATCATCAAGGTCACCAGCCCAATCAGAATCAGTGAAACCAACTAACAGAGGAGCTGCTTTGGCACTGTAATGAATCCCAAACTGTACTGTACCTCGAACATAACGAAGTATTCTTTTAGCTGCTTTCCAATGACTTTCACGGGGGTTTTGCATAAAACGAGCAACAAGGCCAACAGCAAAGGAAAGATCAGGACGAGTATGGGTTAAATACAAGAGTTTTCCGACAAGTTGACGGTATAAGGTAGCATCAACTTCAGGAGAAGTACAAGAGACTGAAAGTTTGACTCCAGACTGAAAGGGAGAAGGGGCTGGCTTACAGTCTTCCATGTGAAAATGACGAAGAATATCACAAGCATACTTGGACTGGGAAAGGAAAATACCCTCTTGGGATTGCAAGACTTGAAGACCGAGAAAATAGTGTAAGTGTCCTAAGTCTGTCATTTCAAATTTCTTTTTAAGGCTGGACTTCACATGGTTTATAAGGTTGGGATCACTACCAGTAAGAATAAGATCATCAACATAAAGAACAAGGATGATAAGAGAGTTGCCCACTTTCTTGGTGTAGACAGTATTGTCAGAATGACACCTAGAAAAGCCAGATTCTAAAAGAAAGCTATCCATTTTGGCATACCAAGCTCGAGGAGCTTGCTTGAGGCCATAAAGGGATTTCTTAAGTCGACAAACGAGGCTGGAGTCTGTTTGTATGAAGCCAATGGGTTGTTCCATATAGATTTCTTCCTGCAAGTCCCCATGCAAGAAGGCAGATTTAACATCCATTTGATGGACTTCCCATTTTAAAGAGGCAGCAAGGGAAAGAACAAGGCGGATAGAGTTCATTTTGGCAACTGGAGAGAAGGTTTCAGTGTAGTCAATGCCTTCAACCTGTGAAAAGCCCTTAGCAACTAGACGAGCTTTATGTTTATCAACTTTCCCATCTGGTCCATACTTGGTTCTGTAAACCCATTTGCATCTAACAAGTTTGCGTCCCTTTGGTAGAGGAACAAGATCCCATGTATCATTTGTCATCAATGAATGATATTCTTCATTCATAGCTGCTTCCCAATGTGGATGGCCTGAAGCTTCTGCAAAAGTGTCAGGATCATGATTTACTGGAGCTTGAGCCAGTAAAGAAGAGGCTCTTTCAAACTGAGAACGTGTACGTCGCTGATCTGTAGGATCACCGGCAAGATCACCTGCTGCATCCCGAGTAGCACGGACCCATCTTGGAAGTTGAGGATCCTGAGAAGGTGGGGGAGGATTATCATCCTCGCTTTCATCATCAGAAGAAGAAATGTTTTCAAAGATAGAAGAGATAGGAAGAGGTGGCACATCCGCCGGACTAGGCTCGCAGGCCGATTTATTTTCATCAAATTTTACATCTCTTCTAATGATAACATTTTTGGACTTAAATGGAATAAGTCTATAACCTTTTACATCTTCAGAATATCCAACAAAAGTACATTTCTCACTCTTAGGTTCTAAAGCTTTATGCTTTTCATCTGGAATATGGGCCCATGCTTCACTTCCAAACACACGAAAGTGACTTACATCTGGTTTAATGGAACTCCAAGCTTCTTCTGGAGTGATATTCTCTAGAACCTTAGTAGGAGTGCGATTGATTATATAATTTGCACAATTAATTGCTTCGGCCCAAAAACTAAGACTGAGTCCTTTAGATTGCAGCATACAATTAGCCATTTCCTTTAAGGTGCGATTTTTCCTTTCAGCTACACCATTTTGTTGTGGAGTGTATGGAACAGTATGTTGCATTTGAATTCCATTTTCGGTGCAAAAGTTGATGAATGCATTTTTAACATATTCTCCACCATTATCAGTTCTTAGCTTAAGAATTTGATGTCCAGATTGTTTTTCAACAAATGCTTTGAAGGCCAAAAAGGTGGTAAATACTTCGCTCTTGAGTTTTAAGAAGTATACCCAAGTGCGTCTGGAGAAATCATCAATGAAAGTTAAGAAGTACTTGCAGCCAGAGAATGAAGCAACAGGAAGAGGACCACATAAATCACTGTGCACAAGCTGTAAAGGGGCTGAGGCGTGCCAAGAGGCACGTTTGTCAAAACTGTCCCGATGATGTTTTCCGAGTACACATCCGGAACAAACACCATCTTTGCAAGATACCATAGGAAGACCTGTCACCATATTTTCTTTACATAGATGCTGAAGGGAGCGATAGTTTAAGTGACCAAACCGCTCATGCCAAAGTTTGCTCACTTCATCATTATGAGCAACAAATACTGAGGGAAGATGGGATGACCCAAAGTTGTGAAACTTATACAACCTTTTGGAATCATCAGCAAGACCAGTAGCTAGAATCTGTTTAGGATCTTTTAGATCCTTGATTACAACATCATGAGGTGAAAATTCAACAATTTTACCTTCACCTGAATGAGTTATCTGATAGACAGATAGAAGGTTGCAGGATAAGTTTGGAACACATAATACATCATTGAACTGACCATTGTCTAGATGAACAGTTCCAGTCCCTACAACATTAAGAGATCTATCATCACCAACATATATATTTTTGGTGTTACAATCATTTAAAGAAGAAAACATGGCTTGGTTTTTGGCCATGTGACAAGAGGCTCCAGAATCAATGAGCCACTCATGAGAATGAGAAGAAGAAGAAGATACATTTAATGCATAACCAGACTGAGATGATTGACGATGACATGCAGAAAGTGCCGTTCCGGAAGTTGAAGTTGAAGTAGGCTCCAGATGGATGTTATGTTTCTTCATTGCGGCTTCCAAGGCTTCCATCTTCTTAAAGCATTTAGATTCTAAGTGGCCATCTCGATTACAAAAGTTACAATGTCTGTCAGTCTTCTTCCATTTGTTTTTATTGGTCTTATCATATTGCTGAAATGATCTTTCATCTTGAGGCTGAGTTGGTTTAGGACCATTCCTTTGAGGATAAGACTTCTTAGGATTCTTTGAATTTGGTTGCTGCTGGGCGGCTAACGCTTTCGTGGAAGAGTTTCCAAGATTAAGAAGACCAAGGTGTAAGAGTTTTTCTTGTTCTCTTATTAAGGAATCACAAAAGGAGTCAAAGGAAGGGGGCTTGTAGTCTTTGCCTTGACAAATGAAAGCTTCCCTTGTAGAATGGAAAGTGGAAACAAATACAGAGTAGGCTGGTCCCAACTTAGTAAGGATGGAATAAATAAGGTTACCATCTTCTTTCTTAACTTTAACACCTTCCAAGAGATATCTAAGGGTCTTGAATTTGGACAAGAAATCTTCAATGCAAGAAAAATTATTAGGATCCAAAGTAAGCAACTCATTCTCAAGTTGATGGGCTCTAATTTCATTTTTAATCCCAAAAACTTTAGCAAGTTTTTCTAATGCTTCATGAGGAGTTTCAATTTCTGCAATGTGGAATCTAAGATCAGGAGAAACAGACATTCCTATCAAACCACGTGCTTGATCTTGTCTATTTTCCCATTTTTCGGCCTTGTCTTCATCTTTGGGTTTCTTCTCTTGGTCTGTGGCTATTCTGAAGAGACCTTTACTTCTAAGTAAATCTCCCATGTAGGCTACCCATTGGAAGTAGTTAGTGCTGTCAAGAATGACTTGGCATGGACTTTCCATTTTTTGAAAAACAACTGAAGCTGAAGATGCTGAAAGTAAGTGGTCCAATGGATAGATCTCGAAAAAATAGGCGGTTTTAAAAAAAACGGCTCTGAAAAAGGCTTCCGGATGAAGAAGTTATGGCTTTTAAAAAAAAAATTGTTGACGTTGCCGGCAAAGTGCGCGAATGTGCGGGAATGAAAAAATCCGCCCCCACAAAATGGAGACTTGAACCCAAGACCTCTACTCTCTTAAAAGGTCTTTGAACCAATTGATCTATACAAAATATTTGAGAGAGAGAGAGAGAGAGAGAGAGAGAGAGAGAGGGGGGGGGGGGGGGCCCTCGATTTGCGTGCTTGCCTTGGGAAGACTCTTTTCCCCTACAAAACACAAAACACAAAACCCAACACGAATATCCAAAGAAAAACGAACCTTACGGCTCGAAGTTAGCTTTAGCCAAAAAACTAGAAATTTAAAAAAAAATCTCAAAGTTAGCTTTTAGCCGAAAAACTAAATATTTTTCTCAATGTTTCTGATTTTCCGAGATCACACTAAGGTGCAGGGAAAAGAGCATACGCATGAGAAAAATCCTTTCTTTCTGTTTCTGATTTGCCCAGATCGCACAGAGTCGCAGGGCAAAGAGCATACGCAGAAATGAAAGGTATAGATCCGGAAAAAAAAAAAGGCTAAATAAACCGAAACCGAAATAAGCAGAGAGAAAATGACAGTAAACTGCAAAAAAAACACTGTATACCTCCCGATCTGAAAAATGACGCAGCTAGGGCTACCGGAAACCTTTTCGCGTGAAACGAAAGGGGTTCCTCACTGAAACAGATGCTCCGAACGCAACAGAGCAGTCCTCTCGGCCCGAAAGCAGTCAGAAACAGCAGATCTAGGAAACGACAGCCGCATGCAGTTCTACCGGCTTCAGATTTGGATCACCAACGGACGCGGCCCTCAAATAGCTCTGATACCATGTAGGAATTTACAGGGTAAGTTCCTCAGAAAGAATACCAAAAGGACACCGCTCACAACCAGATCTCAAATCAATACACCAGTATTTTTGACGTGGTTAAAACCCTCAGAGTGCAAGGAGGGAAACAGTCCACGGCCTGTCCCAACGTGGGTACAGACAATTTATTAATCAAAGAATGAAAATTTACATAAGCTTCTCTCATGCACGGATTACCCGAACAATGACCCTCCATGCGCTTTAAATAGAACTCATGGACCAATCGGGTGTCAAGCCACGGATCAAGTGTCGGTAATACCGAGGTGAGAGTGAACCGTCGGATCACTACATATCGTGACCGTCGGATTGTAAGTTACAAAATGTACAACGGTAAAGAAACACACTTTACCTAACTCTAACCTAACTCTATACTAGACCAAGTTGAACTTAACTATATCCTATGTGTCGGAATATCCTAACACAAGTCAATAGAAAAATTACAAATAGAAGAGGAGAAAATTCAAACTTTAGTATTGGGGAGGTTGATTTGAGAAAGAAGAAAAACAAAAAGGAATACTTCACTTGATTTTCATTCTATTTTTATTTCATATATTACTAACTATAGTTATAAAAATTTTAGGGAGCCAATGGATTCATAAGGTAGTGAATTATGAAATAATGGGATGGTTGGAAAAATGGATACCTTGCACAAAAACAATACTTGGGATTTGGTTGAGTTTTTGAACGGAAAGAAACATATTGCTAGAAAATGGGTGCTTAAAAGATTTAATGGAAAAGGTATGGTAGAGAAGTATAAAGTTTTCCTAGCAGTAAAGGGATATAGTGGAGGGAACCAATTTCGCAATTTTTTTTTGTTTTTTTGCTAAACTAAATTCTATTAGATTTTTTTTTTCTATATTTGCCTCTTTTGATGTTAAATTAGAGAAGATGGATACGAATAAAATTGAAATATATGGAGGTATGGAAGAATAAATATAAATGAAAAAACCAAAAGGTTTTGTGAATAAGATACAAGGATTTGGTTTGTAGTATGATGAAGCCATTATAGGGATTAAAACAATCTCTAGGAAAGTGGTATCAAATGTTTTGTGCTTATATATTTGGCCTTAGTTTCTCAAGAAAAAAGAGTTGATCACTAGGTATATTAAAAATATGTTGATCCTTTCATTTAGGTGCTATTGTGTGTTGATGACATATTATTGGTCGGAAACAAGAAGAAAGTGATTAAGGATGTCAACCTTAGCTTGTTTTGAATTTGGTATGAAACACCTTGTTGCATGCATTCTATTTTGGGCAAGGAAATAAGAGATTGGGAAAATAGGAAACATAAATTAAATTATAAGAAATACCTTGAGACACTATTGTATTGGTTTAGTTTGAAGGTATATAAACTAATAAATGTCCTTATTCCTATAGGTATAATGTCATTTCTAGATCAATGTACCAAGACACAAGTAGAGGTAAAGGACGTGCACCATATTCCTTATGCAAATTCTATTAGAGGTCTAGTTTATGCTATGATCTAGTACATACTAAATATTGACCATCCAATGGGATTATTGGGTAGGTAGATATCAAAAAGAAGAAAGGAACATTGGATGGTCATAAAGAGTTTCTTCACATGGCACATCAAATCTTATAATGTTCTACCAAGGAGGACCTAGACTTCGAAGAGGGATAGATACATAGGGATTTATAGATGCAAACTAGGGTAGAGATCTTGCAAAATATCTAAAAGTAATTATGTCTTCAAAATATTTGGTGGATAAATCACTTGGATGAGAAAAAACTAGGTTATAGTTACATTGTCAACTACAAAAGCTAAGTACATGGTAGCTACACATGGGAATAAGGTAGATATATGTTTGTTAATATTTTTTTATGTATTGGATTAAGAATTAGTGTGGATACATTGTGATATGTCAAATGCATTTTTTTCTACTAAAAAATATTTCTTATAATTCGAAGAAAAAGCATATTGTTGTGCAATACCATTTTGTTAGATGCATCGTTGAATAAAACAAGATATTTTTAGGGATGTATACCTTGAATATTTTTTCAAAGTCATTGAGAATGTTAACAATAAAAGGTTCTCTCAAATTACATAATTAATGGGATTGCTACATGTAGCAATTGATTATATGGATCTATACACATAGACCCATTTTGCAAAATTATTCAATAAATGGGAGAATGTTCGATATGTTTTGTATCCCTTTCAAAGTGGACATAGTTATAACATAAAAGGGTTTCAAGAGTTGGGCCTTAAATAAATCCGTTTTAAGGGGAACTTGTGCCTATAGTTTAGAAACAAGGGAGGTTAGCAAGCCTTGCATCTAGGTGTTTGTGGGTAAATCATCCATGGAACTCTTTTTAGGCCTATTAGGTATTATTTCAACCATTGGTTTTATTTCACTATAAAATCATTCAAGTTAAGGAGTTAGGATTGTAATCTAATTCAAGTTAGCATATTAGGTTTTTGATGCTACAAAATATCAAAATATTGTTTTGTGAATGATAAAGTTCGTACAATGAGATAGAGAGCACTAAAACTCTCAATTGAGTTTGTCTTTGCACTTAAGAGATTTTAAGGTAATTTTTTGTGTATTATGTGTAAATGTCTTGTTGTTATTCTTATATTTTGGATTCTATTAATATTTAATTTATTGCACATGTTTACCAAACTATTTACGAAAATCAGTTTATTGTTAAACAATTACAAGTTGTCCAAACATAATTGAAACATAAAACCTATATCGTTTAGTATACATGGTCTTCATATATAAAACTATGAATTATTTTGTTTCAATGTTATAATAGTGTCTTTCAATACAATTTATGTTTCTTTTGGAGTTCACCATTAATGACATCTACCATTCCATGGATTTCTAATGTGGTACCAAAGAAATGACTTAAGATATAGTTTGTTTCTATATAACTAACTCCGAGAAAGATAAATTGAATTACAAGAATTAAGGTTTCCAGCGAGATAATGAGCTCCATACAAAACCTATAGTTTTAAATGTCCACTTGTATATGATAACACATAAACACCATTAAAATATAATGGTTTATAAGAGCTATGGTTTCAAGTGTTCAGGATAAATAAAACAAGTTCATTATAGGAGCAATATTGAGTTTTGGAAGTTCTACGTATTTGGTTTTGGTTAATAACATGGGATTAATATTTTAATCAACTTACTCTTATAGTTTTATATATTGCACGCGAGGCCTAAATTTTAGGTATTGGGTAACATATTTTTGGATACTTTTTCGATACCTAGCCACCAAATATGATCGAAATATATAAGGATCACAGATATAGAGCCAACATACAGAAGTTTCATGCTTTTTGCAGAAACAAAGATTTAGTATTTTGATTGGAACGCACTCAATAATTGGAGCTAATGTTTCATCATAAAATATATATTTTAAGAGATGCCCCCAAGTTAAAAACTGAGGGTAATAGAAAAATAAGCCTTCCCTCTTCCTCAACAATGGAAATGACTCGGGAACTGAACAATAGTGTAAATATTTGAGAGCTTAACGTCATGGAGACCTTTGACTCTTCGTTAATGTCGTGAATGTAACGCAATTGACGATTGATTTCATTGAATGCTTTCATTGTATGACTTTGATTATAGGTTAATATTATTGTGGTAACTGATAGTAGAACAAACTGATCCTATTGTAAGAACGCCTGAGTTGACGAAAATTCCAATAAAGAGGAACATCAAGTAGTACCCCCTTGGCCTTTGCTAAGAACATAAATGGGGAACACGTTGCCAATCAGTTGAATGGATTTTGCTTTGTATTAAATTACATGAGGTTTAGGACTGAAGCCATGCGCATTATGGTTATTCCCATTGGCCTGTGCATTTTTCCATTCATAGGCAAATTCCCCAAGTCCCAACTTGCTCTTTTCCGAGGAACCAAAACCGGCCGACTCCCTGAACAATGTGACAATGCTCTTCTCTCAGTGCGTGAACAAAGTATTCAAATTTGGTGGTCGACTCCCTGAACAATGTGACAATGCTCTTCTCTCAGTGCGTGAACAAAGTATTCAAATTTGGTGGTCAATATCCTCGCTTTAGGTAGCATTTCAATGCTGTGGTGGCAGGCCTGGAATTTGACAACGCGTAAAATGACTTTTTCACCGCGATTCTAAATTTTGTAACATCACTTTTGACTGACTAAAAACGTCTTGAAACTGTAAGTTTGAAATGCAAGCATTTAAATTATGTCATGAATTCCTCACTAGTTAAATTATAGGTTACAGGTAGAGAGGCCACTACGTCAAATCTAGAGATTTGCAAAATCGCTTTCAGATTTTATTCCATAATTCTAAATTGGTTTTTCTATTATGAATGTTTTTGAGAGATAAATTCTAGGAAACCTGTACCAAGCAAGCTATTATTTCCAATTCCACTGAACTATCTTTTTTTACAATATGTTCTTTAGTCTTATTTTATTTTCCATAGAATTAGAATTAGCTGACTTGGAGTGAACTTAAAATAACAAATCAAAAAGCAAGTGACCGTCACTGAATTTTCAATGAACGGGCTAAATAAATTTGAAATTCCAAACGAGAGCAATATGTTGTGTGATATATATGTTTTCAGATCGTGCAGCAACGAGAGCAGCAAGGATACTGCTCGCAATCCAATTTTACTGGCCACCTCGTGATATAGCATTAAATATGCTATAGCAATGCAGATATTACTTGCTATTGGATTCTACTTGCCACCTACCCATGTTCATCACTACATGGGTATTAAACCAAAAAAGGGTAAGACATTATAATTCTTTAAACTAGTTATGTTAAATTGGCTAATACCTCTATATTAGATAATGAGAGAGCCTATTTTACAAAGTTCTCAATTACAGTGGTAAGAAACATTTTAAGAATGTTTATCCTTTATCTCAAATCCATTCAAGTTTTTACTATTAAAATTATTAGTTAGTTATAAGCCCGTTAAGGGTAGGATTGGTATTGATTACTCTAGATTGGTATTGATTACTAAAGCGTACTCTTTAGTAATACTGATGATAAAAAAGTTTAGCTATTAATTATCCTTTTGATAAAAAGATTAAGATGATGATGATTAACTTTAATTAAAATCAGCATGGTTCATGAGAGTATTTAAAGAGGTAAGAGATTGTTACAAAAATTTTAGCATTTTTTATTTCTATTTTTTAGAAGTATTAAGAAGAACTTATGAAGATCATCGTAGTTTTGTTGATTTATATAAAAATTGAAGTTATTGTGACAAATATTTTGAAACCTAAATTTAATATGTGAGTATAAGATGGACAATCTAAGGGAAAGTGTTTTTAATCTTCAACCTTCTTAGTGTTTCAAAAGTGGAATTTTTTTTTCATTCCATTGTGTTTTGGGAATCGACCAATATTTAGTTTCACTATGAAGCTCATGAGAATTTGTTCATATTTTCACAATTTTCATTTTCTTTTTAAAATTAGTGAAGACAAAGATATATTTTTTATTTTTCAAATCAAGGTTGATCACCTCCTTATAACATATTGGATTTGTTTTTCCCTCTAACAATTTCTCCTTAAATTTTGAAGTAATAATATTTTTAATATGATCCTTATTTTTCGAAATGTTCCCCTACTTTATCCCCCAATGGTCAAGACAAGATTGGGAATCCTGATGTCATCCCTATTTGAGTTGAAGGTAGGGGTTTTTGCTAGAGTTAGAAGAAATTTTAAGAAACCTTATTTCTTTTATGATGTCTAATTTCTTCTTATAAATGAATATCATGACCATAGGGCATCCTAGCATCACAAGGCACCTATTAGGTGCAATGCAATCCCTCAAGCATCCAACAACTACATGTTTCACCTCTGCCTCACAGAGGAAAGAGCTACTTCACTTGGACTAACCTCATAGTAAGTTTACTTGTATAATCTCTATGTGAGTAGTTATGAATTAGAATATCATAAGTCTTTGTTATAGTGCAACAAATCTCACTATCACTTGTACTTCAATTAAATTTCCATTCATAAATACATAGGCATTATATGCAAGATATTAATCCATCATCAATCTCATCATACACATGCATATATTTATTAAGGAAATTGCCTCCCAACCCTCTTTCTCTATTAAAGCCAAAATTTTAAGATAGTCTCCTTAGAAAATGGCTTGGTCCAAAAAACCACGGAAGAAGAATCACAAGAAAAATGCAAAGAACCTGCTTTTTCATCGTTCATGCCCTATGGGGCCATTTTCCACCCTCCTATGGGTCATCTCCTTCCCTGCGAGCGTTATCTTAGCTTAGCCAGGCTAGTTTGGTTTGAATACCAAAAAGGTCCTTGATCCCTTCATGACTGCAAACCTGAGTTTGTCTCGATTCGTTTACTTCCCAAAATTGGCTCCTTGCCCTACTCCATATGCCTTCATTCCTGCTCATTTTGTATTGTGACTTCTATTGTGCTATGTATTCCTCTATTCTCATTATCCAATTCATATATATATATATATATATTATCTCATCCCTCATATAGTTACAGTATCGAACAATTGGTCACCTCATTTTGTCACACGTCTTGTCATTTATTTCAAAAAACAAAACAACTCACCTAGGTGTTCGGTGCTTTGGGTTAGGCCAACTCATTTTTCCACCTAATGCCATTAAATTTTGATCGAAACTATGCTAAATTTTAGTATGCCTTTCTCATCTCACCCAAAAGATGCCCTTAACTCATCTCCTATTTCTCGTCTCTCCCTCTTGATGCCGTCAACTTTTTTTTCCTAACCAATTCCCTTCACTCATATCACCTAGCTAATTACCTCAGCTCAACCATATTGTCTTACTCACCATCCTGCTTCGTTGCATTTATTCAGAGACCTTTATCGAAAATTATGCGATCGATATTCCATCCATGGCACACACCTCAATTAAAGTTGATCCTAACCCTCTGTCTTGACATCATCCTAGAGTCAAAGTTATTATCATCCAAACACTATAGCTCTCTACTCACGTCCCTTTAGATATCATCATTATTATGAAGTCTCTCTCGATGTTATCTCTAACTGCATCTCTGTAAATCACTCTTGCATATCAACATGTCCTAGATCCTCTCATGAGGCTCAACTAATCAAGTATATAATATTATCATAGCACCAAGCTCATAGTAACTATTGATGGTGCTCAAAGCTGCCAAAGGTAGGTGGTATCCTCAGTATGAAGTCCCAATTAGACCTCATATTGTTTGGGTTAGGAGCCTCATCCGGAATATGGGCCCAACCATCATTACAATGATCTTAAGAATCTTCCTTGGCTGCAATGAGCAATGTAAGAGATCATACACATAACTTTCAGGTCAACAAGTGAGTACGCTTTGTAAAACACCAATTATAATAAAATATTGTACTTTCAAGGAAGGGAAAAGAAAAAGTGAGCCTCTAGACAAAAATTAATAGTACTATCCTAAGAGAGACACACAAGTGCATAGATAGAATTGGTAGTTAACCTACAAAATATTTCATAAGATAACAATGATCATGAAACCATATAACAATGCACATTCAACAAGATATATATCAAATCCAATGGGATAGTTCATTTTCTTTAGCATGTGTGAACAAAAACATATACTCCATATATTAAAAAAATAGACATTCACGATACATGCATGAAAGTGCATCACCTCTAAGAGCTTCTTATTATTAAGTGAAAGTTCCAAGTTCAAAATTAAAATAATGAAACACTAAACCCCATAGTGGAACGTGTAACAACCACTTTATTCTCCAAAGAATGATCTTCTCTCATATGCTAAACTAGAGAAATGAAGACTAAGTCTTCGAAAGTACTTTTTCATGATGCATGAGGGTCTATTTATAACTAATGGGATGACCTTTCACCTTCTCATGTGACTCTTAACCCTCCCAATAACTCTTGAGCTACCAAGTGATTCTTGGGCTTCCAAGTGAGTCTTGAGTTGCGAAGTCACTCTTGAGATCCGTAGTAACTCTTCCCATTCCACAAGTGACTCTTGGAATTCCAAAATCACAATTTACATTTTATTATTATTCTCAAATATGAAATTAAATTGGAAAAAACATGGATATAACCATAAGACAAAATAAGTACATAAGGCTAAAACTTGAGGCAATTACAACTCAACAACCGTAAACTGTAGCTCCATTATAAGATATTTGTACCAAGATTTATATTCATATCTTATATTTCCAAACTTCACTAGGAGATATGGATTATATTTAATCACTCCCTCCAATGCATCTGGATATATGGTTATGGAATCTATTTGTATTCTATTCCACCATATGAATAACTTCATATGGAACTTTGTTGGCTTAGCTACATATTGCATAATAGATTCCTTTATTACTTCTAAATCATCTTGAGTGGTCACTTGTCTAATATTTCTCAAGAACTCTTCTATTTCTTGTCAGATAGCATTCCTTCCCTTTACTTTGTAAAAGTACAAACGTAAGGTATCTTGTGCATCCAAACCAAGGAATCCAATCAATGGTATAATCACAAATAAGTTGATGTGGTGTTTGTTACATAATTACTGAACTTCTCATAGACATGTATAAACATCATGATCTATGTTCTATCCATCTCAACATTTTTCCTTTCTTTCCTAACCAACACTATGGATGCATTCCCATATTTGGTTCCCCATTCCTAATTTGCACTAATGGTTGTATAAGTTGTATTTAAAAATTTCACCTTCTCTTGCAATCCTTTATGTATTACACGCAAGGGCACCACTATCTAATGTAGAGTGATCATTTCCTCATATAACTACCTCATTTTGTCTACCATCAACTGAAGCTCTTCAAATATAGTTGCTTGTAACTCTTTCCTATTAGGTTTAACATAAGACAACCTTGAATTTTTCAGTGAGGAGATGAGTAATTTATTTCCATATGGAAGCTTATCGTTTTTCTAATTGTTAATTTTATCACATCAATAATTCAATTTTCTCCTTTTTGGTTTCTGCAAAGGCTACACTTGCTGCAACGACTACTCTTGGAATTTTCTTGGTATTTGGCACAATCACCCTTTCTATGTGAATGTTAACAGGGTGATCAGGATCATTCACGAAATACCTCTACCTCTCATATACCATTATACTCTTCAACTTACTGAAGGTGAAGTTAGAAATATCCATAACCCTTTCATCAAGTGGAGGAAACATTTGGATTTCACTAAATGGGATATGGCGACTAGTAAGAGGAGGTAGGGGCCAATAGTTTGTTTATTCTATGATCGACATAGTATTTTCTTCTTTTTCATCATGCATGTTATGAGAATGCAACTCTCCCTCAAAATATCTGGAAAATTTTTCCTCCTCTTTCCTCCTACTTTCTTCTTCTTCTAACAAATTTTGTTGTTCTTCTTCTTCCCTTTGCTTCTGTGATGGTTCTTCTTGTTGTTTATTCTTATCTTCCTCTTCTTTTCTCCTTTTTCACTCTTCCTTATTTTCTACAAGTCTTCCTTTATTTTTCTTCCTTCTACTTTCATTCTTCCTATATTCTTCCCTCTTCTTCTCATTTCTGCTCCTCTTCTCGCTTCTACCATGCTTCTTCTAATTCCCTTATTTTCCTCTCTGCTTCAATTGCACCTTTGGTGTTTGGATTTTCTTTGAATTTTCTACTCCTCTCTTTTATAATATCGTGTACAATATTCCTCTTTGGCCTAACAACACTAACTAGAGTAGGCACTTCTTGTTGGTTCCCTTCTTGAACAATATTTGGTACATGAGCTATATTAGAAGGGTCTACCTTGTTACCTGACCCATGTGCCCTGAAAAAACTGTACCAATTCTTAATATTTTCCTCCTCTTCCTATGAGTCAGAAACATATGGTCGGGTGAAATACAACTTATCACAATGTTGTTTGCACACTTCTCTAGGTTCATATCAATAAAAAATAATTTCAACAAACTTGAGGTTGCTACATTCTTCAACTTCTTCTTCTGCTTCTCTCAAATTCTTAAGTTTTTATGATCCTAATTGTAGGGGAAAGAGAGGCTGAGGTGAATTCTTCTTCTTCTACAACTACTGGGATAACCCTGTGCAAAGCTAATATCTAATCTCGACCACCTTGTTGTTCATATACCTCGGCATGAGATTTGAAGGTCTTTGGGAAGTAAAAACTCCGATGTATGTGCTGTGAGGAAAAGTAAATGAATCTACAACTTCACCAGCTACTTATTTAGCCTCATTAGTCATCCATGGCATCCTCGAATTCAAAGATCATATAATACAGTATGACAAATAAGTGTTTGACCAATTTATCATAGACCCCTCCATAAGTAACTTCTGATAATAGCATGTAATATATGTTGATAGGAAGTTGTTGTGGGGTCCATTTCCACTCTATACCTAGGAACTTGTCACGAGCACAAATTCCATTGAGAAAGTAGAAGAATATATAAAATTGAGGTTGATTTTGCTATGATTCCTTCTCCACCTTCGAAACATTAATTTTTAGCTGTTGGAAAAGTATACCTTACCAGTTAGAGATATTCCCTTCTGAAGAAACTGGGTGAAGCATGTAAATCCATCCTTCCTTAAAAGATTAAATGTTTTCTTTCCCACATAGTATGGAGCACATAGCCATGGGGTACTGGTAAAATTTCTTTAAAGAATTTTTCCTTTAGATTCCCTCTAGTTCCTCGTGAAACTTTATTGGCTATTGCCACCATGATCTAATCGCATCCTTTATATTCAAATAATACCAAGTTGCATAGAGCTTTGAATTTATATCCTCCACTAGACTAGACAACCTGTAGTATGAGTGATGATCATGTGTCTGATATGTGGTGAGAACTTTCCCACTTCCACTGCTTAGAACCATGTTCTTGGAGGCTAGACTCTGTCGTATCCATCTTATTTCTTCTGCACATTGTAGCACCATATATATGGAAGAAAACTTGTGGAATATGGATCTCTTGATGTTAATTTAAATATCCTTATCTTCTAAATCCTTTGGGAACACTTTCCTATTGAAAGCCTCTTTTATGATCTGCCATGTTATAGTAGTGGACTTGTCAATGAAACAGTTGGTATCTGACATAATAAGCACCCATGTTCTAAAAATTTCCATGACATCTTCGGTATTGCATTTAGTAGCCTCCTTGGATGGTCCTTTGTATGTGACTAGAGGCATATTTTTTGTGGAGAATGAGAGGCTTATATGTTTTGGATTTGTAGTAAATAGAAGTAGAGATGCACTCATGGCAACACAAGGTCAGTTCAAAAAACTATCACCTATTCTATCAAGCTATGAAATGCAAAAGGTAGACAATGTGAGGGGGAATTATGCTAGCCCTAAGTACAATAGAGTATTCTTAATGCAAGGTGACCTGACAAGTCATTAGAAATGTGCACTCTGCAATGTAAAACAGAGACTATGGATGATGGATCAGTTAGAGGCAAGTTTGGAAATCTATGCCTTAGGAGTGTGCAATGTGTTACTATATAGAGAGAGGGTCATTTAATTTCACATTTCACATTAATAATGGAGATGAGGTTGAATACTACTAGATAGAAGTGCGTAATGCACAATTGAGACCAGTCTCTACATAGTTTACAATCACAGTGACCAAGCATGGCACTACTACTGACTACAGTTTTGTAATGCGCAGTTGAAGTGAGACAAGTCTTAAGAGGGGCACATGTCACATCAGTAGTGAGTAAGACTTAAGATCTTCTGCTAGGAATAGAGCTATGCAAAGATGACGAGATAAGGATCCTAGAAGAAGACTTTAACACATAAAGATGTAAGACGAAGGATGAATTTAACAACTCAAAAAGACAGTTCTCATGACAAATAAAAGGGTCGAAAATTTGAATATAGGAAAATTTTTGGAAGGGGTTGTAGCAACTACAATAGGAACTTATGTCTAAAAGTATACTATCCTTAATCTTAGATCATCACGACTCTACAAACCTCCTCTTATAAAGTAACCATGCTAGCTACCCCAATGATCTTGGATCTCCATCTATTTTCAACAATGAGCCATCTCCTCATTGTTCAATTAGATGAATATTAATGTTGGTCATGGTGACCTCCGCCACCATCTCCTATCTAATCTCTCAGAAGCATTCATCCATACTTCCTCATCATCTAAGTTAGCAAAGGATGATATGACTGTATCTTACCCTTCTCTTCGTTAGCAAGTCTCTCATACTTTGAATCTCATGGCCAACTTATTGGGATCAATGTTTATGTTCCAACCTTCTTCTTGGCCTCAACATACCAAGACACCTCTCCTTAGTCACATCCTTGAGCCACTTCTACCATTTTGGTTTCCTCAGACTTGCTCCAATTTTTTTATCCTCTTCTCCAACTTCTCTACTCTATCTATAAAAATTTCAATGATATTCACATGTCATGAGAGAAGAGACCCTACATCATTCCTACTCAACTCTCTACATGTAGCTCCATAAATACTTTTCTCACTCTTCAAGAGGGGCGTCATCCTCACTATATTCGGGTCTCCTCTCTCATATTCCGAGGACTATACTACCTGCAACATCCAAATTTTAGCTACATCTTATTTCTCAAAAGAATCCACCTTCTGGTTGATGGGGAAACCTTACCAAGTGATCCCTTTTTCAGATCCAACAAGATATGGGCTTCTTCTCTTTGGCTACACCTCATGGTTTTCCATATTTGAAAGTATTCCCCTTATCTGGGTCCTTCTTCTTTCTCTCATCACTCTACATCTAATATTTATCCTTACCATTTGTCTACTAATAAAGAGGCTTCATTGATATGGTGATATATGTTGCAAGATATTGGACTCCTTGCTTCATAACTTCCTTCTTTTTCCATGGATGGATATTGTTGATAAAGTAGTCCATATTATGATTCTCATGCATATCTCTAATATCACCCATAATATTTGAGAACACTTTAGTATAGGTTTATATATTACTTTTATGCCTAGCTCCCTTAACTAACACCTTTCCATCCCTTCTTGATTCCTTTGTCTAAACTATGAGTACAAAACAATTTTAAGCTTTGTCCATGTCCCACATCTGTCTCTGATGCAATTTGCTGCTAAGTCTTCAACCCTGGTCCTGAATCAAAGTTTCTTCGGAACAACCGTTCATTTTTTCTAGCAATTGCTTGACAACCCAACAAAATTTTCCTAATTCATAGCAGTTTTTGTCGCATCATCTGTATTTCGTCCTATCTGCTTCACCTTGATAAATGGACTTCATAAACTCTTCATTATGACTTTGTTAAATACTACAATGGTTTCAATTTGATCTCTTGTGAGTGCCACAAGTGACCACCTAGTATTCCAAGTACTTCATCTGATCATCCTTATCTAGGGTTTGTCTTGCTACAAATTCAATGTAGTGTGACCCTGACTAAACGCCCCCTTAATATATTGATTCTTTTCTTAGAGTTCTACAAAATCTTTTCTCTTTTATTCCATAACTTCAACCATCTATACCAATATAAGCCCAAGAGATTTGACCTTCTTAAATAATGTCATCACAAATCCACTTCACCCCAAAAAAAAATGCATCATAGTAAATTTACTTATATAATGTCTATACCATTAGATACTTAATAGATTATCATAACACTTATATATAGAGAAATAAATCTTACTATCACATCTACTTCAATTAAAATTCAATTGATAAATACATAGACATTATTTTCAATAAATTGATCCATCATTAATATAGTCATACACATGCATAGATTTTTAAAGGAAACAATCCTCTGACATTGTGTTTTTATTAAATGCACAATTTTATAATAGTTCGTTGTCGCAATGGCTTGGTCCACAAAACTAGAGAAAAAAACTCCCAAGTAAAATACGAAGAACGTTCTTTTTCATCCCTCAGACCTCACCAGGACACTTTTCCACTCTATCATGGGTCATCTCTTTCCTTTCGATGGTTGTCTCACCCTAGTCCCGAATCCTTTTCTATCCAAACCTTTCTCCTTGCTCAACTCCCAACATCTTCATTCTTGTTCGTTCCATTTTGTGACGAGGTAGATTTCCTAAGTTTTGGGTTCCTTGGGTTGCGACGACTCATCCTTCTACTCAACGATGTCAAATTTCTTCTTGGCCGATGCCAAATTTTGTTTCAACCGATGCTAAATTTTGTTCTACCCATCTCATCTTTCCAAGTTGATTCCCTTAGCTTTCTTGTCCCATCTCTCGCAGTCAATGCCCGCATCTCATCTTGACCAACTGATTCTGTGATCTCGGTCATCTCGTCTTGATGAACTTCCCCCTCTTTCATCCTAATTCTTGAAATATCTTCCTCACCAATTGTGCGATAAAGATGACACGCACGGAACACATCTCAATTAAAGGCACACCCAATTCTAAGGATTGACAATAAGATACCATGTCCTATTTATTTTTATATTTTATGCATTTGACATCATATTAATATTTATTATGTATTCTTTGTAATCCTTCTTTCATAGAGACATGACTTCATCTTCTCTTTCAATGGGGTGGTCTAGTATTCACTTAACAAAGGGTCAAATCCGTACACCACACATGGCCTTAATGTGGATATAAGTTAATAATATAAACCAAAAAAATTTATAAAAAGTGATTTATAGTAGTGGTTTTTTTTCTTTCAAATAGATAATTTAATTATTACAATCTTCTTATTTAATGTTTTTTAACTATATAATAATTTCCAAAATATTATTTCAACCAAATTTCTAAAATATTTTTTAAAAATTTCTCTAAAGAAAAATCTAATAATTAATTGGCTCAATGACTTTTATAAATTTTTAATTAATATATTAAATTGCACGATCATGACAAAATTTTTAAAATAAATTATTAAAATTTACCAATATTATATAGTAATTTTATTTACATAATTTCCTTTCTTTCTTTTTACCTCTTCAGGATTTAAATTTTGGATCTCATTGTTTAGATAATACTTTATAATATGATGATCATTAATCGAGATGCCATCCACGAACTTATTTTCATAATTTTTTAAATAATATTTATAATTTAGTTTTCTCTAATATATTATATCAAATTCTCGTGATTGTTGTTTTGCACATGATAAGGTTGGTGGTGGGTTTTCACCCTCCCACCTAGCCATACAACTGGGGGAACTGGAAACATGCTCCCTTAATTGTTTAACCATGCAAAGTAAATCTTGTATGAAGAATGCCACATATTGTCATCTGTCATACCCTCTTAATAGTTGTGTCAAATGACCCTATTTTTCATCCCTAGTAAAGGGAAGGATGGGTGCAATCTTGGTGTTCCAAAGAGAAAACCAAAGTGAAGAGACTAAGTCCCAAAATCATAAAAGAGGGCTGAAAATCGGAGGTTGAAATCAAATGGAGAACAGAAATTTCAAAGCCGAAATTCAAAAGGGAGCCGAGATACCAAGAGGAAATGTTAAAATTTTGGAGGCCGAAATCCAAAGGGGGCCAAAATATCAGGAGATGTTATCAAAAGGACCAAGAAGTA
This sequence comes from Pinus tabuliformis, assembly GCA_031772625.1. Classification (NCBI taxonomy): domain Eukaryota; kingdom Viridiplantae; phylum Streptophyta; class Pinopsida; order Pinales; family Pinaceae; genus Pinus; species Pinus tabuliformis. Next base: position 876,889,789 of record CM062816.1, read on the forward strand.
GCATATCAGGATTGTGGGATATCAAAGGAAGTAATAGGGATACATCAACGGTTTATTTTAAAAGCAGGCCCGAAATGGCATATCAAAGCCTCAACATCTCGAGACCCTATATAGGAAGGAGAAGACTTCGAAGTAGAATAGTATTGGGATCTTAGAGTTTCATAATTCCTTAGAAATTAAAATTCGTTAGCAAACGCTGAGGTTTCCGAGAAAATGAAATAGAAGGGAAACCATTAAAAATCTGAGAACTCAAGGGCCTTTTCCACTCCTCTGAAGAAGATAGATGGTATCTGGTGATCGACCACAAGAAGCAGACATGGGTGACGATGCCAATAGGACATTTATGTATAGTGGACATGTGGCAGTTGGTTTCGATAGTTTTGGGTCCTAATGGGGAAAATATGTATGACACATGTCACCACTCAAGAGGCACCACATGGAGATGATGACCTCAACGTGAGGTCGTCTTAGAGGTCGGTATTTCAGAGGAAAGAGATTTCATAACCCCGATTTAAATTGTTTTATAAAAGATTCTGATCTGATGGAGGGGCTCCAATGTTGTTGGAATTTGATCATGAGGACTCAGAGGACCATGGGTGTAGAAAGGGCAGAGAACCCAGGTGCTACGTAGAATATTAGAGGTCAGAGTTTTCATAACCCCTTTGAAATTTCACTTTTGAAAAGGTCCAGATGAGTGGGGCTTCCAATGTATTGTTGGTGCTTTGTTTCGATGACTCAAAGAACCAAGGGCATCATCCAACACTAAGAACCCAAGTGCTATGGAGCTCATCGAAAGAGGGATACATCATTACTTTGTTTCAATTTCAAATTCAAAGAAGCTCTGATGAGAGGAGATCCAATGGGGAGAGGAACTTGGTCATAAGAACTCAAAATAACCAAGGGAAAAGCATGAATACAAAGAAGGATAGGCTCCTCAAAGAAGCCTGAGTGATTTAGCACCCAAGTGCTGAGCTTACAATTACAACACCAAATCGTATAGGGGAGAAATGGTAAGGGTGCCAAACTCAAAAGGGGGTGAAGTCATTGAAACTCTACAAATTCGTAAGAGTTTTCTAAAGAAAGTTACAACAAAGGAAGGCTCTGATATTGTAGCGCTTAAGTCTTATACCAGTGGTCCCAAATGGTGGTTCCATGGATTTAAAATAATAGGGTCGCTATGAACAAAGGGGCTAAGAGCATCAAGACACAATGATTTCGTAACATCTGTTTCAAACAAAGTTACGATGGATGAAGGCTTTGATACTGTAGCGCCCTTAAGTGTTATATTAGTGGTCATAGGTGGTGGTTCTATGGTATATGAATAATAAGAAGCTAAGAAAAGAAGGGCTCGAGGCATCAGAACTTTGAATTTATGTAACCACATTTTAAATAAAGTTACGATGCACCCCGGCTTTGAAATTGTACCATGTAAATTTTAAGAGATGTATTGCACATTGATAGTGTGTCACAAAGGTAATAAAGGGGTGGATGGGTCGAAAACTATATCATGGGGAACCTTCAATGCCGCCATGCCAAATAATGGCCATATCCAAGATCATAGGCAATGAGAGGAATTGGAATTGGAGATATTTTGTTGTGTCCATCATCACACCTCACGTTTCTCATGTTTTGTTATTTTATGAATGTTTTTCATTTTCAAGAGGAGAATCATATATGTTTTGTAATCATTAGGACATTCGCACTCTTACAGAGTTAGTCGTTAAGAAAACTAGAGCATTTGGGTATTTTTTGTAACTGTTGTTTGACATATCCGTCCCTATATAAGAGAAGAGGAAACTCATTATAATGGTCTCGAAATTTTGTTCCCAGGAGTCTAAATTGTGTCCTTTCAGAGTTTTGTTTGTAGAGAAAGAGGCTCCAAGTTTTGGTTCAATTGCTTGTTTATGAGGTGATAATTGTTTTTACAAATTTCAACAGTGTTGAACCTATGATATGGACTCCATTTTTGAATATTAAAGAAGAATATCTAGTGATTCCAAGAATAGTAATGTGTAGTATTTCTTCTTCCTTTGTATGTGATTTCATATGTGCTTCTCTTCCTCAGAGATTGTGTAAGTAGTATATGTTGGATTCACTTATAAATCATCGATTTACTTAGGTTATATTGTAGTAGACAATACCTGTGAGATTACAAATTTACTATGTTATACTATAGCAGAATGTACCCATGAAATATTGAGTGGGAAATATTAAAATGCACTCCATAAATTCTGCACTTTATTTCCTTATTCTTTGATAAATCTATGGGGATTTATTACTTAGGATTATGGGTTTGACCAACCCGCTGTGCTGAATTCCTTCCTTACTTTCCCACTTCCCATATTTACTGCAATGAAAAATTGAGTTTCATTTATTGTGCGTATGTGACCAGACTCAGACATTTATTCTTGGGATGATTTATATTGTTTATGTGTATGTTTGAATCTACCTATGTGAAAGGCAATTGAACCATATTTAAAATCACTTTTCATTTATCTCTTGAGCATAAATGAATTATCTTCAAGAGAGAATAAGATGCCCTAGGCACTGACCTCTCCTCAACCCATGGGTTTTCTCTAGGAGCTACAACATCATCCATATCTTTCATGACACTTTCCAAATGGAGCACCACCTTAGCTCTCCAATCTATGGTAAGATCCATATCCTTTGGAAAATGATCTCAACACCTCATGATTTGTCCGACTCACCTTGTGTTATGTCAAAAATTTAGATTTGTAGACAAAAATGAACTCCATAGATTTAGTGGTCTGATCTACAAAAATAGAGGGAAAAAATATCTATGTATTCCTTAGAGATATTACAATACGAAAAGGAGACCTACCTAGAATTTGTAGAAATTCCTCCTCTTCTCTTTGGTTGTAAGCTCCAACTCTAGCTTCATGCACTATAAATTGAACCTGCAAAATGACTAAAAGAGGAAATATAGCTACAATAGCATAAACAAATGTCTGTAATGAATGATTCAGAATGGAATTCAAATACATAAGCCTTTAACATGATACAAGTATATGAAAACATAGTCATTTTTGCATTAATAAATAAAGGGGAGAGCTACAACCATTTATAGATACTAACTTTGTAAATGTCCCCCCCAACTATCTTTTCCTTCATTGCCACAAAGAAAACCTCCAAACTCAACCTTAATGCATAAATGGATGATGATTCCTTAAGCTCAAAGTAGGAGCATGAGGGCACTAGTAATCTCGAAAAGCCAACCAAGACTCTATGAGAGGAAATAATTTTATAGGCTGAAAGTGGTAGTTTAGAATTTAATAATGTAGGCTTGAGATCCACATATCAGGGAGGATAAGCTCTAGGGATAAGAGATAATATCACTAGAGTAGGATCAGATAAGAATTCAATATCTCTTTCCATGGTAAATGGTTAAAACCACCTTAGAAGCTTCTGGAAGGAGAATATTCAAAAATATTTTTTAATTTTCCAGAATTTCTAGAACCATCACACCTACAAAGTAGAAAAGTCCACATTGGTCGGTGCAGGTGCTCATTTGTGCAACTTGCATCCATTGCAAGTGGACAGACATGGAGGGTGTGCTGAGGATAAAAACATTGTTTTTATCTGATTTACTTACAAAACCAGATATTTTGGAGAATTAATAGTTAGGGATTTTCAAAGGGATAATGAAAAAGTGTTGAGGATGTTAATTGATTTGGTTTTTAGGCCATTTAATTCGATGTGGAAGAATGAACTGTAACACCTTGTGCTACTCAACAAAAAATTTCCATCAACAATAGAATTCAATACATAGGTGCTAGAAAATCCTAGAGGATCCTCGACCATAAGGCTCTCGAATGAGGTTGGGCATCTTGAATAGATTATTTTGTTGCTTTGAAAAAAATACTTTTATATTATGTGAAGGAGTAAGGTCCTCGTTTTTCAACTCATGTTTGTCCACTCCTCTACTCCATGTTCATAGTTTTCCAGCTGTCTAGTATTTCATGGAAATATCCAAGGAAAGGAATGCCAACTCGTTATCAAGCTTTGCTCCATAGTATTAGTGTTTCCATCTTGACTTTGACTGACAACTTGAATTGAATCTCGATAGTGGTCTTTTGACGGAGTTTTATGCAATTTACCAAACTTTTATTTACCATTCTAATGTACTAAAGACTTACATTCACAATAGGGCAACCACACTTAGTGGAAATTTGATTCTTCTCACTCCCTAGTTATTTCTTCCTACCTCATCTCTTGGTGATTTTGTCTTGAATATTTTTCTTGTTAGAGTCTTGGTTTCTAATTCTTATTTACTAGTTTCTATGCTTGAGCATTTTTTTGGGTGCCGCACTCTCTCTTCACTCTTCTATCTCTGTGACACCCACCCTTTCTAGACCTATCCTATGTTCACACGTCATCTGTGAGTATGCCCCTCACCCTAATGATGAAATACATTATTTGATTCAAAACACATTAGAAGCTAATATATTCACGTGACTACTCTTGAACACATTTTTCTAAACAATTCTACCCATGTAAGCCTTCATTCATATCCTTTATTATTTTTGAGTCACAATTTTTCCCTTCGATTTCCTACAACTTTTCTAACCCGTGTCCACTACCATCTCCTCTATGAAACCTCCACTCCCTGCACTTTGGCCATATTATCCTCTGAATGTCGCTACCATGCCCCATCTAAGAGATCGTTTCCATTGGGGTGCATCACACTACCAAGACCACATCATTTGAGGTAGTACATGGACACAACTAAGAGAGAAAGTCTAAAAAAAATGATTTCGAGAACTTGCTCCACCTATTATTAAGGAATAACTCACTCATGTTGAAATGGAAGGATCCAACCAATGCCATCTTCTTTCAAACATGGGGGTAATGGAAAATATCGTTGATTGGGTACCTAGTATAGGTCATACACATGGATGATTTAATCAATATATGCACATGGTGGGCCTATATTGACACATATTTTTTTACTAGGAATATTATTATTAGATTTGCACAAGAATAGAGAGGACATTCTCTTCTATATGGAACACTTTCATCAACACATGATGGATTTAGAGTGCTGAAACGAGCATATCCAAAAGCACCTTGGAATCCTCCCTATCGTTGGCCTCTTGCCTAGAAGCAACAAAGAGCTAATTCGAGTTATAGCAATTGCTTCAAAAGCCTCCTCTTAGTCTATTAACTCTTATAATGTCTCTTGTTTATGATTTTTTTTTTTTTGTCTTTCTCTAATGGCATTAAAGACATGATTATAAATATATATATCTTTCATTTTAAATCTCTTGATATCTTTTTGTCCCTCTCTCATATAAATACATTTTTAGATATGATCAAAATGACAAGAAAATTTAAAACTTCCAACTCCCATATAATTTGTAGTTCCAAAGGTAAAACAAATATATATATATAATAACAATTTATCCCAAAAAAAGAAAAGAAAATGTTTCATGATATATGTGACACTATACAATTCCTCCATTTTTTTTAAAACGATATGCTTTAATGACTTTCTACCGTTAAGAAAGATGTAAAAGAAGATTCATTTGTTTATTATACTTTGATTTCTAGTTATATTATCGATAAACTTCTAGTTATTTGGTCCCAGGTGATGGATGGAGTAACCATCCAAAATGTTGGACAAATTATAAATCTGTTACACAGTTATCCTCGTCAAATTTCTAACAATAGGAATAACTATGGAAATCTTAGATCTCTTAACATATGTCATGTTTTGTGGCTGAAAAAGGCATTAGGGCAGCAGGTTGTAGCAGTTGTTGAACTTCCTCCTCTAGACAATGAGAGACACTTAGTATTTAGATTGGAGGACATATTGGAGACATGAAAGAGGAGGTTGAGGAACAATGTCATATGGGAGCACTTAGCCAAGTGGAAGGATTTGTCAGCTAAGGATGGCACTTGGGAGAGCGGGAAAATTTTACAGCATCCAACTTTGTAGTTTCTTTAGGACAAGAAACATTTGGGAGGGTAGGACTATAATTTCCCTTCCTATAATATTTTTCTAAGGACAACTACAATTTTTACAATTTTTTCACTTTTGCAAGACCAAGCCAATTTTGGAAAAATACTTAGAACATGGGGGTCAAATTACTTTCCTTGAGGAATGTGGTGGCTACTCCCTCATGAAATATGCACCCATTATAAGAGAATTTTGAATGGCTAAGGAGGGAGTTTGATTTACTTGGTGGAGGGACCCACATGAAGTGAGAGAGCAAAAATCTTAAATAGTAGGAAGATAACAACATCTGAGGCTTTTGATCATTTGATATTCTCATTGTTGGTCTAGTTGTTCAGCTCAGTTGTGAAGTTTTATTGAGCACCAGAGTTTCCCAAGGATGAAACTAACCCCTTCTTCAAAGAACTTTGAGTGCCACACTAGGGAGTGATTTTCATTTATTTGTGGAGACTGGGGGAAGTGTAGCAACGGTTCCACAAATTCCCTTGATTAGTTTGGATGTAAAACTACGAGCCACCCATTCCATTAGAGAGTGGGTGATAGGAATTTGAGCCCATACAGATTGTTGGACATTCCTTGTACAATTTACAGGTGGATAGAAGGGAAATTTCAGGAGTAAAGGGAGGCTACATTAGCAGATCAAATTTCTCTTACAGGGCTTGCCCTATATGGTCAAAGGACTGCACAATTTTAGGTGGAGATCTAAGTAGGCGGTGTCTTAAGCGGAGGATTTTGGAGCTACAGTTGATTGGGGTCTGATAGGAGGGAGTTTAAGGAGATTTTCTAGCATTTTTCTGAGATTCACACACTATATTTCCTCACATGTTATCATTTTTGGTAGTGGAGGAGTGTGGGGGAAATAGGGATCATTTTGGAGCATAAAAAATAGGGGAAACCATTTATGGGATTTTTTGGGTTTTTTCCAAGGAGTTAAGAAAAATTTTGGTAGAATTTCCTAGGTAGATTTGAGGGCTCAAAAAGAGGTTCCACTCAGCCAACAATGCACTTCTTCAAGGACCATCATCGACTTTTGGAGAGGAGACATTCTACATCATTTGGGTAGTTGATATTCATTCACCTGGGGCTTGTAGCCTTCTTTAAGAAATACCAGGTGCATTCATTCCATTTCATATAGTATTTCCTCAATTATATAATAAAAATTGGCCCATTTTGGCGTGTTTCTCGAGATTTTTTGGATATCTTATATTTTCTTGAAATTTATTCTATTGAATGTGTTGCATGTGCTTGTTTATCACTGTTAATTTTCCACTAGGATTATTACAGTGGTCAGGAGATGTTTTGAGATAGATGTTATGTATATTTCCTTGTGATGAGTTTAAGTGAAAGAAAATTGGATTTTTTTCTCTTCCTTAGGTTGTAAGACTTGATACCTATGTATTGGTCATGAATGTTGATTTTGAGAGAGAATGAAAAACTACCTCCCTAGTTAAGAGGGAGTGTTGAAATATAATGTAGTTATGGTCTGTGTATTTATTACATACACAAAGAAGAAATAACTCATTCGTCACCTACAATTCAACTAATCTAAGCCCCACAAGTGAACTCCTATAAGGTTTACATGTCATCGCCATTAGGGATAATTAACCCTCGTATGACACCCATTTATACAAGAGAGTTGGAATCCATTTTGTCGATCACGAATAAAAATATTTCAGTCCATAATTACAAATAATTTTTTTCTTCTATTACATGGACATCTACACTTACGAAGATGAAAAAGAAGGTTCCTTTAACTATGGTTTGGAGGCTTGTTGACAACCATGACTTGGGTCTGTTTGGGATCATCTATATTTTTGTTTTGTTATTTATTTCATGGCTAAGGATTGCAAATAATATTGCTCTCTTTAATTTGAAATATTTATGAAGTTAACCAAGGCTTTTAGGCTCAATTCGTTGGCATTTTCTATAGCGATTATAGTGAGAACTACGACCTCTTATTACAGTGACTACAAGCCTGAGTTTTGTCCTCCTTGTAGACCTTTCTCATTGGAAATATGTTGAAACACTCTATTCTTGATGAGAAGACTTTGATAGTGTATTTCATTGTTTACTATTTTGGGTTTGATGGAACATTTTGATATACTATTGATGGACATAATCGCTCTCTCATAAGGAAAAGATTTTAGGTTTTCCCCTTGTGGGTTTTTCCCTAGTTGTGATCCTAACCATGGTGTCTCTTATCTCTTGTTTATCATATATTCTTAATTATATACTATGATCTCTATTTATTGCTATTTTTGAAGAATTAATGGTTGAATTTTTTCATGTGTAGTTACTTGTTGATTAAAGGATAAAGAAAGAACTGTTTGTATCAAGATAAGTAGTTATCAATTATGAAAAATTATTCTAGTATTTGCATTACTAGAATTTAAACAAGAAGCACCAGAGAAAACAAGCTTACTCATGTATTTCATACAACAAAAAGTAAAATATTTTAAATCCTATTTGAAAAATGGAATTGAGAGGAATTTCACGATATTTTCAGGACACAAAGATAATTAATTGAGCAAATTGAAGCAATCTAACCCTAAATGATCATGAATAGAAGGAAAATGGAATTAAAGGAACTAGAAGCCACTCACACAAATAAATAGAATAATTAAGAATTAGGAGAATTTTGAGATCTAAAATGGACCTACTAAGGAAAATAATAAAAATAATAATATCATAGTTATAATTTTTTAAAGGAAAGGAAAGAAAATTATTTTTTTATTGTATTCTTGACTTATCTCCTTATAAATTAATCAAATTTTAATTGTGGGAAATGATTGAATAAGAAATTAGATTCTAGATCCAATGAATACCCACTCGGTATACTTTTGAGTAGATCCACATAGATAAACAAATTTAAATACATGAAAATTATGTTTCCTTAAAGAAAACACACTTTTTTCATGTATTTTCATTTTTTCTTGTTGTGGGTCTACTCAAAAGTGTATAGAGTAGCTATTCAATGGATGAAAATTTTGATTCTACATGTAGCTATTTCACACTTAAAATTTTAGAAAATCTATAAGAATATAAGTTGAAAATGTAATTAAAAATGTAGTTGTATTCTTTTCCCTCGTGAATATTTACCTCTTGGGATCTCATCATAATCTTGAATCCTCCTATATGTTTTAAAGTTGACTTTTTGAGTACATGTTTCATTTTGAGGCTGAATTTTCATCCCAAGATTCCGTTATGGTAAACAAGAAGAAATACTATATAAGCAAAAGTTGAGGATGTAATTCTTTAAAGAGGGGAAGAAGAACACAATTGTTTTCCATAGGTTCATGATCCAATACATGCATTACAATAAAATTAAGGATCTAAAAGATAATCAAGGGGATATGTAAGAAGTACATGAGGACATCGAGAATGGACTTACATTATTTTACAAGCATCTACTTAAGAAACCTCAAAGGGATGAAATAATAGTCATAAACATATGAGTAGGAATATCCCATCAATTGTCGTTCTAGAGCATAATGCAACGTTATTAAGTAAAAGCATCACATGAGAAGTCAAGCAAGAAATAATGGGAATGCGAAAGGGAAAATATTTATTCCCATATGGATTTACTACAAACTTCATTATTCTGTGTTGTCCTATTCTCAAGAATGATGACTTAGTCATGGTTCAGGAGTCACCTAGAAAAACCTCGAAGCTACCCACCTTCAATTCTACCTCTTTTATGCTTACCCCTAAAGAACACAAGCTAATGCTCCTAACAAGTTCCGACACACTTTTTTTTGTAGTGTCAGCTTTTAAATTATAACCAATATCATTTCTAATTGTCTCAAACATCTCTTTCTTAGCCTCATTTCCTTTGAGAAATTAGGCTAATGTGAAATAAAAGTAAATCCTTGAAAAAATTATTTTGTTCCATGCTATTATTCACTCTCTCAAAAATTATATTTTTCCTAGAATCATTATTATTCTAGATATGTCAAAGGACTCTATATATTCCAAATGCATTTGATAAGTTGAGATAGCAATACATTTTCCATATCCTCCATAACTTTGATTTTTTAGAAAGATTGATCACTTTGATCACTCATTAAAATATAATATTTTTTTCTCCATTCTTGTTAATGGATCACTCTCAACTACTTTCACATCCTCTTGGGGAATTGGATTTAGTGATCCTCTGTCTCCATTTATTTTTGTACTTATTGTTGAAGTACTAGGCATAACTATGATGGTTGCAACCACTTCTATTAAAATTAAAGGCATAAATCTCCACAATGAGGATCGATACGAAAATAACAAAAAATTTATGGATGATAAAATGTTAATGGCAACAACAACAGTAAGAGAGGATCAATAAATTAAATATGTTTCAAAATAATTAAAGACAACTTCAAGTACAAGCATTAATCATAGTAAGTTATGAATATTTTTTTTTAATACTCCCATTCCATGCATGTCAACATTTCAAAAATTTAGGGCTTCCAAAAGAGATTATTTCCTTCAAAATATCTTGTAGCCCCACTTTGTTGAAAATTCACTTCAACATACCTCTTTGGAGCACCTTCTCATAAAATTGGAACAAAAAATAGAACGTTGGACATCTTTTTCTCTTAACACTGTAGGTCAGCTCACCTTCCTAAAATTAGTCCTCCAAGCCATGTCACTCTACCTTTTCTCTGCAATGGTTACCTCCGAAGGCTTTATTATAAGGTTAGAATTATTTAGTCTTATTTCCTCCTAGATAGAGCCAAAAAGGAGAAAAATAGGCCGTTGTTTTTCAGGATAAATTTTGCATCTTAATGCAGCACATATTACTCTGACTTCATGATTTTGAATCTATACATGACATTTTCAAGGAAAAAACATGGTGGACATGGGTTCAAAAGAAAAGGGACCTTTGGAGTAAAACCAGAAAGATAAGTTAGAAACATAATGAAAATGGTTTGGTAAGAATGGAACAAAAAGTAGTAGGATCACGTATCTAGAATAAAACATGGGAAACAAAAATTTAATCTAAGAACATGTATTTTTGGAACTCCAAAATGGGAAAAATGTATTATTTTGGGAGGAATCATGGAATCATATACCAGAGCTTCAAAATATATATTATCTATAGATGTACAAAGATATACTAGCTACAACACAGGGAACAATCAAGGAATTAATTTTGGATATCACAATCAAAGTACCCAAAATGGAGAGTATGGAGAAAAAATAATGAAAGAAACCACAACCTGAAGGAAACAATTCAGAGGTATTCTAGAAGGAGATAAAGAGAAGGAAAATTAAAAACCAAAATGATGAAGAAAAGTTAAGATGGGATTACACAAGAAAGGGAAACTGTAATTTAAAACAAGCATACAGGTTAGCTAAGAAAACCACAAATCAACATAGTTTAGAAATCCTATTAAAATATGGAATCCAAACCTATGGCCAAATCTAGCTCTCTTCGTTTTCTTACTATGTCATGGAAAAACCTACACATGGGACAAACATCAAAAGAAAGGATTCCATGGACTTTCAACATTTCATATATGTCTCAATTTTTTCAAATATTAACTAAGGTTTATTTTTAAGTGGATTAATAAGGAAAATGGATTTTTATGTGCCTTAAACTTAAAAACTTGAAATATGAAATCAACCATGAACAATAGAAATAAGAAGAAAATAAAACAAATTTGATGATCAAGTTCTTCCCTCCTGGACTACATCTCCGGGTCCCCTTCCAATGGGTGTCTGATGTATTGAAAATTCTCATAAAGTATCTTTACATCAAAATTGTCCATTATGGAATACTCTCACATGCTTCAATGGCTACTATCAGCTAAAATCTCTATGCCTCAGCTTTCCAACACAACTTTCATATTACAAGAAGGCTCAATATTGGCAAAGATATGCCTAAAAAGGCATATATATGCATTGTCAAAACAATTACAGGACCATACCCTTATAAATCCCTTGGCCACAGCGCATCGGTATAGTATTTTACATAACCCACAGGAAGGTTTTGGGGTCAAACCCGCAAGCGTCTTAGGATTTGATTGGTATTACATAGCAATACATTGAGTTTGGCGCAACTATATATATCATATATAGTGTCAAAACTATATCGTATAGTTTTACATCGATTATCATACCTACACCATCGTATAACTTTAGCATTTGGTAAAAACAATAAATTCACGGATATACATACAATTCTCCCCATGGAATATAGTTATAACATAAATTTTTAACTTTGGCGATACTCTACGCCATCTGATGAGCCTCGGTATTGCAAGAAGAATGTTGCAACTCCAAAGGCTACCGACTTTAATTATCAACCCAGGGTTCGTACAAAATTAAGAGGTATTGACACTATATTTGTGGCATATAATGTTTCCTTCCTTTTCTGTCATGATGTAATGGAGTGCATGTACTAAAGTCAAATGCTAAACTAATTGTAGAAAATGAAATGTTTGAAATGGAACCTTAACCTATTGCAAGAAAGAAAGTACAATGAAAGAGACTGAAATCAAATGCTAAAACACACAATTTTCTAACTAACTGCTAAGAGGCTTTGCTTCAAAAGAATGCTAAGTTAACATGTATGCAATCCTATTATCCTAAGCATGTAGATTCAAACCATCAAACCTTCTACTACTGTGCATGAAAATGAATAAAATAAATATGTTTTTCCTTTTGTCTTTTTTCATGTGAGAGTGTGAAAGCTAATCTCTTTTGTTGAGGTGGCAGGTGGCTTGGAGATGATGGTGTATGGTTGGAAGGCTTGGGATACCCTTAGGTGACCTTGTGTGGCTTCCCAGAGGTTTTCCCTCAATTCAGCCTCAAAACGGGCCATTACAGGAAAACCTACAGGACGTACTAAAAACCTACAGGATCCCCTAAAAACCTACAGGATACAGCTGAGAGAACAAAGATGGATGTTTAAGTTGATTGAAAGCTTAGGGAAGGTGGTTGGTGGATGGAATGAGGCAAGGGAGTGCCTAGGACCACTTCAAAACTCAAAACAAAAGTTGGGAGGTGGATGGAATTGCTCAAAAAGCTTGGGGAAGTTTCCTCGTGAAATGATGAAATTGGCGAGGGTTTAATGACCAAGAAAATCAAATCCAAATTGGATGGGACAATTTTTTTTGTTAACTAGGATGTCTTAGGTCCCTATTCCAAGTGGAATCACTGAAAAATACTTCTGTTAACCCATGCAAAAAAAAAAAAAAACATTACTAATCGAAAAACTAGAAATTCGAGAACTAGTGAGCTAGTAAATTTAAAAATGCCTAACGAAATCAAGTGAAAATGAAATGGGGTAATTTTTGTTATGAACTAGAATGTTTTTTTGATCTAATGGGAGTGGAACAAACTCGATTGTAGCTTGTTAGCATGATTTTAAAAACAACAGAAATTTACTGTTTTTTTGCCAAAAGGGAGGTCCAACAATCTAGATTTGGGAATAAGAAGACTAATCCAAGTAGCTCAGTGATTACTATGAACTTCCAAAGATTCTCCAAGGATGAAATAGTGCTTGCGATCCTAAAAAATAACTTACATCAACCATTTAACTCAATCCTACAACAAGAAATCATTAATACTAAATGCAAAAGTAGAAAGAAATAAAAACTAGAGATGCATGTGAATAAGAAGTGAAAGGAAGGAAATAAAATGATACAAAAGGGCTCTGAGGGTACTGGGATGGCCAAGTCCAAGGAAACTCAGAGACCTATGGAGGAGAACAATATTTAGAAGTTGAACATGACACCAATATTCATTATTTTCATCAATAGAATTACATCCCTACAAGAAAATACAATGGAGCTACAAAAATACGAGTTATCTCGACAAGAACACTAATGAAAATCTCCCCCTAGAGATGAATTTGATTCGGTACTTATACAAAATGATTAGGAATCATTCGCCATGAATGGAGGAAGCTTTCCCCACCAAAATCCCTTGATTAGTGGATCCGGTCCTGAATACTAGGAATCTGCATTAAGTGGCAGAGAACACATTCCTAGATTTTCTCAATCGTTCCCTAGAGGAAAGTTTGACTTCTTACTTGTATAAATGATTATGAATCATTCCCCATGAATGGAGAAGCTTTCCCAACCAAAATCCCTGGATTAGTGGATCTGGTCCCTTGATCAGTGGATTTGGTCCCTTGATTAGTGGAACACATTCCCAAATTTTCTCAATCATTGGAGTTCCACAATTTGTGCCATAATTCCATAATATCTTATTGACTTATTATTTATTATTGATCCTCCTGTAGCAGGGAAAAAGTCCCGAAATTATCTCCTTCTCCAAATCTTCATAATCTGCCCAATATTCTCATAATATTCCACAAAAATAAATAATATTAGGCACAAATATCCAATTATTCATAAGCCTTCCTAATGAATATATTAAAGTTAAAAATAAATTATCTAATGCAAAAATAGAGGTTTAATGTGCTGAAGGATGGTCATAGGCCTTAAATTAATGTTTAATTTAGAGGTATGGGCCTTAATTTATGTCTAATTTAGAGGCCCATCACCATCCAAGATTTGATATCACCTATGTTAATAACGTTTAAAATTGGAGTTTGGTCGTTGTACTATAGTTTCCTTGTGCCAAGTTTTGAGGTTCCATTGAAATGACGTTAACACAATTCGAGGGTTTGGTGGGCCACCAAATATGGCAAGCTCTACCAACCCTTTCCCACCATTACCACTTAACGAAAGCTTAAATATATATTTGCACCTTTGTATTAATAAATCATGTCATGGTCTATTGGTAAAATTTTGGTTTGTCGACCCGGTGGTCGCAGGTTTGACCCACGACTCCTCTACTTGGTAGTTTGACTTGTGTGTGCATCACCTACTTCTACGTGCCCTGCTCTCATGTTGGCATTTTTCCTGCTTTGGCACCGCCACTTGGCCTACTCTCGCCTCCCTTTTTTTTCTATTTGGACAAAGCTTCAGAACACATTTTCTCCCTCATAGGTTGGCCATTTTGAAAACCAAAAATACCACTATAATCAGGGTGACGAGCTCTTCGACTTGGCATTGGTTTCATGAGAATCTGAGACTGTTGAATTTTGAGCATTTTGAGGATCCTCCTGGATCATTCCTCTCCACTAAAAGCTTTTGGACCACCAAAAGTTTGATTTTAATCATATATGAGGTGACGATATTGTTCCCTGACCCTTCATATCTCCATCCACCTTGCATTTATTGGATTCATGCCTTTGAGTCCCACTTGAAGATACTCTACATCTCCTCGCCTCGAGGTGCGGACCTTGCTATCCAAGATGGCATCTTCCTATAACTCAATCATACATTCATGTGCAAAATCATTTATTGTTGGAATTTCAACATTTTCCTCTTCATCCATGATGATTAGAGGTTCATACAACTTCAATTTATCAACATTTACAACTATATATATATATATATATATATATATATATATATATATATATATATATACATATATATATATATATATACATATATATATATATATATATATATATATATATATATATATATATAGATGTATAGATGTATATATACATGTATGGAGGAAAATTCAACTGAAATGCATTGTGCCCAATGTTTTCAACTATTTTAAAAGGACCATACCTTATAGGTTTCAACTTTTTACCTTCACCTTTCATCCTTTATTTTTTGATGTATAGCCATACTTGATTGCCAACCTAGAAGTGATGATCCATCTAATGCTTTTCATGACGCATTTTGTACTTAGCCTGAGTTTTCTCCAACTGATCTTGCATTGCTTCATGAACCTCTTGGATTCTTTGAATGAACTTGATTTGTTTGACAATATCTACATGTCCATTCTCCTTAGCTTCTTCACCAAACATAAAGTCCATTGGTGATTTTGGTAGGTACCCATATCATGTTTCAAAGAAAGATCTGCTAGTAGAAGAGTGCAAGGACTGGTTGTAAGCATGTTGGACATAATGTAAGGATTCATCCCACAACTTATGATGTTTCCTACAATAACCTCTAAGCAGATGTACCTATGTTTTGTTCACCACCTCTATTTTCCAATCAGTTTGTGGATGAAAATTTGTGCTCTTGTTCAACTTAGTGTCCATGAGCCCCCACAAAATGGACCAAAGATCCCCTAGAAAATGAGAGTCCCGATCTAAAATTATAGAAGTAGGAAACCTAAAATGATCCCATACATTTTGAAAGAACATCTCTACAATCTGTTCAGCATTAACTTTCATTTTACATGGAACAATAATACACATTTTTCTAAATCTGTCATCCATAACATACAAATAATCGTGCCCTTTTCTAGACATTGGAAGCCCTCCTACAAAATACATAGATATACTTTACCATGTCCTAGAAGGAACTGGAAGTGGCATATACAAACGTAACTTTCCATTGTTTGGTTTGCTTGTTGAACACATGACACAACCTTTGATGTACTTAGCAATCGTTTCATTCATTCGAGGCCAATATAAATACCTTTGTAATTCTGCCATTGTCTTACCTACACCAAAATTCCCTGAAACACGAGAATAATGTGCTTCCTGATCACATGCACTCTTTCTCCCTGTGGTATCCACAACTTGCCAAGATGGTACAATAACCTGTCATGAATATGATAATTCACTTCTTGCACCTGATCACCATGAGTTAGTGATTCATAAACATCCTTAAAATCAATATATTCAACATATTATTCTATGTAACCTTCATGTGCTAGAGAACTATTTTCAAAATAACTGAATTATTCAAAGAAGGCCTTGATAACTTATCTGCTACTTTATTGGTGGTACCTTTCCTATATTTCATTACTAAATGGAATTGCTACAAAAATGCCATCCATCTATAATGTCAAGACTGTTGCAACTTAGTTTGTGATTGAAGGTACTAAAGTGGCTGATGATTTGTATGAATCACCGTTTCCTTTCCCATTAAATAATGTTTCCCTTTTTTAACATTTTCCACTAATGCATATAATTCTTTATCATAAGTCGGATAGTTAGCAACTGATTTATAAAATGTTTCTGAATGAAAACAAATAGGCATTCCTTTTTGTAATAATACTACACCCATTGCATACCCACTAGCATCGGTTTGTATTTCAAATGGATGTTGAAGGTCTAGCAAAGTTAAGATTGGAGATGTAACAATTTTATGCTTTAAAGTATCAAATTATTTTTGTTGTTTTCCTCCCCACTGAAAGGATACTTTAGAACATGTTAAAGCATGAAGTGGTGGTTCAATAAAAGAGAAATGAGAAATAAACTTCCTCCAATACTGAATGTCACCCAAGAAAGTTCTAACTTCCGTTACATTTTGAGGTCTTGGCCACTTAAGAACTGGGAAAATTTTAAGAACCAGTCTAAATTTAGATGTATAATAAATGGGTGAATCCCCATGATATGTAGGAAAAATGGGAGGCGATTTTATCAATAATATAATATGTATATATAATTTTTTTGGTGAATCTCTCACCAGAGTATATTATCTTGTAAATTCATGGCAAATCTTTCGCTGAATTATAAAATCTTGTAAGATGTTGGCAAATCTTTCACTGAATAATAAAACATTGTGAATTCTTCGCGAATGTTTTGTTAAGGTATGAAACCATATATGATAATAGGAAAACATATTCATTAAACTGTAATATACTAACATACATATTTGGAGAAAAGAAACATAATTTTCTCTTCCTACAAACAATGTTGCAAGTTTCAGTGGTGGTGTTTGTCAAGGTTCTTACTGTACAATCTTTCATATCCTTCTATTAGTTTTGATAATATTCCACAACAAACTTCTTGTAGGTGTTCATCTTGACCACCAATTCTGTCAGCGTAGGAGAGATTAATCGTTTCTCTACCACTTATGTCAAGCTATCAAATTTCTTGCTTATTTCATAGACTCCAACTGTGAGATTAAAAAAACACATAAAATTTGTTTACCCCAACACGCCAACAAGTAGCAAGCCCCAACTATATAATATAAGAAGTTAGTAGGTATCCCAAAGGCCTGAAGGGGATCTCATGGAAAGAAGCGACTGAAGCCTTCCAATCAATATATAAATATATAAATATAGATTTATTATTATTTTAATTGGAAATCTTTAATTAAATAACAAAATTTAATTACATCTTGCCCAATCTAAATTGATTATTATCATAATTCACTATCGTCATACGTCTTGCATTTTTTAACAGCGTTGTAACATGTGGATTAATTTTTTTTTTGCTACACAATCTCTGCCTTTTAGGACAATATGGTGCAATGGCCCAACCCCTACAGATCATTACGACAAACTAAGAATAACAGAGAAGACAAAAGGTTGTACAAACCAACATATTTTTCAAACAACTAATCCAACATCAGTACCTTAACTTTTTCATGAAGATATCATATTGAGAATGTTTGGAAAATGGTGGGAAATCTAGGTAGCGACTATCTCTCTTTTGCCAGGGTGATGTGTAAAGAGTGATAAGATTTCACTATTTTGATTTTTTTTTTTATTAAATCAGGAAAACCAATATTAATGGAGATATTGGTATTTTTTACTAAATTTTGTGAAGTGACTAAATGTAGCTTTAACCATTGACCTTAAGATGTCTTTTACAATATAATTCCCTAAGTCTATTTAATATATTGATTATCATAAAAACCAACCTGTATCCATCTTAACTCCACATCTACCACTCTTAGAGGGACGTAATCTATAACCCTCTCAGCACTTGGTAGACCTGGAATCAAGATGAATCTAAGCTGATAGAATTTCCCCTTTAAATAGTCTATGCTCACTAAGTAATTTATAAAAATTAGTAAAATTAATGATTGATTTTTTTTTTTTTTTTTTTTATCTTAACAAAGTTAAAATGTTTAAGTGACATTAAATTACAAGGTCCATTTTTACTCTTGATCTACCAAGCCCCGAGGGGGATCAAATATTTTTTCACTCTATGCTAGTTTGCATATCACAATATCAAATATTTGTTCACTCTATGCTAGTTTTCATATCATGATATTTGATCCCTCTTGGCACCTAGTAGATCTAGAGTAAAGATGGATCTATGTTGGTTTAATTCCCCCCCATTAAATAGGCTACATTCCATGTCAATACGATGGGTCAATGCCGTGTGCCATCTTTATTTTTATTAATACTAATATTAGGGTTAATAATGGCTTTTTGCATGGTATTAATAATAATTTGGCCCATGGTATTTGTCTCATAGTATTTGGCCCATAGGCTTCACCTAAATATAACATATTTTTTGAGTGTTCGTAAATATAAGGTGACTTACGGAGTAAATATAAAAAAATGTTTTATTTATTTACCATGCCTCTCGTTTATTTATTTATTTATTAATTTACCATACCTCTTTTATAAATATGGTATTTGGCCCATAGGATTCACTTAAATGAAACCTCTTTCTTGAGCCTTTTTAAATGGAAAGAGGGTTATAGACTAAATATAAAAAGAGCTTTTATTTATCTACCATACCTCTAGTTTATTTATATTTATATTTATTTACCATACATTTGGAGTAAGTATAAAAAGAAGTTTCATTTATTTACCATACCTCCACTTTATTTGTATTTTTATTTATTTACACCCTTGCGTGTTCGTAAATATAATGTGACTTATGGAGTAAATATTAAAAAAAAATATATATTTATTTACCATACCTATCGTTTATTTATATTTTTATTAGTTTACCATACCTTTTTTATAGATATAGTATTTGACCCATAGGATTCACTTAAATAAAACCTCTTTTTTCAGCCTTCTTAAATAGAAAGAGGGTTATGGACTAACTATAAAAAGAGGTTTTATTTATTTACGACACCTCTAGTTTATTTATATTTTTATTTATTTACCATACCTTTGGAGTAAGTATAAAAAGAGATTTTATTTGTTTACCATACCTCCACTTTATTTATATTTTTATTTATTGGGACCAAATACAACATCCAAAACCACCTCCCAAACCAGAAAATGGGCGATTGCAAACGAATTTAAAATTGCAAAGCAGAAAATTGGGCGATTGTAATGGAATATAACCTCCCAAAGCAGGGGAATCGTGTCAAATGAATCTTTTCATAGTTTATCTGCCCCTTTTTTTGTGCTAAAATGAAAAAAAAAAAAAAATTAAATAAAAGTTGGGCTAAAGGTGTGAAATGGGTGTTTTATAAAAATTTCACCCTTGGGGTAAAATTTGCCCCTAAAATTTACCATGCTTAACAATCACATCAATTTTAGTCGGATGTATTTTTAACTCACCACCTTTAACTATGTAACCAAAATATACTAAAGAAGTTTTTCCAAATTCACATTTAGAGAGGTTGAGATACAATTTCTCTTTTTGCAACACATCAAAAACTTGTTTAACATGCTTTACATGTTCTTCCCAACTTGAATTGAAAATAAGAATATCATCCAGATATATTGTGACAAACTTATCAATAAAAGTATGAAAAAGATTATTCATCACTCTCAAAAAAGTTGTTGGAGCATTGCATAAATGAAATGGTATAACCAACCATTCAAAAAGCCTTTGTCTAGTCTTAAATGCACTTTTCCATATATCATTCTTCGCAATACGAATTTGATGATAACCACTTCTTAAATCTAGTTTTGTAAAGTAAACAACATTCCTCAACTCATGAAGAAAATCATCGATTATAGGAAGAGGATACCTATTCTTAATGGTGATTTTATTTAAGGCTCTAAAATCAACACACATTCTCCAAGATTCCTCTTTCTTTGGGACTAATATGATCACTGATCGACATGGAGAAGAACTAGGTTGAATAAAGCCTTTATCACCAAATTCTTGAAGTTGTTTCTTAATCTCTTCATTTTCTATTACTGACATTTGATACATGCCAATGTTCAGAAGAGGGGCATGATATTCGAATTGAATCTCATGTTTTATCTCTCATTTTGGAGGTAAACTTTTTGGTTCTTTAAACAATTATTTATAACAATATACTACTTCAACCAATTTGTCCTTAAACTAAGCATCACACCCTTGAAAAGCATCATACTTCTCTTTAGCTTGTTCTTTACTTGAATTTATTAACCTTTTCATCTGACTGGCATTGATTAAATCCAAGTTTGTCTCAATTCTATGTGCCCTGACAATGTATTCAATTCCATATTTAAAGAGATGATACTTATTCTCCCTTCTATGAAATATGGCATCTCTATCATAAAGATATGGACTACCCAACACAACTCCACATATATCCAAAGGAATCACATCTAGCTCAACATCATCAACAAAATTAGTTGTAACTGCAAACCTTAATAGACACTATTTTGTGAGTTGCATCTGAGTATTTTCTTTCAACCATCCTAAAGGGTATGGTTTTGGATTATTTTTAGTTCCCAATCCTAATTTACTTACTAGTTCATAAGAAATTAGAATTTCTTCTGATCCACTATCGAATAATGTGTCTATCTTAGCATGCTTGGATATGATCCTTATGTGAAGCACTTCAACTCTCTTATTTTTTTCAGTCACATTATTAGCTTTTGAAGAAGATGCAGAACAAGTAGAAGTAGAGCTAGCTTCAAAACGAATACATGTCAGACCGATAGCGGTAATCTCCTTTTCATCACCAGAGTTAGATCCCAAATCTTGTTGGACTCCAGCATTAGCTTTCATTTCACCCTTCTTATTAAGGAACTTCTTTGGTTTAATTTCAGGATGAAGCTTCCAGCATTTCGAGTATTCATTTCCAACCCCCTAACAATAAGTACAAGTATGCCTTTCTCCTTCCTTCTTGGTTGTTTCAGCTTTCTTCCCCTTCAATTTATCCTTTCCCTTGCCTTCTTTGGAATCTTTGTTCTCTGAATTCTTGAATGGTTTCTTTGAAAAGTTTGAATGAAAATGTTTTCCATCTGATTCAATATGAATGGCGTGTACAAACACTTCATCAAAGTTTTGGATTAAACATAATAAATGTATGTCGCAAATAGGAATGCAAACTTAGAATACACTTTAACAAAGTTTCCTATGTGTAATGGAACTATAAGTGCTAATGCCTTTTTCCCCAATTCATGTGTAAACTCTTGCACACTCTTTCCTTTACCTTGCTTTAAATGTTTCCAATCGAGTATAGCCTATTGCATATATCCTAAAGGAAAGAATTTGTTTCTAAAAGCTTTGACAAACTTAGATCGTGGGGAGATAATTTTACCTTTTTGCTTCAAATCTAATTGAATTTTACTTTCCCACCAAATCAAAGTTGTTCCTCCCATTATAAGTGTAGCTAACTATTTTTTTTTAGATTCATCAACAACATTTTGAAATATAGAATACACCTCAAGTTGCTTTATCCAGTTATCTAACTTTTTAGGATTCATTTCAACATCATATATTGGCAACTCAAACTTAACATCAAGCTTCAAAAAATGATATTTCCTTGGTTTGTTTTGTCAGTATGTATCTAAATTTGAATGATAAGAGAACAAAGAAGAAGAAGACCAAGATGGAGGAGAAGGAGGTTCATTACCATCATCTCTTTCCTTGCCCTTTTTAGCTTTTGTGCCTTTAGAATATGAAGTTGCATCTGTCTTATTCTTATATTTATAAAACTCTACAATCATCCTTTGCATATTAAGGAACATTTGCTGAAATTTCTCCTCGACCTTTGTTTCAGGATCTTCTCCTTCATTTGGATTTCTCATCTTCAATTTTTGAGTGCCTTTCCTCTTTCTAATCTCTGGATTTATCTTCTCAAGTTTCACTACTACACGTCAAAACCTGGATCTAGTCAACATTCACATTGGAAAATATCTTTCTTATACATGATCAACCTTTCTCTCATACCAAAATATGATCCAAAAACAACAGAGTTGACTATTTGCTCAATTTATTCAAATATTAACTAAGGTTGATTTTTAAGTGATTTAATAAGTAAAATAGATTTTTATGTGGCTTAAACATAAGAAATCAAAATCTGAAATCAACCATGAATAGCAGAGATAAGAAGAAAACACAACAAATTTGATGAGGAAGTTCATCCCTCTTGGACTACATCTCTCGGTCTGCCTCTAATGGGCATCCAATGTATTGAAAATTATCATAAAGTCTCTTTACATCAAAACTATCCATTATAGAATCTACTCACAGGCTTCAATGGCTACTGTAAGCTAAAATGCCTTTGCCTCAACTTTCCAATGCAAATTTCAAATTACAAAAAGGTTGAATATTGGCCAATATATGCCTCAAAAGGTATTTAGAGGCACTATCAAAATAATTATAGGATCAGATCCTTATAACTCCCTTGGCCATGGCGCATTGGTATAGTCTTTTATATAACCCATGGGAAGGTCCCGGGGTCAAACCCGCAGGCCTCCTGGGATGTGATTTGTATTACATAGCAATACGTTGAGTTTGGCACAACTATATATATAATATATAGTATCAAAACTATATCATATAGTTTTACATTGATTATCATACATGCACCATGGTATAACTTTGGCATTTGGTTAAAACAATAAACCGATGGATATACATATGACTCTCCCAGTGGCATATAGTTATAATATAAATTTTTAACATTGGTGATAACTTGTTCCATCTGAGATTTGATATCACATATGTTAATAATGTTTAACATTGGGGTTTGGTTCTTGTATTATAGTTTCCTTGTGCTAAGTTTAGAGGTTCCATTGGAGGGGCGTTAACATAATCTGAGGGTTTGGCGGGCTGTTGGATATGGCAGTCTCCGCCAACCCTTTCCCACCATTACCACTTAATGAAATATTAAATACATATTTTCTCCCTTGTGTTAACAAATCATGCCATTGTTTGTTCGTAAGATTTTGGGATGTCAACCTTGTAGTCGTGGATTCAATCTAAGACTCCTCCACTTGGTAGTTTGACTTGTGGATGTGCCATCTGCTGCCATATCCCTACTGTCATGTTGCCACATGTCCTACTCTGGCGCTGCCACTAGGCCTACTCTGGCACTGCCACTTGGCCTGATCTAGCCTCCCTTTTTTTCCTATTTGGACAAAACTTCATAAGGCATTTTCTCCCTAATACGAAGGCCATTTTGAAAACCGAATATACCACTGAAATCAACACAACGATATCTTCGACTTGGTGTTGGTTTCATGAGCATGGGAGACTTTTGAATTTTGAGCATTTTGAGGATCCTCCTCGATCACTTATTTTTCATCATTATGAGCTGAAGGTGCAACCATATTCAAACATACAAATAGGAACAAGGAAATTCAAACATACACCATAAAAAAGTGGATATTTGTATTCTTCAAAGAGCCCATCGCCAATAGACAATGGAAATTTGTCATGGAATTTTTAATTTGGGAAGTGTGGAAAGAATGAAATAGATCCATATCCAAAAATCCCTTCTAGAGAGAACATTACTATGGAGTAAACTTAGAAGTAATATTAAAGAAACAATATTCAGAAACCCTTGATTTCATCAATAATGGAAGCGAAATAATCTAGAAACTAAAATAATTCATTCTCTAGAGCTTTATCCATCCTCCTCTATACTAATAAAATATTTTAGTGCCACATATCTTTATTCCAAATATTCATTTTGAACCTCTACCACTCCATTTTTTTAAGCTTAACTTTCATAGATATTTCAAAGGAAATTTTACCAAGGTGATTTTTGGCAAAGTTTTTAGGAATCACAGTCACAACACCTTGCATATTTATGTTGGAGATTTAGGCCTAAGTATGAAGAGATATTCACCGACGAATTTCGTTCACTAATTCGCATTCCCAACAAACATCTATGTTTATAGGTTGAAGGTGCTTCTCATCTAATTATCAAACTTATTAAGAAGCTCAAGCAAGGCACTACTCCCTCTAAAATTTCTAAAAGTTGGCATCTCAAAAGTCAGCTTAGAAAAATAATAAAAAATTGTACCTCAAATCCCCAAGATCATAACCCTGCATATTAGAATAATTAGGAACAAATTGGCCAATTTTCTAGCTAACAAAGGTGTGAAACATGTTTTCACTCCACTAGACAAGAATTGGAGCACCAACATTTAGTTCCCTTTCAGAGATACCTAACTTTAAATTACACAAGAAGATTTTCTCCTCTTAGATGGGGTGGCACTTTTTCATCCATATCCAGAAGAATTAGTAATTTACATCCACCTCCATCATACTTTGCCTACTTTGGATAGATCGTGAACAAAGGATATAGGTTAAGCATGTAGCATGCTTGGTGTTTATGGAAATTGACACAACACTTTGATTCCTAATACATGATATTTCCTCCATATTCCCAAGATGATTCATATTGTATTATCATTTGTCCTTGTACATTGTGAAACTTGATCAATCTAATTCAATAGCTAATATTATATCATGCACTTCTCTAAGACTAGACTCATTGTTGATATGGAGTCGAGTGGCTACTTTTACCTGACTAATTTGGTTTTCAGTCTTTATTAACATAGTTGTTTTAGAATATTCATGGTTTAAAAGATGGGTTAAATGCCCCTTCTCTTTGACTTCCCAATATGCAGACTCACCTACCACCTTGCATATTCCCTTTTATTAAGTTGCATCTCTTTCCTATGGCTAGTCAAAATATTGGGCTGGGAAATTATTTCCTTTGCTATTTGTATAGTTTCATTTCAAAGACTTGCATGATATTTCCACACTTTTATTGCTTTACCTTTCCCATCCATAGTTGGTACATCTTTACTAGTGGCTCTTTCTTCTCCTCTAATGTATCCTCACACCCCTTTCACCTTAATTTTAGCTTTCTAGTCTATCACCTCTAGCCAATATTTTACCTCTAGTGTATCAACCTCCTCTCCTTTAGCTCTCATCCTTAGCTTTCCAATATTTTAGTCTCAAGAATAGCTATAAGAATGCAAGGGTGAAACACTAATCAATATACCATTCCAAGGGTGAGCACACAGGTCTTCCCCACACATGGTCTTAGTTGAATTCTAAGAGATCTTATACATGCACTTCTTAGGAGCGAACACCTTAGGCGGGTACGAATGAAATAAACCTTGGAGAGGAAGAAGCAAGAGCTGAGACATGCTTCTTGCAGGATGAATAAGTAGAAGAAAAAAATGGATAATTGATACTTGGTAGAGGCACAAGCATATGAAGATTTAACATATATCCCTAGGCAGTCGTATCCATTGGCAAGTGAAAACAATAATGGGTAAAGTATTCCTAGAGAGAAGCAAGGCCCAACAAGAAATATTGTTTTCTCCAAAAATTAAGCAATAAAGTGTCCCATTGATAATAAAGATCGAAAAATAAGAGTTACCCCAATTGGCTAATATTAACACAATAGGATATGTTTAGATAAAAAAAAAAATGTTTTATTTTTTATGGTAGTAAATCTACTAAACTATGAGTAGGATAGACAATGAAAATCTAGAATTTACATGACTTATTGAGCTTCATTATAATCTTATTTTTGAAAATCTGTTTATGTTGACAAAATAATGCTTCTGTATTAATTTTATAATTTCCCTAATTAGAACTCAATAACCAAACATATATATTTTTTAATAATAATTTTGATGAGTTCCAACATTAAAACATAGAAATTCATCATCCAAGATCTCAAAAATTAATCACAAATATATATCATTCCGTAATAATAATATGAAAATATGGGAAAACCTCATTTAATTAGTTGATTATGAATATAAAAACATAAATGGTTAAAATACCATGTGAATGGTATAGTTAACAAGACTATAAATCTGGTTTGGAAGTTACATTGAATATTTCTAAACTAAAAGAAATTAGATTTATTTGTTAAAAAATACGGTATATATATATATATGAACCACTCAAAAATATATAGAGATGGTTTTCGTATTTATTCAAAAGCTGTATGTTACAAAAATTAATCACAAATATATATCATTCTGTAATAATAAACAAAACCTCATTTAATTAGTTGATTATGATTATAAAAACATAAATTGTTAAAATACCATGTGAATGGTATAGTTAACCAGACTATAAGTCTGGTTTGGAAGTTACATTGAATAATTTAATTATTCAATTAAAAGGAATTCGATTTATTTATTAAAAGATATCCTATATATAAATATGAACCACTCACTCAAATATATATAGAGATGGTTTTGATATTTACGGAAAAACTAAATGCTAAAATAATAGTTTACGTATTATATGATAAACAATTTAATAACTATTCTAATATGATAAATATTATCGTTAAATATTATTTGTGAATTATGTTTTATTAGTCCCTGATATCTGGCAATGGCCAAGGACTATAGTAATCCAAATGGGTTGATTTAGCATTAATTTGAAGTGCTATTTCGGAGAATGTGGTGGTTAGAGCAAAGTTTTCAAATGCTCCGTGCCAGGATGAGCAAAGTCTTATGGTTTGCCATCTTATTTGGCCTCTTCCCGAGGTGGGAGAGGCCAGAGCATAGGCTATTTTCCTTAGTCGTGTTTATTATTGACGGTCGTTTATTATTGCTGACCGTCAGACGATTTCATACATTAATGTTAGCATTACTTAACATTAGTTTGGATTATTTGCAGTTTGAATTATTTGCAGTTTTAGTTTGGGCGTATTGGCACGCAGGTGTTCTGCATGCAGGTGCTGCAGCTGTCCGTGCATGACGGAGCTGAATTAACTGAGACCGGATTTTGAGCTGTCGACCTGAAAGGATGCCGGGATCAATTGCTTAATCTGGACCAGGTACCGGGATCTGGCTTTCTAACTGTCCCTGCCTGCTTCACTCAACCCGCCTATTTTCCTCCTTCGATTGCCCTACTCATCGCCGCGATCAATTGCTTAATCTGGACCATGTACCAGGATCTCTAGCCGCTTTTGCTCTGGCTTTCTAACTGTCCCTGCCTGCTTCACTCAACCTGCCTATTTTCCTCCTTCGATTGCCCTACCAGCAGGCCCTTCTGATTCAAAGAGATTCGACTGCAGCTGGTTCTGGTTCAACTGGATCCACTCGACCGAGAAACACTCGTGCTACCGCGCCTAATGTGCTTCTGATATGGGCTGTGGACAGAGTCGGCTGTGTTTCTGTGGTGAGATACAATGAATCTACAATGAACAAGGTGAGACTGTAAATCCCTGCAAGCTATTTTGATTTAATTTTAAGGAAATAGTGTATCATGTAAAAAGAAATCCCCAAAAATGGATACAATTATTTCTTTATACGATCTACAGACTTTAGAGCAATTACATGTCTACTATATCGGTTTCAGGCCACCGAAAATCTGTAAGGGAGGATTTCCTTCATTTTAAAACATTCTGAATATCTCTAAAATGCATAAAATATATGAAATAATGCAGAAAATTCACTTCATTCTAGCAATATTGCAGTCAAATTAGTTTATCGAGGTCTAAATGCACTTCATTGTAGCAATATTGCGTCTAATTAGTAGGGAGGTCAAAATATTAACGAGATTTTCTTTTGAAATGATAAGAACTCTCAGCAAAAAAATTTCCAGAAGACTAACAACCCTAACCCATATAGCAAACATACAGATTTTATATCTAAGTGAAAACCAATCTTTTTCCTCAATGCCCTTTCTCAGCAAGATTTTGGCATATCGCTAGATAATAGAAATTATTAAGCAGAGAGAACAAATTACCAAACCAAATTGTTGCCGCAACTCTTCTACTGTTGTGCAAAGAGCCCTGCAATTCTTCTACTGTTGTAGAAAGAGCCCTGTCACAGAGATCAATATCAAGAATTAATGGATTCTGAAAAACATTTCTCTTTGAAAAAAAATAATAGTGTTGCTTTGACGGTTTTCTAAAGGAGGTGAAATCTTGCAGGTGGCGATAGAGGGCTCAAGTGTATGACATAGCACTGGCACCTGTTACATGTAAACAGAAGCGGCGGAAGGTAGGCATACATTAGCCATGGATAATCAATATAATTCGGTGAATTTATCTCTTCATGGTTCATTGTTTTAAACCTGTATATTTACATTTTTCCCTCATGCTTTTGATTGGGATTTTGAATTTAGAGATAAAGACCCATACGTTCATGAGCAAGATCTAGATCTATCTCGAGAGCTTGAAGCAGAGCCTAAGCAAAGCCCGTTGAAGCACACGTTTATCCAGGACCAGTAGCTTCAGTCTCCATTCTGACCTTAGTCTTAGACATTGAAGCTAGAAAACTTGACATCCTCAAGTTCATTCGTCTTAACAGAATTTGTGAAACTAAGCATGTTCCAATATTATATGCAACCAGGTTATCTCTCATGGCCTTCATCGAACGTGACAGAGAAGCCTCCCAATCTGGACATTTGAAATGCATGCACCCCAGATCCGGAAGAAGGCATTTGATATGCATGCAGGTTATCTCTACTGGCATGAGAGATACGTGGCTGTGTTGAGGCTTTTTTATAAAACAAGTGTATTAGTGACCGTTTTATGTCATTGATATATTGTTGGTTAGATGTAACATGGCTGGTCGTGTGTAATCGGATACTCGCCACTTGTTTGGAAAATATAAATATTTACTATTAGCGTCATGGTCCAACGGTCACTGTAACGGCTCCAATGCGCCACCATTTAAAAAACAAAATTAGTTGCGCAAGTTACTGACTTTCTGATATGAATGGATTTCACAGAGCTAATTGAACATTTGCACTTTATATGTACCTTGTACTTTCTAATATGTTGACTCTTGATCTCAATTGCTCCATATCCTCTGCTTTCCAAACACAGACCGATTTTCTTAGTCGAATTAGGTGAAGATAATTGCTTCGCAAATCCAACCATTTTGAATATAAATTGAGCATTCGTATCGATGTTCTGCTTCGAATTATGTGAACACATAATCGTCCCAATTTTAATAACTGGTTATTCAAATTGCAATGTCGATTATCTACATGAATTATGAAGTCAGAGTAAAAAAAGAGATTTCAAAGGAATTATATTGTCGATTATAATTAAATAGATTGGGCTGTCTTTTATATAGAAAACGATGCATAACAAGTTTCTGAAACATATTGCTATGGCCTTCGCATCATATACATGCCATATGCTCTTGTTCGTTGCAGCAACAAAGAGGTCAGCGTTGCAACAAGTCCAGCGTTGCTAATGCATGTTGAAACGAGGACCCCAAACTAGAGCCCCAAACAGGTGTAAGCTGTCGTTGTAGGGCCTAATGCGCACTGAAACGAGGCCCCCAATACTAGACCCCCAAATAGGTGTAAGCTGTGGTGATCTCGATGTCTTCCCTCGGAAGTAGAAATGTAAGTCGCTGAAAGCGTCGAAGGTCATATTCTGTTTTCTTGTGCTGTCGTTTTTGGTTTAAATGTTGCACATATCTTATCTAGATGCTCTCTTCCATCTTCAACCATTCAGAGTCATACAACAAAGATTTCTGGAGTTGCAGAAGATCGTTATCAAGGATCAATTTATAATTTTGATATATGGTTGACCTATTAAAAGATACATTATAAATCACTTTATCTTATTTTATGGGCAGTCACAGAGAGTGAATCTCCCCTTCTATATTGTAATATTGTTGCATATTGGATAGAATCTATAATCCTCAACTAGTGCATATCGACAATGTACTACCAATAATTTTTATTATATACCTGAAACACTAATTAGCGACATCATGCTTTCTGCGTTGATCAAGAGTAGCTGTTTTAACGACCGAAGATTACAAAATTCTTCTGGTAACGATTCGAGTTTATCACTCTGAACCACAATCTTTTCGATGTGCATCAACCACCCAATGGACTTTGGAAACTTGAATAGAGGAGCATAAATCTTTAATTCCCGCAACTCCAGAGGTGCCTGAAACGCGACGTTTTCAATTGAATTTAAGAAATGATCACTTTTCATATACAAAATGCTCCGTATACTAATAGCAACAGTAATCTACCATACATCAGAGCAGAGAAAAAACAAAGAACGAGCTTTGACCTGAGACTCTGCTTACCACAGTGTTTTCAATTTGCGTCCCCACACTTCTAAAACTCTTAGATTCTTCATCGGAATCCAAGAAGGCAGGCAAGAGTAGTGACAGTTGTTCCAGCGCAACCATTTCAAGTTTGGCGACTTAACCCTCCTCAATACGCTTTTTAGATTACCGTCTTCAGTTGCAACAAGTAGTAAGTTCCTGAAACTATATGGTGCGAAGGATGATTCATTCTGTTACTAGAGTCAAACCCCAATACTTTCGCTTATTGATGCCTGTAGCTACTATAAGACAGAAAATCTCCACAAGTTGGCTCAACTTAGTCTCCTTTACGCACAGGAGACTAGACCCCTTTCATTCCCAATCATATCAGTTATAGCAAGTAAGAGCACAAATAACTAGTTTTTTCCCAATTCTCAGGCTCAACTTAATGCAGGGGACTTGCTGCGTCACAGCTTCCCTTGTTATATATTAATAGTCTGTGATTTTCTAAAGGTAAAAGATAGTTTATATACTTGATGCTTTCACCGCAATCGATATTTTTGAAATAGCAATCCCGGCATCGCAGGTTTACACTTTTTAAAGTGTTCAAGAAAATATTGCTGTTAAGAAGGAAAATAGAATCCCACTCAAACTACTTGTAACAACATCTTCAAATTTATTATTAATATACATTTTAGCAAATATTGAATAATCACTTGCAACTGTTAATTCATAAATATGTAATCCTTTATAATTAGTCAATCTCTCCTCGTTGTGCAATATGCGGTTTTTTAACATGAAAAAGTTCATAGATACTTTAAAACCGCATTTAGGATTGTTCAAGCCTATATAAGATCTCTAGTTCTCACGCAGAATGTTCCTTATCTTATCATAATTAAGTGAAGCCATATTGACTTTTAATTGATTGACATGAAAGCCAAGGCATCTACATCTTACAACTTTTAACAATGCGTCGGTTGCTGTTATTCAACAACCAAAAAGGAAAAATCTCTTTAACCTATACCTGCAAGCTGGGTATAACTTTTTGCCATTAGGGAATCTTTGTATCGATTTGCTGATCCATCTCCTTGTATTTTTATCGGAATTAATCACTTTCATCGCATTTCTCTATTTCCCAATGAAATACTCATGCGTGTCCAAGTTCCGTTTCTATAAGAAACTCAGACTCCACATGTATTGTATGTTCTTATTTCCAAGATTTCTTTCCATTGAATGCGTTTATTGATAATATCAAGTATCTTTTCGGTTGAATATGTCACTTGAACGAAAAATATGATCGAACTATTTGTCTTCTAAAATAATTTTTTTCATTTCACTATTAATATTGATTTATATCTTTATCATTATATTATTTTTCATCCATCTTCAAGCTTTTAGAGTTGAAAAATTAGAGGAATCAACTTATAGGTTCAATTCTAAGAATTGTTCCTAGTTTGGAGAATTGGGGTTTCAAAAATCCTAGATAAACTCTCTCTTGGACTAGACCCCTTAGAGTTGTTATGAACTCAATTACCTTTCAAATGGTACAATAAAGAAATTAGATTAAGTTAGTGTGCAAAACTTATGCAACCCAAAAGTTGATCTTCCATTAAATAAAAAAATGTGCGTCTAAAAACTCTCTCTTGCACTGGACCCCTTAGAGTTGTTATGAACTCAATTACCTTTCAAATGGTGCAATAAAGAAATTAGATTAAGTTAGTGTGCAAAACTTATGCAACCCAAAAGTTGACCTTCCTGTTTTGTCTAGATGATTCGAGAGGATGCTATGTCATCCGCATTACTCATGCAAAAATGGATATCCATGAGGAGACTATGAATACGACTTTAGAAGGATCAAATTTGTAACACTACCTAATATTTGAAGTGTTCAAACTTAACCCCTAGTTGACAATTGCATTGTGTTATAAATAAGCCATTAGGAGGAAAATGGATTCCATTCCATTTGAGTGAACCTTATTCCAAGTAGTGTAGAGTAGCTAAAATGAGAGAGAGAGAGAGAGAGAGAGAGAGAAGAAGAATATAGGGGGTTTGTATTCTATAGAAGCCCATGGGAAACATCTTAGGTAACTCTATACAGTGTTCCCTGTCCTATGTACTTCCATTAATTTCAAGACATACTCCTCAAGTATCTTGGGGCTATACATAATCATTTATAAAAGCAAGTGATGTTGTTTGAAACTAGAACAATGGATGAGGCTAGTGTACATATATAATTCATAGAAATCATAAGACAAAAGAAATTGTAATTAAGTGGTTTAAAAGAGAAGGAACACCATGAAACTTTCAAAAGGGGGAAGAAGAAGTGGAAAAGGAGAATGAACACAAGACATCAACTACAAGGCACTAGTGCAAATGTCCTTAAAACCATGACAATTAGTACAACATTAATGGTCACATAGAAGAGACATGTGATATATTGCATCTATAGCTCAACACAAAGAACTCTAAGATGGATATAATGATGGAAATTATCATAGCCACAAATTCATGCAATCAAGTGGAGAGCATCTATGAAATGGATGAGAATATTTTCTAAACATTAGTGCAAAGTTGGGTGGATTTGGATATCCTTCATTAAAAGGAAGAGAAGGAGATAAGTAAACTCTTCCATATGAAAATATAGGTGAAAAACAAAAAGATTGATAGGAAACCAAACAATTTAAAATTGGGTTTGCTATCAATGTTGCTTTTATTGACTTAGTAGAATTGTATGTAGTTTTACTTGATGCATGCACAATTTTCTTTAAGAGTCCGTATATGTATGTGTGGGATGAAATATTCATGTGGAGAGTCAAACAATACTACCTCATCAAGGGCCAAAAATACTTCATTATCAATACGCACGAGGGAAAGTTAAATATTTCCTAGTAAGTAGCAACCAAGATAATAAATTGATTAATTCTAGTAAGAAATGTTTTTAATCATTTTAAAGAGAAAATTAGTTTAGTGAGAAGCTAATATGGAAAAATGAATCCCTAGAGTAGCTCACTAACGAAAAAAGAAAACAACTAGAAGCTTTTCCATAGGAATATAGAGGTGTGTTCAAAGACCTAAATGGATACCATCTAAGAGGGGAGTGGATCATGAGATCCACTTTCATCCCAAACACTCCATTTCTATAGATTGGGTTGTACATATTGTCCATTCTAGAAGAAAGTGAAGTGAAGAAGCAATTGCAATAAATTCTACAATAAGATTTTGTTATTCCATGTACTTCGCCTTGTGGGTCATCCATCATAATCATGCAAAAAAGGGATGGGACTTGGAAAATGTGAGTATATTATACAACATTAAATATGATTGTGATCAAGAACTAATACCTCCTTGATGCAACCCAAAAATTTGAGCCTCCTAACCCACAATCCCAATCCCTATTCAAACTCTCTTTCGGGATAATAAGTCATGTTTATATACAATGAGAGTCAAGCTCCTTTCCAAATAGCACTCGGAGCCAATCTTCTTTGCTTGTTGTTTTAGTCACGTTCTCTAGAATCAAGCACTATAACCAAGCGTTGTACAATAGTTGTATCTCGTAACCCTGTGTCCCTGTAGCTTTTCTAAATTGTAATTGTAAACCCTTACGGGCTAAATTTCAGTGTTCTAGGATATCGACCTTCCTACCTTTATCCTTCATGCAACCATGGATCCTCGGTGTTCCATTCAAATTCAATTTGAAAAGAGTTATGAGATTCCGACCTTCCAGGTATGGGTCTCACTTGCCTTCGACTCCTCGCCTATTTCTTTTAACTGGCCATTATTCACACCACAATGGAAACCATTGTCAATCCTTGTTCCACACATTGGTACAACTCAACTCTTTAACAAAAGAAAAACCTTGCTAATGGTCTGACCCTATAGAGGGACCCATAATCTTCGTCTCTTAACACATTTGGGGAACGAAAAATTCTTCTGTCCCCGTCACTTGATAGTCCTTAGTCCCCTAGTCGCGACGCTTTAAGAAATATATTTAAATTACTTACAGGATTTTAGGATTCTAAGATATATTTCTTGTTATCGTATTCCGTCAGTAGAGAGTCCGAGCTTTGTCACTTGACAGGCTTCTCGACATTAAATTAAAATATGTTACGAGATCCAAGGTTTTGGGTTTTCAAACTAGACGATTGTCACATGATTCTATCGATATAATTCTCCAGCTCCATCGATAGACATACTCTCTTTAAAATATAAAATTGGCTAAGGTTTTGTCTTTCCTAATATTATTCTCAGCTTCTAATATGACTCTAAATTTACCTCCTCGTTTCTCGATTTTGGCTCTTCTCATTAACTTCCGATCATTGATCATATAGTTTTTCGACTATCAACAAACCTATTCCTTTATTATGAAGTGATCTCGCATCAATTACAACATGACATTCGGTTGTCTCCTACTTCCTCTACGTTACTATAATCCCACAAGTGATATATGTGTGTGTGAATCTTTCCTAAGTTTAATGCCTACAACCACCAATATTGTCCCTACATATATAAACAAATGCTTGGCATTAACAATGATCATATATTTGTCCTTGGAATACACTCAAAACAAAGTGTTTTTCATTATATATACATAATTAAAAAATACCCTTAGCCTGAAATACATCAATTTGCTCATCTCTAGCCTTATGGCCTCTCTTGGCCCTCAAGCCTCTCTCCTATCTCTAAGATATCTTCCTATTCCTCCCTATGATGATAAATTTGTGTACAAGTTATATATAGAAAGGGAATTATGAACTAGAGTTAGTTCAGATCCACAATTCCTTCAACAATCTCTAAATCTAGCCTCTCTAGATACACAAAATCCTCTAAAAAAGCAACTAAATCCTAAATCTCTCTAACTCTCCAAAATAATATCGATATCTGTCATTCAAAGGATATTTGGTTACATCAATCCTCACCTTAAATCATTTATGTAAATTTATTCCATAAAACATAGGAAAATTAAATAAATTAAATAGTTTCACTCAATTAGGGAACCAAGTCCCATGGTAAATGAAAATTCCCCTATTCTAATCAAAATACATTTTGACTTGGAAGTGAGATGCTCCTGCACCATAGTTCCAAGGTGAAAAACAATCATGGTCTCCTAAACATGTGTTTTTATATCTGGCTGAAATCCTCCTAAATCCCAAATTTTGGTTTGCAGTAAGAAACAAATTTGTCATATTGTTGGTATCCCATTATTGTCTCCATATTTCTTCCTGGTTTTAAGACATTATGTGTTTCGCATTGATCTTTCTAATTGAAATTTCTTCGGTTAGTTGCACCTTTCCATGGTATGTATTCCTCTTTCTACGACATATTTTCTGCCTCCGGGATGTGTTCCTCATCAACATCCATAATTCGCCAATCTCTATGTCCATCTTTTACTCTCGTTAGTAAATGTTATTTCAACCCTTGTTGTCTTCTTTCTAAAATTTGTTGCTGATTTCTGACCCCCACAAGGAATCTATACAACTATTTTCATATCCAACTCCTTTTTTTATTTTTTGGAAAAACTATATGTCCTGTGTTGCATTATTTTGAGATGCAACTTCAAGTTCTCCACCCACTCCAATGACTCCATATCCTGCATCTTGTTTAAATGGAAAAATTTCCACAAATGACACATACCTTTATGCAAGGTTTCCTCCATAGCTTTTCTCCATTCTTATAGAGTCTCTTCCTCTTTTACCAATGCCATGCTTACTCCGTTATAGTCTTACATAGCTTCTTCGAAAGTTCCTTGTGCTTCTTCTAGTGAAGTCTCCATAATCTAGCCTATTGTTCCCTGCATATCCACTTGACAACTTCCATTGTCTGTACCTGCACATCCTTCTATTGATAATTCCTTCTCTGGTATTAAAGATCTGTAACCATGTTTATCCTTGCATTCCTCATTTCTTACAAACACAAACCATCCATTACTGTTAAAAATATGAGACTTAAGAGTCTCTACAGATGTCTCCAATGTCTCCTCCTTATACATTGTTGGAATCATGAAACAATTCATGAAGTTCTCATCTGCCTCTCCTATCACAACAACTTATTCCTCTTTCTGTTCAACCAAAGCTTCACCATCCTCATGAATGTCATTAGAAAATTTAAATGCTTCCATTTCAGCCATATCGTCCAAAAATAAATAAATAAAATTCCTTAGGTTCTTCTTTCATGAATTCACTTTTCCACTGCTTACAATCATTACTTGCATTTCCTTTACAAGACAATTTTGTTGTTTCTTCCTTCTTTACAACACTACACAATGACTATTTCCCATTCTTGCATTGAAGAAAGCTAATGTTTCATCCATCATCTGCAACAATTCCTACATTCATACACCAATTATTAGTAAAAACAAAAGGCTCTCTAGCCTCAGCTAATGTATTTCTCACCATATGTTGATCCTCAAAAGGTTTCTTTTTAGCATTTCCCTTATCCTTACTTTCCCGAAGCATTTATTCTTGCTAAGGTTTACAAATAACTTCCATTTCGTAGTCATATTCTCTAAGTTCTTACTTCAATCTGGCACACATCCTCTTCTTCAATTCTTCTATAATGGAGGCCATCTTACCCCCTTCTTCCTTATCATCTAGCGATATCCCTGGTCTAGTAGGTCTATCTCAAATGATTGAATTCTTCCTTCAACTCAATCATCTCTCTCTCAAATTCGTCATCACTCATCTTCCTTATGCCAGCTGTATTGAAATGTTCCTTTATCTCACTGTGACTTCTCCTCAGACCCTAAACATGACTATCAGTAGCCATTCCTTCTTCTTCTTCTTTTGTGAAAACTCCTTGTCCACTTCTTGTGAGTTGCAACAAACCTCCTCCCTTTCTTCCTCAATCTCTATCTTTGTTTTTGGGAAATTCCACCCACAATCACTGTGGAAATTCCCACAACAACTTCTACACAACTCCTATGTGTTGGAAGTTGTCCTCTCTTATTTTTCTCTTTGTTTCTTTGTAGTAGAACCTCCTCATCTAGAGCACACCTATTGTTTAGCTTCAAAATTTGTTAGCTTGTTTCACTTTCCTCTCCTCACTTTGTCCTTGAGAACTTATATTGTCCTCATCTTCTCTTCAACAATCCATCTTGCTACTGGGTTCTTTCACAATCCTCCATAAAATTTCTACCTCTCCTTGGTCTGCTATCTACAAACAAAAATCATAAAAACTTCATACTTGTGCCAAGATCTTCTTCAATCAATTTTTTGGACTTGTTCCTCTTTCTCATCTATTCTCAAACCATTTTTTTCTTAGCTTCTTCTTGAATGTCCTACTCCTTCACAAAGTAGATGTCCTCCCTATCTTCATAACACTTCATTGTCAATCATAAATTCAAATTGAAAAGAAAACAAATTACCTCATCATATCCAAATCTGACTTGTGGAATAGTAGCATCTCCACTTCCGCTTCTCTTCTAAAACTTCTGAGCATTATAGCTCTAATACTAGCTTATGGAAGCCCAAAAATTTAGTCCTACTAACCCATAGTCCTAGTCCCTATTCAAACTCTCTTCTAGGATAATGAATCGCTTTTATAAAAAAAAAGAGTTAATATCCTTTCCAAATAGCCAATGAAGCCAAGCTCCTTTGCTTGTTGTTCTAGTCATGTTCGCTGGAGTCAAGCGCTAAAATGAAGTGTTGCACAATAGTTGTTATCCCATAACCTTGCATCCATGTAGTTTTATTAAATTGTAATTGCAAACACTTACAAACTCATGGGACTATGGGTATTCCGATCTAATCCCATCATCTCTTCTCATTGCCAAAGGCTTTCTCCCTTTATATAAACCTTTTCGGGTTGCCATTTTCCCTTTAATGAGAGAGTATTGTGAACCACGTTTCTGGTTATGGGATCCACAAAGTACAAGTACCTCGATGCTTTCAATGTTTCATGATCCCGAGCATCCTA
This sequence comes from Pinus tabuliformis, assembly GCA_031772625.1. Classification (NCBI taxonomy): domain Eukaryota; kingdom Viridiplantae; phylum Streptophyta; class Pinopsida; order Pinales; family Pinaceae; genus Pinus; species Pinus tabuliformis. The sequence continues at coordinate 876,928,556 of CM062816.1, forward strand.
CCTTTCTCATTCCCACAACATTAGATCGCGGGAGATCGATTGACATTCAATTTGAAAAGGGTTACAAGATTCTAAAGTTTCGGGTATGGGTCCCACCGGCCTTGGACTCCTCAGGTATTCCTTTTGATTAGCAATTTTCCACATTATAGTGGAAAACTCTGTCAATCCTCATTCCACATGTTGGCCCCACTCAATTATTTGACAAAGGAAAAACCTCACCAACATGCTCACCCTATAGAGGGCCCCACAAAATCCATCTCTTAACAGGTCCGAGGAACAACAAATTCTTCCATCATTGTTAGTTGATAGTCCCTAGTCCCCTTCTCCTGATGCTTTTAGAAATCGATTTAAATTACTTATGGGATTCTATCATTCCATGATTTCAATATAAATTTCATGTTACAAGATTATGTCAGTAGACAATCCCTCCTCCATCCATTGAGAGGATTCCTGACACTTAATTAAAACACCTTACATGATATGGGATTCTAGGTTTCCAGTCTAGATGTATATCATAGTATTCCGTCGATAATTGACCCTGGCTTCATCGATTGACAGACTCTCTCCAAAATATAAAAATGGTTAACTGTTGGGCCTTCCTAGGCTTATTATCGACTTCTATTCTGACTTTCATTTCACTTCCTCCTCTACCTTTTGGCTCTTGTAGTTAACTTCTTGTCATTGATCATACAGTTGTTCAATGATTGTAAACCTTATTCCTTCGATGATGGAGTGTTCTCACCTCGATTGCAAAAGGACATTCAACCTTCTCCTACTTCCACTCTTACTCTATGTTATTATGATCCTACCAACGATATATGTTTATATCAATGTGTGAATTCGTTATGAGTTTAATGCCTGTAATCACCAATATTGTCCCCATATATATATATATAAACAAATTCTTGACATTCACAATGAACAAAGATTCATCCTTGGAATCCACTCAAAACATAGTGTTCTACAATTTATAAACATAATTTAAAAAAGACCCTTTGCCTCAAATACATCAATTTGGCCCTCTCTGGACTTATGTCCTCTCTCGGCTCTCAAACGTCTCTCCTATCTCTTAGATATCTTGTTATTCCTCCCTATGATGAATAATTTTTCTACAAACTATATACAAAAATGGGATTATGAACTAAAGTTATTTCATATCCACAATTCCTTTAGCATTCCCTAAATATAGCCTCTTTGGATCCACAAAATGCTCTAAAAATCCAACTAGTTTCGAAATCCATCTAACTCTCCAAAATACTATCAATATCTCTCATTTAGAGAAGATATGATTGCATGAATCCTCGCTTTAAATAATTTATATACATTTATTCTAAAATAATTAGGAAACTACATTAGATTAAACAATTTCACTTAATTAGGTAAGCAACCCCCTTGGTAAATGATAATACCATATTCTAATCAAAATACATTTTGACTTGGAAGTGGGATGCTCCTGCATCACTCCTACATAATAGTAAAAACTTATTGGACCATTTGTAGTAAGAAAAACTTCACCAAGATGGATTTAAAACTGGGGTATCACCAAGTTCAAGTCATAGAAGAAAATAGTAGGAAGGTCGGCTTGAAACTGAAAAAAATGTTTGTATGAGTGATTAGTCATCATTTTTTCATGCAATTCACTAACAATAGTTATGATATTAGTGAATAATTTATTTTTCCCTTATCTAAATTCATTTCATATTAGTTATTTGAACTATATATATATATATATATATATATATATATATATATATATATATATATATATATATATATATATATATATATATATATATATATATATATATATATAGTGCTTCTTAGGAGGAGATGTAAGTGATAGTGACATTGAAGAAGCACCAACTATTGTAAACTCTCATGAAATGTGAGTTTCCATATTAGTATTTGTTGTATTGAGGCTATGTGATTACTAAAGGGAGATTGAGATAGATCCTATTACTAAGGTTGGGTGCTTTATTAGGGAAATAAACTACTTGAGGAATTTTATAGACTCATTTTCAATAGTGGATGTGCCACTCTACATCATATTAATGAGTGCCAAGAGTTTCTAGTAGAAGGGTAAAAAAAGGCCTCTAAGGAGTTGAAGAAAAAATTAGTCAGGGACAAAATTTTCAATTACCAAACTTCCAATATCCCTTTAAACTGGAGACAAATGTGTGTGGGTAAGCTATGGAAATGATCTCCATGCAAGGAGAAAGGTCAGTATGCTACCATCTTTAACTTTTTCATGGTGTGGTTCTCAACTACACTATCTACCAAAAGGAGTTATATGCCCTATTTCAAGTTATTAGAATGTGGAAGCACAAGATGATGGGAAAGGATATAGTCATGCATGTAGATCACCAACTATTATAGTAGTTTCACATCTAGAGTATCTTACAATGAATCAAACACTACAAGTGGATCAGATTTTTACAATTTTTTCATTTAGTGATCAAGTAGACGAAGGGAAGAATAAACAAGTTGGATAACATGCTTTCAAGGCTAATGAGATAAAAAATCATAACTATTGGAATTTTGATGCACATGTAGCCTTTCTCCCATGATTCCTAGAAAGAGGCATCGACAAAAGATGAGGACTTCAAGGTGGTGTATCAATAGCTATAGTGTTAGATTCATGTGGATGATGGTTACATCATAGTTGATTATCACCTCTAGAAAAATTTAGACTTCATGCCAAACAACCTATTTGTTCCTAATGGTGAGTAAGTACAACAAATTATGGAGGTTCACACCTCCATGGTTGTGGAGAGTTTTGGTGTTGGCAACACAATTTTAGATTTGCAATGGTAGGTGTATTGGCCTGGGATGCAAGAGGATATAGATAGGTTCATTACAGGATGTATACTTTGTTGTAACAACAATAATAATAACATGAAATAGGCTTTATAGAATCCTTAATTGAACCCACTTATGCTTGGGAAAGCATTTGTATAAAATTTATGTGAGGTTTACCAAAAACTAGGAAGGGAGATGACTAATTATTCATGGTAGTTGATAGGCTTAGAAAGATATGTGTTGTCATGTCTTATAAAATCACTATCATAGGGAAAAAAAGTAGAAAAAAATTTATTTCAACAAGTCTAGGAGCATTTTGGGATGCAAAGGAGCATTATTTCAGAAAAGAACACTGTATTTCTTAATGTATTTTGGATTACATTGTAATAAAATATCGACACAAAATTGAAGAGTTCTACAACTTACCATCCATAAATAGATGTGAAACATATAGTCAGTAGGAATTTGCTACATGTTTTGGTGGGTTATAATCAGAATGATCTGAAGACCTATAATGCAAATATGTTCTATATAAAGCACTACTATAATGGAGCCATCCTTACTTCAACTATTAAATCACCATTTGAGACATGTTTTAGGTAATTTCCAGCTTCACCATTAAATGTATTTTATGGACAATAAGGATAAGTAAGGGACTACACTAGAGGGAAATATTTAAGAGATAAATAATTATTGATGAGATTAGGAAGATACATTTACAAGTATAGAAGGTGTTGAATAATTCACAAGGAACATATAAGGCTAGGCATTATCAACCCTAGATAGAGAGGTCATATAGAGTGGGAGATAGATTATGGTTACATTTTAGCTAGGAAAGGCTACAAGGTCTAAGAAAGTAAACTAAGCCTTTACAATATGGTCCCTTTGAGATACCAAAGAAGGTGGGAGATAATTCTTAGAGACTTGTACTACCCCCATACATGTGACTTCCGTAAATGGTGAATGTGGAAGATCTCAAACCCGATGAGCCTTCCATATTGAACCAAAAGGAGGAGAAAATTCTTTCGTCGATATAAGAATTAACTCTAGATGATTAGATTTTACAAAGGATGCAATTTCATCAAAGAGGTTAAAAACTACAAGACAAGGGTGGTATGACCTTTGATAGGTTGTGTTGAAATAAAAATTTCCAAAAAAGGATATATGGTACTCTAAGGAGAAGATAAAGGGGACATTCTCTCCTCATTTAGTAGAGACTATGGGGAACAAAAATCTCAAAAAATGGGGAGGAATGATTCATATTTGGATAACTATATTATTTTTTATACATCTTGATGCCTTTAAAGTAGAAAAAATTGTTATCCAACTATCTTCTTTCTCTAAACAACTGGGACACAACAACGTGTTAGCAAGAAATAAATCTTCTTAAATTCTAAGTGAAACATGTGATAATAATGATAAAGTGCACTTTTAAATACTACATATACAACTAATGGTTAATAAAAGGTGGAAACCATAACATTAAATATTAACTATACAACCAATAGTTGAAAATATTATAATTGAATATCTGGTGATCTTGGTAACGAATTCAGCAAGTATAGAAAGGATATTATCTTTCTTTACATATATCTAACAGACATTTGGAATCTCATAAAGAATAAATTTGATATGGTTGGTTATTGAATATGATAAAATATATATATATATTAAAATTAATTTTTGAATGGTTAAACTAGTGTAGATCCATCTTAATCATGAATCTAGCAAGAGTCACCTTAATCATGAATCTAGCTAGAGCATAGAGGGATCAAATCTATTGAGATGAGAACTTATTTTCGAGTGAAGATTTTGAATAAAATGTTTGCACCTCTATAGATTTGATCCACTGAATATATATATATAAAGAGAGAGACAATTTGTAATTTTTCATTGTTTATGTTGCATTTTTGAATGTGTAAAATGCATCAAAATTTACTTGGGCATAAAATAGTGAGACTCCTTAAAATGTTTTAACTATAAAATACATATGTTTTCTTTCAATTATCTTATATAATGTATGATGATCCCCATTATTGCAGCAAGGATGTTGCAACTCCAAGGGATGACAACTTTACTTTATCAACCTAGGGTTTGTACAAACTTGGAAGTGACAGTGCTATATGCACAAAAGATACAACAATCTACTCTTGTGACTTCTCAACTAGGGCGATAGAACACTAGGATTTTTCAAACCAATTTTATATTGAATAGAAGGAGGCTAACTAGTGATAGCGAATGTAAAGTTATGTTTAATGCGGAAAGTAAATTCTTGCCTATATTAAGGAAATGAAAGTACTAAATAGAAAGTGCTATGTAATGATGTGAAATTACCTAGCTAAGAATTAAAACACATTAGTCTTGGAAAGGCATAGTCCCCTGTAGTGCTAGTGTCTTGATCTAAAATTTCAACCATTAATCTTTGAGGTACAATGAATATGGTTTTGGTGGCATCCTACACTAGAGTTCCTCCATGGAGAGGCTTGCCATGGTGGCAAATTGGCTGTCTCTTTCTTGTAACTATCTCCTTAGCCACGTGTTTTTTGCCTTTAGTTGAGATCTAATAATTCTTTCCCTGTCTCTTATCTTAGTCAACACTGTGACCATCTCTAGTAGCTTCTCTTTCATATCGCCCACATCCTCCACCTTCTTTTATTTGGCAATTTACATCCAGTGATGTGTCCTCCCTCTCTCTTTCACAAGCTCAAAAAAGAGAGGGATGGAAAATTTTCATGGTATTATTCTACATCCCTCAATGAATCTGTAATAAGAGCCTAGATTGGACTGTGGGCTAGGCTCCTGCAGCTCTTGGAACTCTACCTCAGATGTGTTTGGAGAATCTGCCCCCTCCTACACTTGTCTTGCTGCTTCCTTGCCTTCTCTTTGTCCGTACTATCCTCCCTGTATATTTTTCTTTGTTTCCTCACCTGTTAACAGATTTTCCTGTAGGATCGTCTAAGGATCCTGTAGAAGGATTTTTCCTTTCTGAAATGGGATCAAAGGATCCTTATCTTGTTTTGTTGATTCTGAACTAGTGAAATGCCTCCTAACATAGCTAATGGGAGACTTTGGGGAAGCTTGTTTTGATGTGCCCTCTTCACCTTTTATTTCCAGGGAAACTAGATTTTCTTGATCTTTTGGTGAGTCATCAATTATGATTGGAGTCCTGGTTGGTGTTTGTGGTTTCCCTTGTTTGATCCTGGTGCTCCTCCTTGTTTTGAAATAGAGGGGATTCTGCCTCTGTCTTTTCCCTTTTGACTTGACAGATGTGATTAGGGTAGTCAATGTAGCAATTGACTCCTTCTCAGTGGGTTCAGGAGACAACCATGGGGATTCCTCACTTTCCATGGTATGTTCATTAGGGCTTGCTTCTTCCTTCTGTTCTTCCTCTTCATTTTTCTCCTCTTCTCCTTACTCTTTTCGTTCTTCTTCCTTTGTTTTCTTTGTTTCTGCCTCCTCTTCTTCCTTTTCTTCTTCTTCTTCCTCTTCAAGTTCTTCATCTTCTTATGCTTCCTCTTCACCACCAGATATACTGTCCCTATCATATTCAAGGGCTTGTATTTCAATCATAACCTCTATGTCCATGTCTCCAAATGTGGACCATTGTATAGGGATTCTTAGCTGGCTCAATGCATCCTCTAATATTAGCTTAATAATTCCATGGTGTGCCAATTGCTAATGTTTTCCCTCTTGGACTTTTAGGCTCATGTCTATTATTGATTGCCGCAGGAAGTAGGGTACACTGAGTCTTCTGTTAATGGGTATATCCTCTCCAAATCTCAACTCATGGAGGAGTCTAAATTGGTATCCATAGATTATATTTAGCCTCCCCTTACAAGAGATATATTTCAGAATATGATAGCTCTCATAATTCCAAGGATAGGGGAGGCTTTCCTTTCTTATCCCATTTTTGTCCTCAATTGGCTCCTCAACCCTTAAGAAGAATTTTTTCTTTGCAAAAGTGCTTGCAACCTTATCCTCCTTTCAACATGGAATCCCTTGAGGAAGTGTAGCGATTTTGCTAATTACCTCAGGAGTAATTGTAATTTACAGTCCTCTTACTATAGTAATATCATTGGTTCTAGACTGTAGGTTGGGTGCCATGGAAAATTCTTGAGCTACATCATCATCATACCGTCTCAATAGCTCAAAGAATCCCAACTAGTTATGCCTTGTAAATATTTACACCAGAGGGGGATGGAGGCATATCCTGGATGTCTGTAGGGGTTCCCTTTTGTTAAACCCTCCTGTCATGTCTCTTATTTGGTTGGCTGACTGTAGGGAGTTTGGTAGGCTAGGATTAGTTTTTAGGGTGACTAAGAGTGTGTAATATTTGTGGATGGCTACAATTTCTTTCTATTTCCACACAATTTTTAAACTTCACACAATTCTTTTTAAACCCCTGGGCCCACTGTAATCACTTAGAAAACTTAGATGTTTCTTTTCCTAGCTATCACTTCAAAGCATAGGAGGTATCGTCCACCTATATTTCACTATCATTCTTTGGATGAGGAGAATTGATGAAGAACTAGACCTTAGGCACCCACTTGAAGAGTTCTCTGTGAATTTCCAATCCTTCTTGTAGCGCCCTGCATTTCCTATAGTTGTTCCTCTAGTTTTATTTCCTGTAGGGTGGTTGAAAGAGGTTTTCTTCGTCGATGGCTCTCCAAGGTGGTCTTGGTCTTCTCTGATCTAGAATGAACAAATAGTGCATGAGATTTTGGAATGTTTTCTATTTATAGTCGATTCCTTGGAGCATTGCATTGGCTGGCAGTGTACAAGATTTCCTCTTTGGGACCATTGGCCCACCATTAGTTATCATGAAGCCTTCCCTCATAATCATCACCCACACTCACACAACTTAACTCAACCAACTTTTCAACTCATTGTTAGGAACCCAACTATTATAGCTCCAAATATCACCCTTGGTATTTGTGATGCTTTGTTTATGGCCTAGGGCAACCCCTCCTTCCAGACTTGGTCCAAATATTCTAAAAACAGTGTTTTACTCCTTGTATGCTACTTTGCCCTGTGTTAAAAGCATGTACACGTGGGTCATCTTATACCCAACCCGTGTATATGTGTTAAAACACTTAAAAAAATTAAATTTCCTTAATTATGGGTGGAGATCACAGGTTTTACCTGTTGATTACTTATTAGTGCCCGTGGCCCAACTGTTCCCAACTGTTTCCCAATTAAAAAACTAATTTGGGAGAAATATAAAAAGACTTCAATGGGAAGGCCTTAAGGAGGAGAAAAATGATAGAATTACTATACTAAGATTATCCCCTAATCAAGTCTGAAGAATCCTTGTGCTTCAAGCACTTCCCAAGTTCAGGAAACCCTTGTTTCCTTGAGTTTTGATGTTCTCTCATATGCTTGGAGATATCACGGTATTGGTTATGGAAGGAGGCTACTGAAGACTGGGACTGGACAAACCCGGAGGATGGTTCCACTTGGAGCCGGAAGAGGAAGACTCGGGTGAACTCTTTCCATGTTTTTATTATATTTTTCTACAATAAAAAGAAATCTTGTCTTGTTCCTGATATCAACTTTGTTTATGCATCTGATGTTATTATTATGGTTTATATATAAATGACTATTTCAATGTATAACTAACCATCTACTTATATGATATAAATTTGATTTCACTACAATGCTTTATCTATATGCTGCTATGTGTATTCGAATTGGCTGATTTGCAGGTTCAAAGATCATCAGGAGTTGCAGAGGGTTTGAACCCTGGCTGGAACTACCCAAACAAAGGACATCCGAGTATGTTCAGCATCGCATAGTTAGTTTGTTTAAGAATGTTGCCTGAGTTGAATGCTTGTTTCTCGCTGTAGATTACTCTTGCTCTGCTAGGGTTCTGACCCAAAGCCCTAGGGGACTTATTCCCTCAAAAGATTTGGTGACTTTGCTAGAGATAAAAATATTGTTATTCCTAGTTTGGGTTGTTCAGTGTCAATCAGGGCTCAATTCTTAGTTTTCTTGCTGTGACAGTATTGCCTGCTCCTATAGGAACTCAGACTTCAAGTCTGATCTTTTTCATCAGACCTCATTTTTTATTTTTCTTGTAAAACCTCATATACGCATCTTTGTCTATTTACAGAAGCGTACACACGGTTGTTTCTGTGAACTGAAACCGTGTATATGCAAGTTTCTTTTGGCAGAAGCACGTGTACACGCACCTGTGTAGGGACACAGTCGCGTATACAATTTTTTGCATGCTTTTTTCAAATCTTTCTACCCAGAAAGATTTGTTTCTTGGTCTGTGTGGTTTTTGAGTGGTCAGTTTCTATCTCCAGATTTTAATTATTCAGTGAGCTTACTATTTTGAATTCTCTCCTACTTTGAAAAGTTTTGGCCTCGGTTTGCGTTAGAGTGAGTTTTATGATTTGTGTTTGAACATGCAAGGCTTCTTATAGAGGTTCTTGATTGTTCTGGTCTTCCAGAACAGAAGATTGTTTGCAATCTTTGTGTCAAACTTCATTATTGGTCTGCTTGCTTTGCTTCCCATCGTTTTTGTGGCCATACACTTTTTCTTGCTTTTCAAAAGTTTCTTGTTGATGAATTTGAAAGTGTGTCTTTCTTGACTTCTTGATCAGTTTCTCAAAGCTCTTTTGCTGCTTTTGGATCATTTAGTGCAAGTTCAAACCCTTTTTTGTTCAAGTTTTCATTCATGTTGAATTGGTAACTTACAAAGTTTCCTTGTGCTTTGCTTTCGGTCTTTGAGTCTTTGGTGGCATTTAGAGTGCTTTTGAAAAGTTGTTTTCATTGTTTCTTGAAAAAGAAAAGGTCTTAAAAAACATTGTTTTTCTTTTCTTTAGCCAAGTTTTTGGTTCCTTTTTCATTTTTTGAAAGTGAATTGTGATCTTTTGCGATCTGTCCTTCTTGTTTGGAGAGAATTTTTTGCATTCAAAATTTATATTATCTTCAATACTTAAGTTGGCTTATTAATGGTTATAAACAATTTCTTTCATTTTTAGAGTGATTTAGGATCTTGCATCTTCATTACACCTTGCATTAGGATAGTTTGCATTGTTAAAGCATTAGTAATCTTTTTAGTTTTTGCGTGTGTGAAGTGTGTTGCAAGAAAAGAAAAGAAAAAGTTTTTTCTTTATAAAAGTTTCGTAGAACCCATGTAGAGATCTCTTTTCATTGAAGGAAAAATGATTGCATTCATGTAGTTACTTTTTCATTGATTTCAGTTGAGTCATACACACATCATTAGTTTCACTCCCATACCCTTGACTTAAAAGAACAACCTTTAAAATCAAGCGCTAATTAAAATAAACTAGAACTTTTTGTATTGTCATCAGAATACACCAACAAGTTTTAGGTTTATTTAGGGCCTTGGATTAGGCGAGAGGAGAGTAAACTCTCCAAGGCTACTCTAAATTGTAAAACATAGAAGTTTGATTAAAGAGCGAAATCCAATAGCGTTAGGGAGACCGGGAAAGCTCTGTGACTGGGCATAAAGCACAAGGGTTAGTGAAGATAAGGACGAGAGATACCCCCTCTCTTACTTGTCGGATCCTACCTCATGACTGTTTCGCCCGACTTCTGATACGACTTGGTGTCCATAGTTGCCTATCCTAGGAATCCACACAGGTGGCTGTGGAGGGGAATCCCGTGGCACCTGAGGTTGACGTTCCATCACGTTCAACAGTACTTCTGGAGGGCACCCTTATGAAGCTTGGGGGCTTGCACCAGCAAAGGTTGTTGTCTGGAGGTCAGCGTAACTACCTCTAATACCTTCGCTGGTAGGCCTGTGCCGTCATTTTCCCAGACTATCTTTGGAAGGTCCCTTACTTTAGTTTCTTGTATTTTGGTGTCCAGTCCTCATCACTTGGAGCAGAAATACTTGGAAGTTGCTTGATTGGTTGTATATTTAGGGACTTTATAGTTGAGTGCTCTTTGCTCCTTGTATATAGTTGGCTTTAGGTATTTTTGTCTAGTCACTTTTGGACTTTAGATTCTGAGTGATTGACTTACCACTCCGCTAATCTTGAAAGACTTTTTTTTGAAAGTTGTGGAGTTGCCTCCTCAAGGGCAAAGGTTTTGATTGTGTGTCTATCTTCCTTGAAAAGTCATTTGTACATTCTCATAAGGGAAGGATCTGCGAATAAGTTAGATATGGCCCATATTCCCGTGGAAACCAACCAAGGTACCCTCCCAAAAGGGGATCCTTGTGCTTTTCCTTTCTTTGGAAACGTTGGTACTCCCTTGATGGCCACTTTGAATATTCCTGGATTGAATGTTGGAGTACCAGTTTGGCTGTGGTCCACTATGAATTCTCCAGATGTTCTTGAAGCTTCTCAAATGAATGCTTTATTTCAAGGGCGTCACATGGATGCTAATTGTTCATATTCTTTCAAAGAGAAATCTGGGATTCCTTTTTCTCCTCCTTGTAATAAGAAATCTAAAAAGAGGAAGATGAAGAAGAAGAATAATTCTATCCATTCATCATCAACCTCTGCTAGTCATGTTGGAGATGAGCCTTCAGCCACTACAAGTCATGCTGGGGGCACAAGTCTAGTCACTACGAGTCATACTAGCAATTCATCATCAACCTCTGCTAGTCATGTTGGAGATGAGCCTTCAGCCGCTGCAAGTCATGTTGGGGGCACAAGTCTAGTCACTGCGAGTCATACTAGCAATTCATCATCAACCTTTGCTAGTCATGTTGAAGATGAGCCTTCAGCCACTGCAAGTCATGCTGGGGGCACAATTCTAGTCACTGCAAGTCATACTAGCAATTCATCATCAACCTCTGCAAGTCATGTTGAAGATCAGCCTTCAGCCGCTACAAGTCATGCTGGGGGCATAAGTCTAGTCACTGCAAGTCATACTAGCAAAGAGTCACTGACCTTTGCAAGTCATGTTCGGGACTCTTCGCAAACCACTGCTAGTCATGTTGGTGGAATGGATGTTGATAAGAAACTCGGATGTAGAAGTTTTAAACCTAAGTTCCCTTGTAAGATATGCAAGGGAGACCATCTTACTCATTTATGCCCTGGTATTCTAGAGGTGTAAAGGATATGGTCCGAGTTTGAAAGTTCTTCTACTCTTGGATCTGATATGGTTTCTCATCAGTCCCATCAACCATTGGTTGATAGTGTGGTTGAGCTAGTGCAATCTTTAGCTGATTACACTCCTCTTTTGGGGGGTGAAGTGCCTAACAAAAGAGTCTGTTTGATTTCTAGTAGAGAGTCTTCTGGTATAGGGGGCATTTTGGTTTCTTCGAATGTTCCCCCTCCAAGTTCTAATAGTGTCTCCTTTGATTAGGATAGTCTTGTCGAGTCTCGTCTTCCTTCCACTGCACCTTTCCAAATAAAGGTCAGAGTTAACTCCACAAACGTCTATCGATGTATGGTGGATGAAGGATCCTCTGCAAGTATTATATCCTCTTTGACATGGAAAGCTTTGGGTTCCCCAAAGTTGTTGATAGCTCAGAGTCAGTTGTTAGCCTATGATAGAAGACCTGGTGAATCTATGGGTGTTCTTCCTCAATTGCCTATTACTTTAGGTGGGAAGACTGTCTTAATCGATATGATGGTGGTTGATAGCCCTTTAGACTTTAATATGCTACTTGGGCATGATTATGTCTATGATATGAACACTGTGGTGTCTTCACTCTTTCGAGTGATGTGTTTTCCTCATAAAGGGAATATTGTCACTATTGATCAGCTTGCATCTGATAATCACCACCCTAATTTGACTTTACTGTAGAATACCCCTTGGTTTGTTCCAAGTGTTCAAGTAGACTCTACCCTGCCACGGGTGAATTATGTGGCATTGAATCCTCAATGTTCAATCGCTTCTGAGAAGGATCCTTTGACCTATTATTCTCCTTCTTGGGACTTGATCCCGGTAGTTGACCGAGAGATTCTTCCTATAGGGACATGGGACCCCTTAATTCCCTCTTTTTATCCTTGTAGTTCTCATGATTTCTCAGAATTTGATTTGCCTTCACAGGAGGAACTCTTTGAAGCCATGAGTTTTGACTACCAAAGGAGTCCTTGGCCTGAGCCCTACAAGGGGTTTGTTTAGAAGAACTATTATGCATAAGCCGCAAGGTTGCATGGTTCCCTGTACCATATTGTATATATAAGGTATGCATTTTCAAGTTTTGTATTCTATAACACAAGATTTTATCTGAAGTTTATATGTGGGATGTATTAACTTCTTGTCTAGTGTTCCTATTTATGTTTACAGAACTTGGAAGATTTCTCCTTTGGAAATTTTTATGGTTGATCCGTTCTGACAGGTATTGGTTCTCGAAACTGGCATATAGGTTAGGTTTTTCGCCTGCATTGTGCACTTATCAGTTTCCTTTCCCATTTTGGCCTTAGGATCGACCCCACCAAGTTATGTTACAGAACCTTCTCATTGCTTAGAAGTATCATGACTTGTGTGGTAGAGCCTACCTTATCATGGGTGCCCTAGATAGTACCTTGTTGTCACTTGGCACCCATGTTGATTTATTGTCCTTAGGCTCGAGAGTCCTCTTTAGTCCCACCATGACTTGTGCATTGAAGACTCATATCTCCCTGATTCTTCACTTCGTTCTGGCCTTATACCCTAGAGGCTCGTTTGTGTTGAGTTGTACTGTTACATTGCATTTTGACTATTTGCACCTTTTGGCCTTGAGCCGACTTCACTTGGACTTGTGTTTAAGCCACTTCTTTGACCATGTCTTCTACAGACTCAAAATTGCAATCCCTTAGCTTCTGTAACTTCACAGACCCTCAGACCCATGGAAGGAACATCCCTTTGAGTGTCCTTGACCAGCTTCGCCTCCCTGCATTGAGCATAGGATTGTTCCCATCCTAGGAACTAGATCATCTGTTTCACTAACACTCATTCTTTCCACTGTACTATAGCATTCTTTTATTCCTTTTCCAGCTTAAAGAAAAAGACAAAAAAATTATATATTCCAAAAAGAGCGAGAACATGACAACATTTCCATATATTGTTGGCAACTAGAGTCAGTCGTGTCGCCCTTGAACAAAGCACTCAAAAGAAAGTCTCTCCTCCATTTGGGTGGGATTTAGTTTGACTTAGGTACGCCGTAACCTTGTTATTGAGTCAGTTCTCCTCCGATTGGTTATCTCTTCCAATCATATGGAGAGTTCATTCGTGCCTCCTGCATCACGAACTTATACAGAGTTATCATATGCTGCCACATAGTCATCATTGAGTCATGCTTTTGTTCAAGGGAAGTAAGCCTGAGTCGGCCTCTCTATGGTGTCCCTTGACCTATTTTTCAGTCGGCCATCCCTGGTTGTCAGTGTCTTGTCTATCATCACATCAGTTATATTGGTCCTTTACTCATGCTGGTTTGAGAAGGTCTCCATTGACTTCTTGCTGGCGGGTCTTGTCCTTATCGACGACGACATATTGCTCTGAGGACAGGCCTAAAGCCGCACCCTGGTCCTATTTTCATTATCGATAGGTCACCTTGTGCTCAGCATCGATCAGTATCATGGGTCTTTGACTGAGTGGCTTCCCTTGTGTTCGACATCAACTTTCTTTATCACACATTGGGATATGTGTAGTGCCTTGGTTTCCATTTGACCCTATTGGTGGATTCCTCGCCTCTGTGTCAGCTTTCATTATTGGTTGGTTTAGAGGGTTTCTATCGTGTGCTAGCTACATCTTGTGTACATCGGAAACGTGCTTCAGTCGGGTTACTACATCTTTTTTCATCCGATTCCTTCCACATTATTGGCCTATGGGTTACACTCGCGCTAGATTGATGAAGGATGCCTTAATGCCTTCCTTCTAGCGGATCTTTCCCTATCAACTATGACTCATTGCTCTGGGGCAAAGGTCTAGAGTCCATTTGGCAGTACCTTGGGGTTTGTAGTCATCAGTGGAAGATCCTTCACTATCGATAGTGGGAAACCATCATTGTCTCCTAATTGATAGATTCTTCTAGGTGTTCAACTTCAGCTCATCTATTCGCACTTGTTAGATTGTACTAGGTACCTTGACTCTCATTATCATTATTGGTGAGTAGTCTCGCATTTGTTAACAGTATACATCAATGACCGGTAATCAAACGATTTCTCACATGGTCAACTTCAGATCATTTATTCCCATTGTGTAGAAATGTACCATGGCAGTCGATGAAGACCTCAGGTTGCATCAGCATTCTTTGGTTCACTTGTCAGTTGCTCCTGTTGCTGCTAGTTGACACCATTCCACCTTATATGTTGCAATCCTTCACAATGACATCTTATATGCTAGCATCCGAGTTGCGATGTAGTATCATCTTATTACATCATGTTCATTCGGTACTATTAGGATCAATTTTTTATATCAGTGATGAACTTCATCTTCCAGCTTCGTTGATCATCTTCTTATATGTGATATTCAGACATGTACTTGTTCGATCATGATTAGATGATCTATTATGTACTTTCAGTTCTTTATACTTATATATATAGTGGATCCGCTTGTACTTGATATGTGGACATGCTTTACTTTCTCTGAGCATGGGTATGCCCGCCTCAGATAGTGGTTTCTTTCTGATCTTCTTTTGCTGGCTTGGCAGGCTGAAATCTGGTGAAGTCCTTCTTAGTTTTTGACAGGCTTCCTTTCCATATATTAATGCATTACGACCATCATGTACCCCTTATGACCTCATATATTAGGGGGCATCTGTTATAGCTCCAAATATCACCCTTGGTATTTGTGATGCTTGGTTTATTGCCTAGGGCAACCCCTCCTTCTAAACTTGGTCCAAATATTCTAAAAACAATGTTTTACTCCCTGTACGCTACTTTTCCCTATGTTAAAAGCATGTACACGTGGGTCAGCCTATACCCAACTCACGTATATGTGTTAAAACACTTTAAAAAATTAAATTTCCTTAATTATGCGTGGAGATCACGGGTTTTACCTGTTGATTACCTATTAGTTCCCATATCCAACTGTTCCCAGCTATTTCCCAACTAAAAAACTAATTTGGGAGAAGTATAAAAAGACTTTAATGGGAAGGCCTTAAGGAGGAGAAAAATGATAGAATTACTATGCTAAGATTATCCCCTGATCAAGTCTGAAGAATCCCTGTGCTTCAAGAACTTCCCCAAGTTCAGGAAACCCTTGTTTCCTTGAGTTTCTTTGTTCTCTCGTATGCTTGGAGATATCATGGTATTGGTTATGGAAGGAGGCTATTGAAGACTAGGACTAGACAGACTCGGAGGACGGTTCCGCTTAGAGCCGGAATAGGAAGACTGAGATGAACTCTTTCCATGTTTTTATTATAGTTTTCTACAATAAAAAGAAACGTTGTCTTGTTTCTGATATCAACTTTGTTTATGCATTTAATGTTATTGTTATGGTTTATATATGAATGACTATTTCAATGTATAACTAACTATCTACTTATATGATATAAAGTTGATTTCACTACAATGCTTTATCTATATGCTGCTATGTGTATTCGAATTGGCTATTTTGCAGGTTTGAAGATCATCAGGAGTTGCAGAGGGTTTGAAGCCTGACTGGAACTACCCAAATGAAGGACATCTGGGTATGTTCATCCTCGCATAGTTAGTTTGTTTAAGCATGTTGCCTAAGTTGAATGCTTGTTTCTTGCTGTAGATTACTCCTTCTCTGCTAGGGTTCTGACCCAAAGCCCTAGGGGACTTATTCCTAAAAAGATAAAAGAGATAGATGAACGCCTTAGAAATAAGCTTCTTTGAGGGGGCAACCTCCTTTACATTACACAAATGAACAATTCTTGGATGATACAAATGACAAGACCTCCTTTCTATATATAGGAGTCTAAGGGGTCATAATAAATCAAAGCCGACATAACAATAATAATGTAAGGGCACAATAATAACAATAGTGGGCTTCTATGGGATACAATAGTAACAATATGGGGACTACATGGGCACAAAAATACAATAAGGAGGTTGTACTAATAAGAATAAGGGGTTACACTAGTAGTCTAGGGACCTAACATGCCCCTCTCCTTCAAAACGTGTTGTCCTCAACACTTGAGTAGTTCTTGATTATTTTGTATAAAATTCTTATCCTCCCATGTGGGATCTTCAAAGGGTAAGTTCTTCCACTTGATGAGATACTTTGAAATTGATCGATTCCGTAGTTGTCAGGTTCTTGTTTCTGGGACTGCTCTAGGTTCCAATATCATTTTTCCTTCCTTTTCAAGTTCTAGCAATATTGTTTGAACTAGGATCTTCTGCAACTTTTGAATGAGTGGCCACACTTCTTCGTCCTTTTTCCATTCATCCCTTCCTTCATTTATCCAATCTGGTTGGATAATAGAAATAACACAAAACAATGCTTCCACATCCTCATCCTTTCTTGAGAGTGCATTTCCAACAACATTTTTCTTCCCTTTTTTGTAGAGTATTTCAAAGTCATAACCCAACATATTTGTGACCCATTTTTTCTGTTCTTATAAAGATAATCTTTGTTCTAAAAAGTATTTAAGACTATCATGATCCATTTTTATCTTGAAGTGTCTTCCCATTAGGTAAGGTCCCCATTTCTTAAGTGCAAGTAGTATTACCAACATTTCCTTCTCATAAATAGCTTGTTTGAGATGTATCCGTAAAAATACGTAATCACCTACATCAAAAATTCTTTCACTGCGATGTTGATCTACCTATTGTTTCATTCGATTCTGCACCAAAGTGGCGTTATCCTTTAAAAGTTGGAGAACTTGTTGTTGATGCTCGATGTGATCCTTCACTGCTTGAATATTTTTCTTCTTGATATGTCTTTCTATCTTGAGAGTTTGAGGAGTGGTAATTTCTTCCAATGCATTATAATATATGGTCAGATTCATTTCTTGATGCTCAATGTAATCTTTCACTTCTTGAACATTTTTCTTCTTGATATGTCCTTTTATCCTGATAGTTTCATGAGTGGTAATTCCGGCCAATGAATTACAAGATATGGTCGGATTCATTTCTTCTTTCTTGATGTTATCTTTCACTTCTTGAACCTTTTTCTTCTTGATATGTCCTTCTATCTTGAGAGCTTGAGGAGTGGTTATTCCTGCCATTGCAGTACAAGATATGGTCAGATTCATTTTTTCTTTCTCTAGGGTTGGTTCCCGGTGTATATCCTCTTCTTTTGATGTTTCCTAATCCTTTTCATCATTAGGAGGCATTTCTTGTAGCATATTTGTCCCACCTTCCTTCAAACCTTCCATGTCTTTGTTCAAATCTTCCATGCCTTTCTTCCAATATGCTTTCATACCATCGATATCAGCTTTCATGACATAGATAAAACTATTTATCTTTTGCTTCTCTAGAATATCATTTACCCTTATATTCAAATTTTGAAAGTCCTCAATGTGCTTTGCCATTGAACCCTTTTGTTTGACATTTATCGATTGGCTAAAGAAGGCGTTTCTCTTTGTATCCTCATAATGTGCTATCATTTCCTCCATGAAAATTGACCACGTAACAAGTGGTTTATGAGAACAAAGCCCTTTATACCATAAAAATTGATATGATTCTCAATATGAAGATGCAATACATACCTTTAGTAACATTGGTAAACCATGTAGATCAAAATATTTCTCCATTTGTAGTATCCAATTTACCAGATCCTTGCCATCACTCTTCCTCATCTCACCTTTTGTTAATTTTAGGAGCTCGATCTTGAAATGATTGTAACTCTATACTTTCATATCTTTAAGTTCTGAAATCACAACATACAGTAGACCTCTATGTCCTCTTTCCAATGCCACCAGTCTGATTGAAATTGAATTCTCCAAGGAAGAGTTATGCCAAATCTCCCACGATGACTTGATTATAGACTAGTTCAGTATAGAGAACTTGTACGATGTGCCACGTGTCACTGTTTCAACCTTAGTACATAAAACTGATACACAAAAAACTACAATCCATCCTCTTTATGCAACTTCTTACGAAATTTCAATCTGATTGTAAAAGAGAATGTTATGACAATTTTCGCAAGGTCACTTGCTTAAAATGTAATTCGGGAGTATGTAAAAACCCTAACTTCCTCAGATCATATATCCGAAAATATAGCAAGACAAGATTTGAAACAAGGACTTGAAGTTCAAACCACTTTCTTCTCAAATGGGTTTTTCTTTTACATTCTGAAACTTTGTAGCAAAAAATTTATAGAGAAAATTCCACAATGACCTATTTTATATGAAATTCTGGAGCTTGAAAGAACCCTAACTTCTTCAGATCATATCTTCGATAATATAGTAACACAAGATCTAAAATTCGGACTCGAGGTTCAGCGAGATTTTGTCTGAAATGGGTTTTTAGTTTTTTTTAGCTTCTGAAATGTCGCAGAAAAAAAAGTTATATGAAAATGCCACGATGACCTGTTTGGAGCAACAAAATCGTAGAATCCAAAGCTCTGATACCAAATGTTAGGAACCTAGCTCACAAAAATATACAAAAGATAGATGAACGCCTTAAAAATAAGTCTCTTCGAGGGGGTAACCTTCTTTACATTACAGAAATGAAAAATTCTTGGATGATACAAATGACAATACCTCCTTTCTACATATAGGAGTCTAAGGCATCATAATAAATCAGAGCCGACATAACAATAATAATGTAAGGGAACAATAATAACTATAGTGGGCTTCTATGGGGCACAATAACAACAATATGGGGACTACATGGGCACAAAAATATAATAAGGGGGTTGTACTAATAAGAATAATGGATTACACTAGTAGTCTAGGGACCTAACACTCATTCTCCTCGATGTGACATTGCCACGTGTCATGCTGACTAGGAGTTCACTTTTTATTTTCGAGATGAGGGTGGCCAAGTTAATTGGCCACCTCCAACTGATAAAATCAAACTTTTTCATATTCCTACACCTTTATGATATTATATTTAAGGAAGAATTAGGATGAGGTTCCATAATTGTTCCTTCCTTCGAGTGGTTGATGCATGCTAGACGGTGATTCTACTGTGCTTCTTTTTGTTCAGGAAAGTGCTTTTCCTTGGTCACTTTTCTATATATTTATTCATGTCTATGTGGTTGTCATCTTTGTTGTTGTGTGAAAGTGCATGGACTATGCTACTACTGTTGAGCTCTAAATAAGATTCATGATGCCTGTAGGGGTGTTGGATCTCTTTACTTGCATGGATGGTGAAGGATAATGCATGGAGAAATGGTTGTCGTGATAACACAAGCTGCTACGGGGTTTCTTTCCATAATTTTTTTTGTTAATTTTTTTTTACTTGGAGGAGGAATGGGTGGTGATGTAGGAGTGGAAGGATCAAAATGGAGGAGATGGAGTGGTAGGAGACTGAGGCCAATGATGACATGACCCTTGGACTCTCTTTTTCTATTTTTTTTTTTTTTATTTTATATTTCATTTTTTCTAACTGGTCTTTGATGGACAAAGAGGTTGGTATGGTCATGAGTTGGTGTTGGGTGAGAGGTGGTGAGGTGTATGGTCCCCTATTTCAAGATAGAATAGGTTTGAATCATCATTTTCCAAATGGAATTTCATTCCTGTTGTGTTTTAGGACATCTTGTGGTAGTAGAGGAAACCTTGTAGAAGTCAGAAAATTGCATAAAAGCTGGTTTTTTATGACTGGAAGTGAGGATAGATGATCGAGACATAGTAGGCATGGGAGATATGAAGTGAATGGATGAAGAAGGGGAGATTCTTGGCTTGTTTTCCCCTAAACTCCGAGTCCTTTGTTTCCTTTAAAAATCTGCAAAATTCACAAAATTTTATTAGTGGGCAGGTTTGAGGTCCTTGCCATGGCATTTTGTTTTTTGTTTTCTCTTTTTCTTCCTTTTTTTGAAAGACACATAGGTCAGCTAGAATGTGGTTTTCAACCTATTTTCCTACCTTAGGTGCCTCAAGGGAGGTTTTCACTAAGGGATCTTTTTATTTTCCTTTTTTCACTCTTGGGTTGCCTCGTAGAGGTTTTCACCTAGGTCCCTTTTTTTTTTTTTTTTCAAAAATAAAAACATTCTTCAATAATTTTGTGAGCTGGAAGATGAGACACTTACAAGCACATTCACTTCCTTACTGATGGTACTAATGAACTCTTCCCTTGACAAATGTCTTCTATAGGCTTTCAAACTGTATCCATTGACAAGCAAGGGGATACCTTCTTCATCAATGGTCCTTATTTGCACAACCCCATTATCATGTCACTTTTCTATCATATATGGGCCAAACCACTTGGTCATCAATTTTCCCTTGAAGTCCTCTAACTTGGAGTCATATAGTAGAGCCCAATCACCTTCTTGAAAAACTTTTCCTTTGATCTTTTTGTCATTCCAAACCTTTCTTTGTACTTGAATATATTCTATGTGTTGGAGCACCTGCATCGTGAATTCATGTAAACCATTGAGATGGAGAAACCTCTCTTTCTATGCCTTTGTAACATCCAAATCCAGTTGTGCTACCATTCTCAAAGTGTTGTACTCAAACTCAATGGATAGTAGAGCCTTCTTTCCATAGACCAATTCATAAGGTGTGAAGTCAATGGTCATCTTCCGGGTTGTATTATAGGCCCAAGTGACATCCACTCATGTGTCAGCCCAATATTTTGTGTTGCTGCTCACAACCTTGGTGAGAATGCTTTCCAATGCTCTGTTAGTAACCTCTACTTGTCCATTAGAATGAGGACGATAACAAGTTGACTTCCGGTGTTTGACCTTATGTTGCCTCAATATATTTTCAATCAAGTGTGAGGTGAATTAAGTTCCCCGGTTAGTGACTAGCTATTTAGGGTACCCAAACTTGTAAAATACATTCTCCCTTAAGAACTCATCCACTTCTCTTTTGTTTCTACCTCGACAGCCTTGGTTTTAGCCCATTTTTTCAAATAATGAGTGCATATAATTATGTACTTTTTTTCCCCTGATGGTGGATCAATGGGCCCAATGAAATCCATGCCCCACTTGTCAAATGGCTCAAGAGTCACTTGAGGTTTCAAAGGAATTTCATCTTTGGGAGCAGGTTTCCCCGTTCTTTGGCATTGGTCACATCGATTATTGTATATTCTTGCATATTAGTGGAGAGTGGGCCAGTAGTACCCAAGTTGCAGTACCTTGAAGGTTGTCCTCTTCGATGTAAAGTGATCTCCAAAAGGACCATCATGACAAGCCAGGAGGATGTCAAAGACTTCCTCCTCCCTGACACATCTCCTAAAATTTTGATTTAGGCCTAGCTTGAAGAGATTACCCCCAATCCAATTGAATGGGGTGCTCTTTCTTATAATTCTATTTTTTTCCTTCGAGAAAAATTTGGAAGGAAATGTGCAACCACTCAATAGATTACTATATCATCAAATCATGCAGAGAGAACTGAAATAGAAAATAAATGCTCATCTAGCAGTTGATCATCAATCATTCCTTCCTCACGTGTAGGCAAAAGAGTTCTAGACAAAAAATATGGAACTACATTTTCTCTACTAGGCTTATCGATGATAGTTAGATCAAACTGTTGTAATAAAAGAAACCATATAATACCTCTTCCATTCACATCAAGTTTGTTGATCAAATATTTAATAACAACATGCTTAGTATGTACAAAGGTCTGGTAACCAGTGATGTAGTGTCTAAATTTATACAAGGAATGAACAACAACTAGGAGCTCTTTCTCAGTCACAGTAAAGTTCAATTCAACCTTGGACAGATTTTTGCTAATGAAATAAATGGCATGAGGCAAATTTTCATCTATCTGGCGTAGAGTTTCTCCTATAGAATTTCGAGAGGCGTCAGCATGGATGTGGAAAGGAAATTCCCAATTTGGGCTTCATAGTATGGGTGCAGTAGTCAACTTGTCGTTTAAGATTTCTAGGCCCTTTTGGTAGCTTTCTGACTATAAAAATGTAAAGTCCTTGGCTAGTAGTCCAAATAAAGGTGAGCCTACTTTGCTAAATTCTTTTATGAATCTCCTATAGTATGAAACTAAGCCTAAGAAACTTTTGACTTCACTCTACTTCTAAGGAGTAGGGACCCTCTTTATGATAGCAATTTTATTTGCCTATACTTATAGTCTTTCCTAGGATATTGAGTGACCTAGAAAAGTCCTTGCATTCATCAAGAACTCAGACTTCTCAGGACTAAGGGATAGGTTCATTTCAATGCCCTTGTTTAATACTTCCCCAAGTTAGAGAGAGCATCCAGGAAATCACACCCATACGGAGTGAAATCAGCCATATATATTTCTACAGAGTCATGGACTAGCTTTACAAGGATGCTCAGAACTGGCGTCTGGAAAGTGGGAGGGACATTACATAATCCAAAAGGGAGGACCCTATAAGAAAAGGTACCCCAAGAACAAGTGAAAGTGGTTTTATCTTGGTCCTTTGTGCTGATCTGGATCTAATTATAACCACTAAATCCATCTAGGAAAGAGAAGAACATATTTCCTACAAGAGCATCCAAGAATTGATCAATGAAAGTTAGAGGGAAATGGTCTTTTTTGGTGGCTTTGTTTAACACTATGTAGTGAGGACAGATCCTCCTTTTTCCATTATTATTTAGGACCAGAACTAGAGGAGACACCCACTCACTATCTGAGATGGGGTAAATGAACCCTACATCCAACAACTTCTGTAGTTCTTCTTTAACTATGTCTTTGAGGGTTGGGTTCATTCTCCTCCAAGGTTGGCGCACTAACTTGCAACCTTCCTTGATGTAAATTTGGTGAGTACACACTGAGGGGTGCACTCCCTTCATTTCCTAATAACTCCAGGAAAAGGCATCCATATGTTCTCTTATCATGTCACATAACTCCTTTTCCTGATGTGAAAAGAGGAAGGGGTTGATTCTCAATTTTTTAGATGGACCAAATTATATCTTCTTGACATGAGTAGGACTTGAGTTAGCTAGGCACAAATCAGTCCAAGGGTTATCTTCATCCTTCTTTACTAGCTCATCAAGAGACATGGTGTTGGGGGGTGGATTCTGCAGGATTTGATCAATTAGTTCATATTCACCAGGGTGCCCCCCTCCTATAGTAGCATCTAGGGTACAAATTGGGTAAGATGTGGTAAAGTAGACTTCATCTTCCTCCTCCTCTTCCAACCATAAAGGTAAGCCATGCTCTAGATATGGTTGAGCAAGAGGGCACAAGACTAATTGTTTAAACAAATTCCCATTTTTAATGGTCATATTCCCAACCCTACAACTTATGTAAGCATCAAGAGTGGCTAGCCATGGCCTTCCAAGGATGAGAGGATAACCACTCAACTTGGTCTTATGTTGGAGAAATAAGAAGTCAAGGGGGTATTCGCAAGAGTCGATGGAGACCATCACATCCTCAACAACTCCCTCAAGAGCTACTATGGATGAGCCTGCAAGCTGCAAGATTTCTTCTTTAATGATCCATGGAGATTTAGTTTAAGCATAGTCTCCTTAGTAATCACATTGATGGAAGCCCCAAGATCAATCAAGGTATGGGGGACAATGATACCATCAATGTCCACATCTACCATAGGACTTCTAGGGTCTAGATAATTCGTACAAATCACTCTCCCCAAAATTAAGTCAGACAGTTGTCCAATGACATTAATGGTAGGGGTGTCTTTCTTTCTCTTCCTAGGATGTTTGAAGCATTTCTCTCTTATTAACTTGTTTTATATGGGTACATCCTTGATAGCTTGGAGGAGTGGTATTTTAACACACAAGTTTTTCAATCCACCTAGAAGTTCAGTCTCTTCTGGGGTGTGCTAGCTAGGATGGACTAATCTCTTAGGAAAATGAGGTGGACTGTCTTGGAGAAAAATCTCTTCTTTTTCCTCTTCAAGCTCCTTAGGTGGAGATGGAGATGGATTATCTGGAAGCACTCTTCTAGACCTAATGTTGGTTTCTTAAATTTCCACATCATAGGCAAGGTAAGATGTCTCTCCACTATAGACCTGTTGTG
This sequence comes from Pinus tabuliformis, assembly GCA_031772625.1. Lineage (NCBI taxonomy): Eukaryota > Viridiplantae > Streptophyta > Pinopsida > Pinales > Pinaceae > Pinus > Pinus tabuliformis. Next base: position 876,953,250 of record CM062816.1, read on the forward strand.
CCTACTTGTTGTTCGTGTTTGGATTTGGCTGAGCAAGAATATGAGGTTTGTTAGGTGGAGCAGGGGGAAGGAACTGTGGTTGAGATCGAGGTGGAGGTAGTAAGGCTAGAGATTGGTTGTATGGGGTCCTCCACCCCTCTGATGGTGTATTCCACTGAGGTTGTGGGGGAGCATATGGCTGAAATGATTGATTTACAAGTTGGGAATGGTATTGAGGTGAAAAAGACCATGGAGAAAGTGTGGACCATGAAGGATGAGCAGGATGACACCAAGGGGGAATGAATGCATCCTGGTTAGGGTTGTAATATGAATAGGATTCCCCTTGCACGCTCAGCTGGTATGGTCGAGGTCCTTGAGGCCTACTTTGGTTGATATAGTAGAGTTGTTCAGTCACACCTTCAGTTCCTTCATACATAGCTCTTAATCCAGGCAAAGAGGAGCACTTGTTTTTGGAGTTGTTTTCCTCACAAAATGATCAGATATCGATAATATTCAATGGACATTGATTTCTAGGGTTCCTCATAGTGCATCTAGGGAAAAAGATAGCTAAGGCTCTTTCTGATTCCTCTTGCTTCGTCCTGATCTACATGGTGTCTATTTGTAGAGTAAGGGTATGTAGCATTTTACTCTTAAAGTCTTCGAAGTTGTTCTCAACTTAACTTTTGATGGATGTGTTGGAGGAGGATGAACTGGCCAAAGATTGACTACCCTTACCCTTCTTTTTGGCTTCCCTAGAATGCTTTTGAAAACTATTTTGATATCATCAAAAGTCAACTACCAGATGTCCCCTCCCGAAAACATGTTTAGGGTTTCTAGGAGATCTTCCCTGATCCCTCTAAGCAGGACTAACTTGAGTCATTCAGGATCGAGGGTGCATATGGCCGTTTTCTAGATAAGTTGGAACATTTCCTCACAATCTTCCAAAGATTCATCATGTCTGAAAGTCATTCTAAATGTTTCCTCATTAACATCTTTGGACCCACAATAATCCATGTACTTGTTGTTGAAGGATTTTTGCATTTAAGCCCAGGTAATGATGTTTTCCCTAGGTAAACCCATGAAACAGTGTAAAGCTGTATCATTAAGGGTGGATGGAAATAAACTCAACTTCTGGTCATGAGAGGTATAATCATAAGTTTTGCAGAGGACAACAAACTCAAAGAAAAAGGTATCAGGGTCCTCTAAGGTTAATCCATGGAAGTGAGGAAGGGTAGAGAGGCTTATGTTTTTCATCCTAGCATGTTCATTAGTTTCTCTAATGGGAAGAGCACCCTCAATTTTGTTTTCAACTCCATTTTGTTTTCAATCCCATTTCTATTTTCAACCATGGTGTAGGTTGGTGGATTGGTTTCTTCTTCTTCTTCCCCAATAGGCTCTTCAAATATCTCTCGTTGTTCGCCTAATGGTTCCTCTAGCTCAGAACCAATGAAGAAGAGGAAAGGTTTGTTGTTTGATGGTGTGGGTGTATTTGGAAAATAATTTCCTAAGTTGTCTCTAATCCTATGAGGCATGAAATACTTTTTTTTTCCTTTAGGTTTTTTTCATAACTACTCGCAGGATGGAAAGAAAGCAGAAATTGCAACTATTTGTTGAATGAAACTATTTGCAAAATAGAAATAATGTAGAAACTGTAACTATATAGTGAATCCAAAACAAAAAGGAAAGAATGAATTGCATCTATTTATTGAATGTCAAATAGAAAGGAAACCATAAATTACATCTACCTACACACCTCCCTGGAAATGACGCCAAAAAGTGAAGAGCCCCAGTATTATAGCAAGGATGTTGCAACTCCTAGGGCGACTAACTTTACTTTATCAACCTGGGGTTCGTACAAACTTGGAGGTGATAGTGCATTATGCAGAACAAATGCAACAATCTACTCTTGTCACTTCTCAACTAGGGTGATAAACCACTAGCATTTTCAAAACTAGTCTCCTATTAACTAGAAGGGGGAAGGGGGCTGACTATTGGCAGTGAATGTAAAGTTATCTTTAATGCATAGAGTAAATGCTTGCCTATGTTAAGGAAATGTAACTGTTGAATAGAAAGTGCTATGAAATGACATGAAATTACCTAGCTAAGAATCAACACATATTAATTTGAAAAGAGACCTAATTTAACCTTGCATTCTATCATCTACTTATCTAGACTAATTAAGCATGGAAATTATCCTAATATTTCTTTGACTCATGTATGCATGCACTAGCTAAATATTGCAGAAAAGAGTCTTTTGGTTTTCAATTTAGAAATGTAAATGCTAAGCTAAACAAGTTGATCTTTTGCAGGGGAGGAACGTATGGGAAAGGTGGTTCAAAATGGAATTGAGGGGTATGTTAGTGAATTTGGAGGCCTAACCTAGGCTTTGATCATAATTTCTTCCCCAAATAGTCTAAAATAGACAGGGTTTCCTATAATTGCTACAACATTTCCTGTAGTTACTACAAGATGTCCTGGTTTACTACAGGAAACTTGGTTCAAAGTTGTAGGAAAGTAGGGAATGTGAAAGGAGGTGTCAGGAAGATGTATTGTGTGGAATAAGCTATGGGGAAGGTGCACACTACCCAAGGATCAACCCAACTCTTTAAGATGGTTAGATTTTCTCAAGGTGGTTGTCCACGATGGTTACAAACAAAAATATGAATTAGTGGTTGGTAGGGTTGGGCGAGAGGTGGAGAAGACTTAGATGAGGCTGGCGGAAATAGTTTCTCCCCGAAGATCATCAATGCATGCAACAACACATATTATTTTCTTCATTCACTCACAACTTTATGTAAATGTGGTAAAGATGAGTTGAATTTGAGAAACTGATTTATTGATGGCTAATGGCTTAAATCTATGGAATGGAATGATTTCTAATCTACAACAAACTCAAGAAACCAAAATGACAATTGCAGATGGTTCTATGAAATCATCAACAATTACCTACTCAACAAGAAATCCTAAGTTACGTAATAACCTAAAGATATTTTTTTTTGCGGTCTGTGAAAGTGGGGCCCTCAAATCATGATCCCATGAGGGAGATGAGGATGAGGCCACCATCACAAGATTTTTTGAAGTCTTTTCTTTCACTACTATAACACTGATCTACTTCTCCAACAAATAGAAACAAAACTAGCCAATCATTCAAAGACTTGAAAAATAAAAAAAAAACAAAGATAACTTCAGTAGCTAATCTATGATCTTAATCTAATGATACATGTAGAAAAAGAGGATCCTCTACTGCTAGGTTTGGGACCTAAACCAAGAGCTTCAGCCCTCTGATTCAACTCAGTGTTGGGTCAAAGAAACTCTTTTCATTATCACCAAAATGTAGAAAATAACATGAGAATAACAGTCACAATATCTTAGCTCAAAATTATGTGTTGGCTACAATAAAAAATTGAATCCTATTAGGGTCATAGGCATTCTTATTTATACAATTGAAGCTACCAATAGATTCCTTAAAATTAGGGAGGCTTGGCTTCCAAACTCAAGATTGACTTGTCTTCAACTATCATTGGCTTGGCTACCAATGAAGTCAGTGGGCTTGGCTGCTTGTGACTCCAAGATGATGAGATATGGTGGAGGAATCTTTGAGCGATTGAAGAGTTAATGACAGAGACCCAATCTCCTAAAATCCCTCTTGTTTGTCTACTTCGAGTTCTCGTACTTAAACTAACCAATAATCCTCCAAATCCTGCAATTAATGCACAGTAGGCCACGTGACATAACGTCTCAACTTTACCCTTCTCACTAAGAAAAACATAATAAATTATGTAAACAAATTTGAGAAAATTTTGTTTTAATAGGCTGGAGAGTGGCATTAAGGCCGATATAATTTACCTATTGATGAGCCTCATCAATGTATATATAGTTCTTTTTAAACTTTTAACTACTTTATTTCTCTATAAAGTTGATATAAAACTATGTTGTTTCGTAGGGACAAAGAGTGAGATTATTGATGTTTTGTTATACTTTTAACTAAACAAACCAAGCACGCATATTCATTTTTTTATATATACATTTATGGTTGAGAGTGAGTGATATGTTTTTACCACTTCTCCTTAAAATGGCCACCAAGTGAGATTATTGATGTTTTATGATACTTTTAATTAAACAAACCAAACACATATATTCATTTTGTATTTTATTATATTTAACATTTTTTTTGTCTATATATAGTCGTGTGTCAATTTAGACATACTTATTGATGTAAAATAATACTCTCAGCTCAATAAATTTAGTGTCAAGACAATTTTTTTGAAGCATTCATACTATGTAAATTTCAAAACTAAAAAAAATCTATATCAAAATTACAATAAAGTTGATTAAAAAATATAATAATAATAATAATAATATAATAGTAACAGTTTTCATTAAAAATAAGAAAAACTATATGTATATATATATATATATTTTAAATGGGTAAGAATTAAGTGTCTTACAAATTTTGAATTTTTTAATTTTATTTATATATTTTAAAAATAACAATAAAAAATACCATTATATTTAAAAAAATAAAATTAGGAACATAGAATAATTTAACTTAACTTCACCTCTATATACGTATGTTTTCTTCAAAGATTCCAATTTAAAGTATCACATAGGAATTGAATAGTCATTCGTTATTTAAAGTATAGCCATGAAATATAACTATTATGTAAAGATGCCAATTTGATGTATTACGTGGAGATTGAAAATAATTTTGAATGATTTTAAGGATACATGGAGTACAAGGTTGGATTTTTGATATCGTGCAAGCCGATTACTTATGAATTTGAAAATGAAACGAAACTGAGTAAAATTGGAAATGAAAGGAAATTTAGTAAAAGGATATTTAATTAAATAAAAAAAAAGATAATTTTTCAATGTAATTTGGATTGATGTACTTTTAAAAATAATCTTAAAATTTAATTAGTATATTTTTCTTATTTTTCGTAGTTCTGTCGTGTTTAGTTGCGGTTGACGAAAATTGATTGTGGTCGGGGAGCTCTAGTCATAGTTACTGTTTTATTTCATTGTCCAACATTGCCATGTTATGTTTCAAGTAAGGCATTGCTATTTTCTATTTCCATGTAATAGGTGAAAAATCAAAACGAAAATTAAGATATATACATCAATTACCAAAGTTAAATGTAAAGAAAAATATTTGAGGTATTACACAATTTCATTATTAAATAGACTTTAAATCAATCAGGAATTTTCCACGATAGCTTAAAATTAACTATTTCAAAAAAAATAAATTATTTTATAGTTTTTTTTACTAAAAACTAATTATCTTACTAGACCAAGTAGCACGAAAGATTATTTTTAACATTTATCTTTAATCACAATTATTACACTCATCGCCACTAACAATACTTAAGTGCTTTGTCAAAAACTCAAAAACAATTCTTCCCATTGTTTTGTTATGATATGTGTTTGTTGGTTTTTATGTCCACAAAATTAAAGAAATATGTCTCGAATATTGATAAGCTAACAAATGAAGTGATAGCTATTTTAGTGATAGCTATTATTAATGTTAAAATGACAACAACTAAAAGATTGTAAATGTACTTACTAAGGATGTTGATTGTAAATGTACTTACTAAGGATGTTGTATAACGATACAAAGTTTTAGGACGGTGTCTTTCTACTAAAATGTTGTATCTTGAGACACCTATTGTATTTGAGAATCATCGTTGACCTTGAATAATAAATAATTCCAATCCCTTGCCACATGGAGGTTTCCTTGACACATTTTGAGGGTTTTACCATGTAAATCCTGTGTTTATCTTATGAATTCAATTTCCTATTTTTCATGCATTTTATTTCCTCTTTATTTGATTGACTAATATATCAACAAGTGATACTAGAGTTATCTCATTTTGTGGGCAAGTATAATTCATGTCTATGCACTATTAGTGGAAGAAAATAAGTTGTAATTCTTAAGACTCAAGGGAAGTCCACATAATTTGCTATCATTGCCAAAGAAAGTGACAGGCCAACAACTATCGAAACAAAAGCCACAAGGGTTTGTAGGGCCAATTAAAGGTTGATTTAGGATAGAATCAAGGGAAAAAAATGGTTGTGACCAAGTATTTGTTGGACCATTACGTACACAAAGAAAGTCATTGTTTTTGGAGTTGAGCCACCACAAGCCATTATGTAGAGAGACAAATCCACCATTTCCAGAGTCAAGTCGCCATAAGGAACTCATGAAACCAAGGCTAAAGCCCATAAAGGAACAAACAAGAAAGAAAATCATATGAGACTCAAAGAAGCAATTACAGGTGAAGCTGCGAAACCCAAAGTCGTCGTCAACAAGGGTGCACACAACCGCCAAAGAAAAGTCTAGAGAACGATCAAAGGAAGAGGGAAACCACAGAGAGATAAATCAAATTAGGACTTGCAGGCTCGAAGATCTCGGATAGAAGACTAGGTAATTTTTTAAAAACCCTAGAATTTTTTTCCTAAATAATTAATAATCTCTAAAGAAATTTTTATGTGAACGAATTCCTTTTTTTTTGTTAAGTTCCAGGTTCCTTAAAAGGAAGTAGGGTGTTGTTTGAAAAAGAGAAAACACAATTATTTGGGTATTATGGAAAAGGGAAACATAATCATTATTTATTTAAAAGAAATTATCTAGTGGAAAACAGGAAAGGAATAAAATTCACCAAATTAAATTTCAAATCAAGGAAGTAGAAAATTAACAGAAAAATCAAAAACCCCAATTGAAGGATTCATATCAAAAGTTTGATAGAACCAAGTGATTTAAAATAAAAGTAGTCCATGCAGGAGCAAAATGGAAAAATTTACTAATGACAAGTTTGGGTGGAGAAATTTACTGATTAAAATAGTTTTTCATTGTGGAAAATAAATTTACGCGATTTTCTTCTAGAACAAGGGTTTCAAAAATCAACAAATGGGGTAAGAAAGAGAATTGTTGGAATGAGTGACTAGGAATGGGAGGACTTGGATTCTGTAACTCTCAAGACCATTAATTTGTTCCTGGCAGATGATGATCTCTTCAACTTCATTCAAGAAATCTCAGTACCAAGTCTATCGGGAAAATTGGAAATTATATACATCACCAAGTATCTAACCAATAGAATTTACATGATGAGGAAATTGTATAGCTTTCAGATGAATGATGTCAATAAAAGTGTAGATCACTTAAATTTGTTTCATACCCTTATTTTCCAGTTGACTAATATGTTGGTGAAATTTGAAGAAGAAGATAAATCCATTACTTTGCTATGCTCGTTTCCTGATTATTGGGACCATTTTGTGACTTCTATCAGTTTGAACACAATTGAATCTCTAGAATTTGATTATCTTATGGGAGCTTTGTTATCTGAAGAACTAAGGAGGACTTCTAGCATTGAAACTTCCATAACAAAATGTATGGAAGTGAAAGGTTGGTCCGCGGAGAAAGGAGAATAATCAAGTAGTTATTCTAAATCAAAGTTAAGAGCAAAGAAGTGTAAAGCCAAATGTTTGTCCTGCAATAGAAAAAAGCATCTCAAGAAGGACTGCTAGAAAAGGTAAGATTCCTCTGAAAACCTAAAGAAGGAAGGAAATGAAGTTGAGTCACGTATGATAGATGAAGTTTTATCCTTGGAATTAGGTATGATAGATGAAATTTTTCTAGTTTCAATGTTTCTCAACATTTTGAAGATGGGATGTTATATTCTATCACTTGTCATCACATGAGTTTGAATTGAAATTGGTTCACTTCATATGAAGTTGTGAATGGAAGTTTTGTGTTTATGGGTAATAATGTATCTTGTCAAATTATTTGGGTGGGGATGTTAGAATAAAACTATATGACATTATGATTAGAACATTGAATGATATTAGACATGTTTCTTAGTTGAAAAATAGTTTGATTTATTTAGGAGTATTGGAATCAAAAGGTTACAAATTCATAGGTCAAGGTGGAGTGACTATATCTGAGGAGGCAAGGGAAGTTACTCACTTATGGAAGCAGTGGCTAGGTCACATGAGTGAGAAGAGCCCTCAATTACTAATGAATCAAAAATTAGTTCCTAATTTGAAATCGTTAAGTTAGGATTTTTTCAAACATTATGTATATGGAAATCAATGTTGACATAAATTTAAAGATGGAATTCATAATAGTAAAGGAGCTTTGGATTATATTAATTCTGATCTCTAGGGACCATCTCCTACAACATCTTATCGAGATGCACCCTATTTTGTAACATTTACTGATGACTACTCCATGAAGATTCGAGTTTATGTGTTAGAACAAACTTTTGATGTATTAATTTTTTTTAAACATTTTAAAGTTATGGTGGAAAATAAAACATGAACTATAGTTGAATATTTAAGAACGACCAATGGTAGTGAATTTACATCCATAGAATTTGAGTAGTATTGCAAGGATGAAGGGTTTCTTAGACACTAAACTACTCTCTACAGTTATGGGAAAGAATGTGTTTTTGTACATATGAATAATTCTCTTATGCAAAGAGACAAAAACATGATCAACAATGCTAATCTGTAGAAGCATTTGAGGGCAAAAGTAATATCCACTACTTATTATTTAGTGAATAAATCACCTTTAGATTCTAATAATTGTAATATTCCTAAAGAAGTTTTATCGGGTTTCTCTTCTGATTATTCATACTTAAGATTTTTTTGTTGTAATGCCTATGATCTTATTCAAAAGAATTAGTTTTTAAAGTTAGAACGAAAAGAAAAATGTTATGTCTGTTGGGTATGACGATGTTATGAAAGGATACATGCTTTGGGATCCTTCTATGCATATGATCATTATTAGTAGAGACATAACATTTGATGAATATTCTCTTCTAAACTAAAATGTTGAAAGTTAAGTAGGAACAAATATTGAAAAATCAACATATTATGTTGGAGACGTAACCCTTTTTAGAAAGTTGAAAGGAAGAAGAAGGTTATGAAGAAAAAGGTGAAGAGGATATAAAGGAAAGTGTAGAATTTCAACAACTAGTCTTAGGAGGTCTACAAAGGAAAGAAAAGAATCTAATAGGTATGAATATTTTACTTCATATGTTACTTTGATTACTTGTGATGGGAAACCTTCTTGTTATCAAGAAACAATGGACGATGCTGATAGTGAAAAATGGAAGAAGGCTATGGACAAGGAAATGGATTCCTTGGGCCAGAACAAAACCTACGATCCTATAGAACTTCCTAAAGGGAGAATAGTTGTTGGGTGTACATAGGTCTTTAAATTGAAGAGAAATGTTGATGGAAATATTTAAATATATAAAGTGAGGCTAGTAGCAGAAGTGTACTCTCAGATAGAGGGTATTTACTTTCATGAGACTTTTTCACTAGTTGTAAAATTTGTTTCTATTCATGTTATGTTAGCACTAATTGCATTACTTGACCTTGAGTTAAAATAGTTACATGTTAAAAACCCATTTACTCATGGATATTTATATGAGAAGATCAATATGGAACAACTAGAAGGATATGTACAAGGTTGTAACATGATATTAGTTGGCAAGCTCAGGAAATCATTTTATGGCCTTAGAGAGTCACCTAGGAAATGATATAAGAAGTTTGACTCCTTCATGGTGACCTAGAACTTCACTGGAAATGAATATGATCATTTTTTATATTTTAAAAGTTTCAATGATATATTATTATCTTGGTTTTGTATGTTGACGATATGCTTATTGCAAGCTAAAGGATGGAATAGATCAACACGTGAAAGGATCAACTTTCTAGGATGTTTAATATGAAGGATCGTAGAGTTACACAATAGATATTGGTCATGAAGATACATAGAGACATGAAAAATATAAATCTCTAGTTATAAATGCAAAAGCATGTGAAGAAAATACTTGCAAAGATCGGTATGAACAATGTGAAACCTGTTAATGTTCCTTTAGCTTCCCATTTTATGATTTCTTTTGGTTTAAGTCCTAGAACTGATGAAGAAAAACAATATATGTATAGTTTACCATATGAAATTGTAGTAGGAAACTTCATGTATGCAATGGTGTCTAAAAGACCTAAAATTTCACATGTAGTTCGCATTTTCAGTAGGTTCATGGAAAACTCGAGAAAAAAACATTGGTGAGTAGTGAAATTAGTGCTTCGATATTTGAGAGGCACAAGTGACCATTGCATCATCATCAATGTTTGCAATCACTCAGTCTATGGATATGTTGATTGATACTAAGTTGGTGACTTGGAAAAGAGGAGATCTACTACAGGATATTTCTTTACTCTTGTAGGTGGAGCAATTAGTTGGATGTCAAAGCTTCATGGAATGATTGTTTTGTCCACTACTGAGGTAGAATATATAGTTTCTTCAAACGTCTCTAAAGAGGTAAATTTGGTTGAAGGGTTGATCCAGGTGGATGTTGGTGGCCACCCACCTATCCCACTTGGACCCCTACAACTGTCTCTTTCAGATTTTTAGTTTCCTTAATTCTAGCACAATTTACTATTTTTAGTAGTTTTTCTGTTCCTCAATTTACGAAGCCATTTTGATGCCCTAAACAACGTTTTTAGGGAAAACTGGGAGCAACAAGTGTCCATGGAGCAATTTTTCTCTTCCCAAAGTTGTAGTCGGATAGATCTTTCTAACAAGATATTGTGTGTGTCAAACGGAGATCATATGCCAAGGTTACGACCCCAGGAAGTTGATGTACCAATTTATCCAAACAGGGCCCACAATTTGGCATTTCATCTACTAGGGTTAGGTTTTTGGATGTTTAAGGTTTTTCATTGTTTCTCAACAATAAATAGACCTTTGAGCCTCATTGTAACACAGTTCGAAGGCATGTAACTGCCACATTTCTTCTCAGAGATAAGCTACCATCGCCCTAGCTGGTTTATTTCCATTTCTGTTTGTAAGCATATTTCAGTATTTTACATTAATGAAATGAAGTATTATTTCTGATGCATCTCTGTATTTATGGTTATTTCTGTAATTTGTTTTGTTCCTACTTAAATCTAGATCAGTGGTATCAGAGCAATCTGCTTTCTCTTTATTTTTCTTTGCATGTCCCCAGCGAGGTCAGGATATAAGGAGTTAGGGCTTGAACTGGTCGAACCCTTGCAAGACCAGCCTCACAAATCTTGACGGCTTCCCATGGCGGATGAAAGAAAGATGAGGGGGTAGGAGATCCTATCAAAATCTTGCTCGAAGAGGCCCTCGAGCGACAAAGGAACATGATGATGGAAAACTTTCCCCAGATCGTTCAACGTCTACCCAGGGGCGACACATCGGCTTCCAACAGCTACTTTGGAAATGCCACACCCTTTGAGGTACAAGTTAACTTTGAAATCCCCATATTTGATGGTAAGATAGATGCATATTCCGTAGATAAATTGTTAAATCTTCTAGAATGGTATTTTTCTATTCATGATTTTTCCAGTCAGGAAAATATTATTTTCACTCTTCTCAAAGCAGCCCCCCACGTCAAGGACTAGTGGGAAACCTACTGCGAGAAAAAGAATGAAAGTATGGGCTCACTATTTTCAGCTGCACCCACTTAGAATTCATTCCAAGATGCCATCAAGGAGTAGTACTGCCCTGTCAAAAGCTACGAGGACAAATACATAAAGTGCACCATGGTGCGGCAGGGAAGGGACCAAGATGTGCCGGAGTTCACAAACATTTTTCATACCCTTCGCACATAGTTGGGTGTCAAGGATTCTGAGTTGCATTTGGTACTCAAATACCGTGGTTGCCTACACAGATACATCCAGGATGAGATGGAGTTCTTGAACATCTCCTCGCTTAGCATGGGGTGTACTGATACGCTGTCAAAATCGAGCAGAGAAGTTTAACAAAAGAAGCAAAACTTTGGATCTGCGAATCCAAAGACCAAAAGACAAAGGCAAGGCGGGGTGACCCAAGACAACCCATCAAAGCTACAAGAAAAGAACAACACCACGAAGTCGAAGAAGGACACAGGAAAGTGGTGTAGGTTCCACAAGAGCCCCACTCATAACACAAGTGAGAATTGAACCAAGCAGTCGCTGGTGGATGAGATGAAGGCTTTAGAATCAGATGCATGTTCTAACCCTGAGTCAGAACCCGACAAGGGGAATGACAAAGGGAAGAAAATCATTGATGCGGATCCTAGCGCTACTCTTGCCACCACCAAGGTCTAGAAGAATGAGCTCGAAGATCCAGAGGACAGGGAGTGTCTTTTCCACTCACAGATGTGGGTGAAGGGTTCACCACTACAATTCATTGTCGATAGTGGCAGCCAAAAGGACTTCATTTCAGCAGAGGTCGTGAAGCGGTTGGGGCCTACCGACTACACCATACCCACAACTATACAGTATCGGGTGGCTTCACCAAGGAAGAGATCTTCGAGTCTACCAGTAGTGCTGCCTTCCCTATAGCATCAAGCCCTTCACAGTTGAGGTATTGTGTGATGTTGCACCTCTTGATGTTTGTGATGTACTATTAGCCCAACCATACTTACAGAGACGACATGTTCTATATGAGTCAAGGCCTTGTGCTGTTATTATTTGTTTGGGTAATTCATTATACAGGATACCGGAGTTAGCCCCGCCTACCGCCACCTCTTTCATCTCTGCTAAGAAATGCAGCAATATCATCCCCCAAACTAGGAAATCCATTTTCTATCTGGTTCGCTCCCAAAGTAAGGGGAATATCCTCGCCACATCCATGATCCTTGCAAAGGGTTCCTCCACGCAGTAGTAGCAGTAGAGGGACATGGTCATGAAAGAAAATAGGAATAGTTTCTCCTCACCCATAGGGGTACCGTTGCACTGTCAGGTCAAGCATTCATTCGATCTGACTCCTAGAGCACCACTACCAAATAGGTCGATATATCGCCGCTCCATTATGGAAAATTCCAAGAACAAGCAGCGACATGATCAGCATCAGGTACCACACAAGTTTCAAGTGGGTGACAAAGTCTCGTTGCATTTGTAAAAATAATGCCTTAAACGAGCCCATCAGAAGCTCTGGCCACTCTGACATGGTCCTTACACCATTACTAAGGTTGTGGGAAACAATGCTTTAGAACACAACATTCCTCCATTCCTTCACTTGTGCCAAGTGTTCAATGTGGAGAGCCATCGACCATGCTTCCCACCATTACTAGACACATCATAGGTTGCAGAATAGCTCACCACAGACCGAGTTCAACAGAAGTTTCCTCGTCTCATTGAGGAACTCAACGCAATGGGGACCATTGATTCTTAAGGGGGGAGGAATGATAAAGGTGGATGTTGGAGACCACCCACCTATCCCACTTGGACACCCACAACTGTTTCTTTCAATTTTTCATTTTCCTTAATTATAGCACAATTTACTATTTTTAGCAGTTTTTTAGGTCCTGAACTTCCGGAGCCGTTTTGAGGCGCTAAATGACTCCTTTTGGGAAAAATAGGAGCAACATGGTTCCATAGACTAATTTTGATCTTCCCAAAGTTGTATTCCTCAGATAGATCTTTCTAACGAGATATTGTGCATGTCAAACGAAGATTGTATGCCAAAGTTACCACCCCAGGAAGTTGATGTACCGATTTACCCAAACCGGGCCCACAGTTTGGTGTTTCATCTTCTAGGGTTAGGTTTTTGGATGTTTAGGGCTTTCCATTGTTTCTCAACAATAAATAGGCCTTCGAGCCTCATTGTAACACAGTTCAGAGGCATGTAACCACCACATCTTCTCAGAGATAAGCTACCATCGTCCTAGCTAGTTTATTTCCATTTCTATTTGGAAGCATATTTCAGTATTTTACATTAATGAAATGAAGTGTATTATTTATGTTTTGCTTTCTGTATTTATGGTTATTTCTGTAATTGTTGCGTTCTGTGTTAAATCCGGATCAAGGGTCGACTAGGTGAGCTTGGAAGGATGCAAGAGAAAGTGAATGTATTTTTTGATAGTCTAGGTGTTATTTCATTTGGCTAGTAATATGACTTATCAGAGCAAGAGATAAACATATTGATGTACAATATCATTTGAATAAGACATGTAATGATGGTAGCGAAGTAGTAACTCTAAAAAATGTGCACACCGTAAGATAATTATGTAGAAACCCAGTATTGGTAGAGAAGTTGCAGTCGTGTTTGGCTTCTCCTTGCTTCCAAAAAGTATGATGAATGGTCATGGGCAAGGGAATAGGAAAACTTTTTGTCAAGGTGGTGATTTGTTAAAATGAAAAAAAATTAAAAGATTCAAAATATAGTGAATTAGGCGCTTGTATATGGATATGATGTTTTATAGAAGCGTATTCCTATTAAAATGTTATAGCCTGAGAGGCCTATTATATTTAGTGAGTTAATTTCTAGACTTTAACAATAAATAATTCTCATTCCTTTACCTATGGAGGTTTTCCACATATTACAGGTTTTTACCATGTAAATTCTATGTTTATCTTATGA